>WOVY01013546.1:0-132425 GCA_013436015.1 Rhipicephalus annulatus
AAAAGAAAAGTGGATGAAAAATAACCAGCCGTGGCAGGAATCGAGCCTACGACCTTCGAATAACGCGTTCGATGCTCTAACCACTGAGCTACCACAGCGGCCTTCTCTCCATCCACTTTTTTGGGTGTATATGTGAATTTAGAAGTAGGAGTGACAGTCAGCGCCATCTATAGGCCAAACGACGAGTGTAAAAACACCCTTATGCACACGTTTGGCGTCACGTAGCACGTGAACTTATTATCAGCGGGCAGCTGATCAATTGTCCCTCTTATACAACCTAAACACACAAAGTCTGCCAGTACGAGACCCTCGTTCAATGAAATAAGTGAAAGAAGTGTACACCTAAGGGCTCGTTTTTCCGCGTTTTCACACGATATTATTGCGATCTAACAGACAGTAATGCAAGGAATGTACAGGGGAAGTTATTAGAACCAGTGGAATGTAAATAAGAAGAAAGAAGAAAGAAAAGTGGATGAAAAAATAACCAGCCGTAGGCAGGAATCGAACCTACGACCTTCGAATAACGCGTTCGATGCTCTAACCACTGAGCTACCACAGCGGCCTTCCCTCCATCCACTTTTTTGGGTGTATATGTGAATTTAGAAGTAGGAGTGACAGTCAGCGCCATCTATAGGCCAAACGACGAGTGTAAAAACACCCTTATGCACACGTTTGGCGTCACGTAGCACGTGAACTTATTATCAGCGGGCAGCTGATCAATTGTCCCTCTTATACAACCTAAACACACAAAGTCTGCCAGTACGAGACCCTCGTTCAATGAAATAAGTGAAAGAAGTGTACACCTAAGGGCTCGTTTTTCCGCGTTTTCACACGATATTATTGCGATCTAACAGACAGTAATGCAAGGAATGTACAGGGGAAGTTATTAGAACCAGTGGAATGTAAATAAGAAGAAAGAAGAAAGAAAAGTGGATGAAAAAATAACCAGCCGTAGGCAGGAATCGAACCTACGACCTTCAAATAACGCGTTCGATGCTCTAACCACTGAGCTACCACAGCGGCCTTCCCTCCATCCACTTTTTTGGGTGTATATGTGAATTTAGAAGTAGGAGTGACAGTCAGCGCCATCTATAGGCGAAACGACGAGTGTGAAAACATCCTTATGCACACATTTGGCGTCACGTAGCACGTGAACTTACTATGAGCGGGCACCTCATTGATTGTCCCTCTTATACAACCTAAACACACCAAGTCTGCCAGTACGAGACCCTCGTTCAATGAAATAAAAGAAAGAAGTGTACACCTAAGGGCTCGTTTTTCCGCGTTTTAACACGATATTAATGAGATCTAACAGACAGTAATGCAAGGATTGTACAGGGGAAGTTATTAGAACCAGTGGAATGTACATAAGAAGAAAGAAGAAAGAAAAGTGGATGAAAAAATAACCAGCCGTGGGCAGGAATCGAACCTACGACCTTCGAATGACGCGTTCGATGCTCTAACGACTGAGCTACCACAGCGGCCTTCCCTCCGTCCACTTTTTTGGGTGTATATGTGAATTTAGAAGTAGGAGTGACAGTCAGCGCCATCTATAGGCCAAACGACGAGTGGGAGAACACCCTTATGCGCACGTTCGGCGTCACGTAGCACGTGAACTTATTATGAGAGGGCAGCTGATAATTGTCCCTCTTATACAACCTAAACACACCAAGTCTGCCAGTACGAGACACTCGTTCAATTAAATAGGTGAAAGAAGTGTACACTTAAGGGCTCGTTTTTCCGCGTTTTAACACGATATTAATGAGATCTAACAGACAGTAATGCAAGGAATGTACAGGGGAAGTTATTGAAACCAATGGAATGTACATAAGAAGAAAGAAGAAAGAAAAGTGGATGAAAAAATAACCAGCCGTGGGCAGGAATCGAACCTACGACCTTCGAATAACGCGTTCGATGCTCTAACCACTGAGCTACCACAGCGGCCTTCCCTCCATCCACTTTTTTGGGTGTATATGTGAATTTAGAAGTAGGAGTGACAGTCAGCGCCATCTATAGGCGAAACGACGAGTGTGAAAACACCCTTATGCACACATTTGGCGTCACGTAGCACGTGAACTTACTATGAGCGGGCACCTCATTAATTGTCCCTCTTATACAACCTAAACACACCAAGTCTGCCAGTACGAGACCTCGTTCAATGAAATAAGTGAAAGAAGTGTACACCTAAGGGCTCGTTTTTCCGCGTTTTCACACGATATTATTGAGATCTAACAGACAGTAATGCAAGGAATGTACAAGGGAAGTTATTAGAACCAATGGAATGTAAATAAGAAGAAAGAAGAAAGAAAGTGGATGAAAAAATAACCAGCCGTGGGCAGGAATCGAACCTACGACCTTCGAATAAACGCGTTCGATGATCTAACCACTGAGCTACTACAGCAGCCTTCCCTCCATCCACTTTTTTGGGTGTATATGTGAATTTAGAAGTAGGAGTGACAGTCAGCGTCATCTATAGGCCAAACGACGAGTGTGAAAACACCCTTATGCGCACGTTTGGCGTCACGTAGCACGTGAACTTATTATGAGCGGGCAGCTGATTAATTGTCCCTCTTATACAACCTAAACACACCGAGTCTGCAAGGTACGAGGTCGAGGTCGTAGGTTCGATTCCTGTCCACGGCTGGTTATTTTTTTCATCCACTTTTCTTTCTTCTTTCTTCTTATTTACAATCCATTGGTTCTAATAACTTCCTCTGTACATTCCTTGCATTACTGTCTGTTAGATCTCATTAATATCGTGGTACAACGCGGAAAAAACGAGCCCTTAGGTGTACACTTCTTTCCCTTATTTCATTGAACGAGGGTCTCGTACTGGCAGACTTGGTGTGTTTAGGTTGTATAACAGGGACAATTAATCAGCTGCCCGCTCATAATAAGTTCACGTGCTACGTGACGCCAAACGTGCGCATAAGGGTGTTTTCACATTCGTCGTTTGCCTATAAATGGCGCTGACTGTCATTCCTACTTCTAAATTCACATATACACCCAAAAAAGTGGATGGAGGGAAGGCCGCTGTGGTAGCTCAGTGGTTAGAGCATCGAACGCGTTATTCGAAGGTCGTAGGTTCGATTCCTGCCCACGGCTGGGTAATTTTTCATCCACTTTTCTTTCTTCTTTCTTCTTATTTACATTCCATTGGTTCTAATAACTTCCCCTGTACATTCCTTGCATTACTGTCTGTTAGATCTCATTATTATCGTGTTAAAACGCGGAAAAACGAGCCCTTAGGTGTACACTTCTTTCACTTATTTCATTGAACGAGGGTCTTGTACTGGCAGACTTGGTGTGTTTAGGTTGTATAAGAGGGACAATTAATCAGCTGCCCGCTCATAATAGGTTCACGTGCTACGTGACGCCAAACGTGCGCATAAGGATGTTTTCACATTCGTAGTTTGGCCTATAGATGGCGCTGACTGTCACTCCTACTTCTAAATTCACATATACACCCAAAAAAGTGGATGGAGGGAAGGCCGCTGTGGTAGCTCAGTGGTTAGAGCATCGAACGCGTTATTCGAAGATCGTAGGTTCGATTCCTGCCCACGGCTGGTTATTTTTTCATTCACTTTTCTTTCTTCTTTCTTCCTATTTACGTTCCATTGGTTCTAATAACTTCCCCTGTACATTCCTAGCATTATTGTCTGTTAGATCTCATTAATATCGTGTTAAAACGCCGAAAAACGAGCCCTTAGGTGTACACTTCTTTCACTTATATATATATATATATATTGGTATGGGATATGGCACAACGGGAGCGTTGTTAACAAGGATGAATATATTTATTTCCCAACAGTTTCGGGAGCGGTCCTCCCTTCATCAGGGGATGAGTTATACTGACTTGAGCTTCCAAACTTCGTTGCTGCCGCGTCCCTCTCACCTTGAAAGATGTTTGCGAGAGTGAGAGGGAACTAGAAAAAGGAAAAAAAACAAAAAGGGGGAGAAAAAAGACGAAAAAAGAAAGAAAAGAAAGTAAAAAACAGGAAGAACCACTGTCAACACTGAGAACGAAACCAACTGTCCGTCTACATCCGCATACGGTTCATATCATGTGCTGTTCAGTTCTTGACGTGTGTCGGGCCACCCAAGATTGTCGCCGCGGTGCCGGGAGGGTCCGTGACGGCGTGCGTAAAGAAAGGGGTTTCTCCGTATTGGGTTGGTCGGCGGGCCGCGGGCGGCGTGCGTAATGGAAGGGTTTCTCGTTAATGGGTCGGTTGGCTATTTACCTTTAATCTTCGTCCGTTTCCCTTCAATGGTCATCAAGTGGTAGGCGAACGTAAACACTTTGTATGTGCATATGGAAAAAAGAAAAAAAGGAAGAAAAAAACAAGAAACGACAGTGTACACGTACGAGTCAGTCAGAAAAAAGCATGGTCTCCAGCTATCAATATTTGTCACCAATTTTCTCCTGGCTTACTTCTCGGAGGCAGTTGAGTTTTCCGGGGTCCTCGTTGATGCCGGCTACTAATGTACGAAATTTGAAAATAAAGTATGCCTCACGCTGTTCGCGCTCGCGTTTGTTTCAGAAACTGGACTGCAAAAGAGTTACGCTGATATTTTCAAAACTGTGGTTTGGCAGGCTCAGATGTCTAGATAAAGGTAGCTTCGGCAGTGAAGTGGCGTGGTACCGGTGATTATTGAACCGCAGCCGAAATGGCGTGTCTGTTTGCCGATATATTTTTGTCCGCAGATGTTGCAATGTAGCATGTATATTACGTTACTGGAGTCACAATTAAGGCTTTCAGCTATGCAGAATTTGAAATCCGAGAAGTTCGCTTTGGATTCACTTGTTGTGACCATCTGTGGGCATACCTTGCATCGAGCTTTTCCGCAGGAATGGCACCCTGATTGAATTTTGGGAGTGTTTGTCTTTGCTCTAACAACAATGCCCTTCAGATTTTTATCCCGGTGATACACCACGTGAGGTGGCTTCACGAAAATAGAAGTTAGTCGTTTGCTTTGCCTGATTATGTTGAAATGGCGGGAAAGTATGTTGTTGATTCGTGGCGCTGATGAGGAGCGCCTGTCCTTTCTTATTTTTTTTTCTTTTTTCCACATGCACATACAAAGTGTTTACGTTCGCCTACCACTTGATGACCATTGAAGGGAAACGGACGTAGATTAAAGGTAAATAGCTGACCGACCCATTAACGAGAAACCCTTCCTTTACGCACGCCGCCCGCCGCCCGCCAGCCGACCCATTACGGGGAAACCCCTTTCTTTACGCACGCCGTCACGGACCCTCCCGGCACCGCGGCGACAATCTTGGGTGGCCCGACACACGTCAAGAACTGAACAGCACGTGATATGAACCGTATGTGGATGTAGACGGACAGTTGGTTTTGTGCTAAGTGTTGACAGTGGTTCTTCCTCTTTTCTACTTTCTTTCTTTTCTTTCTTTTTTTTCGTCTTTTTCTCCCCCTTTTTTGTTTTTTTTTTTCTTTTTCTAGTTCCCTCTCACTCTCGCAAACATCTTTCAAGGCGAGAGGGATGCGGCAGCAACGAAGTTTGGAAGCTCATGTCAGTATAACTCATCCCCTGATGAAGGGAGGACCCCTCCCGAAACTGTTGGGAAATAAATATATTTATCAATGTTGACAACGCTCCCGTTGTGCCATATCCCATACCTTCACGAAGACTAACTGGCCCATTGAGTTATTACTCCCACTAAATATATATATATATATATATATATATATATATATATATATATATATATATATATATTGTAAAGAAGAGGAAGTACTCCGGCGCAGAGGCAGCAGCATCGAGTGTGCAGCAGCGGCAGCAGCATCGAGTGTGCAGCAGCGGCTCGAGCTCGGAAATTGCGGCTGGTGCATCGCCTTCCAAGCCTTCCAAGCACCAACCTTTCTGCTTAATAAATCTCCTTTATAATTGGTGGAGACGTGCCGGGTACCGTCCCTTACACCTTCCCGCTACCATCCTGGAACTCCGTTCTCGACGGCTACCTTCTGCTATGCCGGACGCCGATCAGCAGACGCTTCCATCTCTTCCGGCCACCTGTCCAGGCAGTGTTCCTCAGCGGGAGCCTCCAATCTTCAGTGGAACAGATGACAACGACGTTGAAGAGTGGCTCTCGACTTTCGAACGGGTGAGCGCTTTAAACAGATGGACGGACGCAGACAAGTTGACACGCGTTTCGTTCTATCTCACGGGTGTAGCCAGCCTTTGGCTTAGAAACCACCAGGCAGACGTCCGAACGTGGCCGCAATTTAAAACGTCGATTGTAGCAGTCTTCGATCGACCTGCCGTCCGAAAACTTCGTGCCGAGCAACGCTTACGCACACGCGCACAAGAAACGGGTGAAACCTTTACAAGTTACATAGAGGACGTCGTCGATTTGTGCAGACGCGTGAACGCCGAAATGACGGAAGCTGAAAAATGTAAGCACATCCTCAAAGGGATTGACGACGACGCTTTTCAAATGCTCTTGGCGAAAAGCCCGACTACTGTTAACGACGTAATTAGCCTCTGCCAAAGCTACGATGAATTGCGGAAGCAGCGAGCGCTGACAAGACATCCTCCAGCGCACGATTTGGCATCGCTGTCTAGTGCGATCAGTGGTCATGACCACGCGTCACTAATGGCCGAAATAAAAGCATTTGTCCGCGAAGAAGTTGCACGACAGCTTTCCTTGGTGCCTTTCACACCAGAAGCTACCACAACTTTACCATCGTCTCTACGTGACGTCATTCAAGGAGAGGTCGCCGAGGCCTTACCAGCTGCTCGCGAGCCTAATCTTGTGGCTGCTCCTCTCACCTACGTCGCGGCTGCAGCCATGCCAACTCGCAAGGCGCCTGCGCCTCCGTTCCAGCCTCGCGCGAGCTATCCCCCAGCTCCAGTTCACTGGACCAGCACTAACACCGCCAACCCATGGCGCACCCTCGATAATCGCCCGATATGTTACACTTGTCGATACCCCGGACACGTCGCAAGGTATTGCCGCCGCCGGACGCATATCACCAATGAAAACCGCCGTGAGCCTTTCTTCCCGCTTGACTCCAACGCGCGATACGGTTCCTCCACTCCAATGCCAGCCCGCTACCAGGACGACCACCGCCCTCGGCCGGGACGTCTTCGCTCACCCTCTCCACGCCGCCGCTCGCCTTCTCCTATGCGTCGACGGCCCGCACCTAACGAGGAGGAAAACTAGACGACGCAGTTCCTGAGGCAAGAACTGCGCAAGTTTCGGTTTGCCCAAGTCCTCATTTGTCACCTACGAATGTTATTGATGTGTTCGTCGAAAATATCCCTACTGTCGCTCTTGTAGATACCGGTGCAGCTGTTTCGGTAATAGATGCTGGATTTTGCCGCTCAATTCGTAAGGTTACGACGCCTTTCTCCGGATTATCGCTTCGCACAGCCAGTGCTCAACCTGTTCAACCGACCGCAGTATGTACAGCCCGCGTGACAATTCAGGACGTTCTGTATACGATAGAGTTCGTTGTTCTTTCATCATGCTCCCATAATATTATTTTGGGATGGGACTTTTTGTCGCGTCATAACGCCGTAATCGACTGTGCTAGGGCTGAGGTCGAATTTTGCTCACTGGATGACCAAGCGTCCGTCGACACCCAGTTTGCCGCTAAACTTGTCGTTAGCGATGACACCTACATCCCTCCATGCTCTTTTGCGTTCGTGCCAGTTTCATGCAGCGCCATATCCGACGGCACGGTCTTCTTCACACCATCTCCAATATTCGTCGCCCGAAGAGCTCTCCCCCTGCCTTTTGCTGCTCTCGATCTTGTAGAAGGGTCAACCACAATGCCAATTTATAATCATGAGTCGTCGTCTTTATCTCTACTTTGTCGCGAGTGCCTTGGCCACGTCGAGACAATCAGTTCTTCCAGAATTATATCCGTCCCCGATGAGGTGCCTTCTACCTCCGTCTGTGAACTGGCTGTCGTCTCAGCGCCTGACTCAACGTCGGCAAACATATTTCAACCATTCATCTCTGCAGATTTGACATCTTCGCAGCGTTCACAACTCCTCACCATTCTTGAGAGCTACCGCCACTCTTTCGACGTTGAACAAACATCTCTCGGCCGTGCCTTAGCAGTAGAACACCACATCGACACTGGGTCCCACTCACCGCTGCGACAACGACCATATCGCGTGTCCGCTACAGAACGCCGCGTCATTGCTGACCAAGTAGACGACATGCTTCGCAGAGGCGTCATTCGACCTTCACAGAGCCCATGGGCGTCTCCGGTGGTTCTCGTCAAAAAGAAAGACGGTTCTATTCGTTTCTGTGTCGATTTCCGGCGATTGAACAAGATCACGCTGAAGGATGTCTATCCACTACCGCGCATTGACGATGCTTTGGACAGTTTGCAGGGTGCCGAGTTCTTTTCCTCGTTAGACTTGCGGTCAGGCTACTGGCAGGTGCCTATGGCGGAGGCCGATCGCCCCAAAACCGCTTTTGTCACGCCAGACGGCTTATATGAATTCACCGTCATGCCCTTCGGACTTTGCAATGCACCTGCAACGTTCGAACGAATGATGGACAACATCCTGCGTGGACTAAAATGGAAGATATGCTTGTGTTACCTCGATGATATCGTGGTATTTGCCCCTAACTTTGACACACACTTACGTCGCCTTCAGCACGTCCTTACTTGCTTAACTAACGCCGGTTTGCAATTAAATCTCAAAAAATGTCGATTTGCCATGCGTCAACTGAACATTTAGGGCCACGTTGTTTCCAAGGAAGGCATCCTCCCGGATCCCGAGAAATTGCGAGCTGTTACGGCGTTTCCTAAACCTGCCACCATCAAAGAACTTCGAAGTTTCATCGGCTTGTGTTCGTATTTCCGGCGATTCGTCCGAAACTTCGCGTCTATCATATCACCTCTCACGCAACTTCTCAGCAGCTGTAAAGACCTCTTATCGTGGTCCCCTGCCTGCGACGAGGCTTTCAACACCCTGCGACGGCTTCTTACGACGCCACCAATTCTACGCCATTTCGATCCTGAAGCGCCAACTGAAATCCACACCGACGCCAGTGGTGTAGGCCTGGGTGCCGTGCTCGCACAGCGTAAACCGGAACATCAGGAATACGTCGTGGCATACGCTAGTCGCACACTTACCAAGGCTGAGAGCAACTACAGCGTCACAGAAAAGGAGTGCTTGGCCATTGTGTGGGCCCTTGGAAAGTTTCGCCCATATCTATATGGTCGTTCTTTTGACGTCGTGACCGACCACCACGCGCTGTGCTGGCTTTCGACGTTAAAAGACCCATCTGGCCGCCTCGCTCGCTGGGCGTTGAAAATTCAAGATTACGACATACGCGTGGTTTATCGGTCAGGACGGAAGCATGCTGACGCCGACGCCCTTTCCCGTTCCCCCCTGTCCCAGAAAGCCACAGCTGACTCCGCTTGCGATTCCACATTGTCATCGCTTGACTTTGACACCATTGCTATCGAACAACGCAATGACCCGTGGACTGCGTCTCTCCTCAATCATCTCTCCGACACTTCTGAACTCCCAAAGACGCGAACGCTTCGGCGCCAAGTTCCACACTTCTCGATACGTGACACGCTTCTCTATCGACGTAACTACGCACCAGAGGGACGCAAGTGGCTGCTCGTCGTTCCACGAACCCTCAGGTCGCAGATTTGTTCCTCTTTTCACGCTGACCCACAATGTGGCCACGCAGGAGTCTTCAAGACCTACGAAAGGCTTCGACATCGCTACTACTGGCGTGGCATGTATACCTTCGTCCGCAACTTCGTCCGCTCTTGTGCCGAATGCCAGCGCCGAAAATCTCCACCACACGCCTCCGCCGGTGAACTGCAGCCTTTACCATGCCCTTCCCGACCCTTCGAACGGGTTGGAATAGATATTTATGGGCCACTTCCATTGACTCCGACTGGCAACAGGTGGATAATAGTTGCTATCGACCACCTAACGCGCTATGCTGAGACCGCTGCTCTTAAAACGGCTACAGCACAAGAGGTTGCCACTTTCCTACTACGTCATTTTGTGTTGCGTCATGGAGGCCCTCAAGAACTCCTCAGTGACCGCGGCCGCGCCTTCTTGTCCGAGGTCATTGAAAAATTGCTCGCTGAGTGTGCTATTGTACATCGCACATGTACCGCTTACCACCCACAAACCAATGGGGCTACCGAGCGCTTTAATCGTACTCTCGCTGACATGCTATCTATGTATGTGACGCCTGACCACTCTAACTGGGACTTAGTTCTCCCATTCATTACATACGCCTACAATACGGCAACGCAAGCGACAACAGGCTTCTCCCCTTTTTACCTCCTCTACGGCCGTCACCCCTCCCACACCATCGACACCATTTTGCCCTATCGACCAGACGCGTCCGAGTGCCTACCGATCTTGGACGCCGCCAGACACGCAGAAGAATGCCGCCAGTTAGCTCGTCGCTTTACCTGCGATGACCAAAACAGGCAAAAGGCAATTCGTGATGCCCAGACCTCAACGCCCGTTTTTCTTCCGGGTTCTCTTGTATGGCTGTCAGTGCCGCATCACACACCTGGGCTCTCTTCCAAACTTCTGCCAAAGTACGATGGGCCATATCGTATTGTCGAACAAACTTCGCCAGTAAACTACCTCATTGAGCCTCTTACGCCACCATCAGACTTGCGACGTCGCAACCGCGAGGTTGTACACGTACAGAGGCTCAAGCAATACCACGGTTCAACGCCGCCTGCACAGGACTAAGTCGCCAGGATGGCTCCTTTTTTTTCTCCGTGGGGCCATTGTAAAGAAGAGGAAGTACTCCGGCGCAGAGGCAGCAGCATCGAGTGTGCAGCAGCGGCAGCAGCATCGAGTGTGCAGCAGCGGCTCGAGCTCGGAAATTGCGGCTGGTGCATCGCCTTCCAAGCCTTCCAAGCACCAACCTTTCTGCTTAATAAATCTCCTTTATAATATATATATATATATATATATACAGGGTGTCCGACCTAACTTGAGCCAAGAGTTTGAATGGGAAAGCCACTAAGGATTCGAATTAAACCAAACGCATACTACTCGCACTAGCCTGTAAGTACTCAGATTATGTGTTATATCTCCCCATACTAATAATTTACTTAATATTATTTACCTAATTTTTTTATGAGCTGGAAACTCAAAATGTGAACACTTAGATGTAGAGCACTTTCTGAAATCACCGACTAAATTGTTTCTTGTGTGCTACGTCTCACGATGTTAATTTTTCTACGTTGTAAAGAAAGTCCGCGAAACGTGAAAAGAAACCATGTGACAGACCGCGAGTGCGCTGCTATAATGCTGCTATACGCTTTCTTTACAACGCGGAAAAAACAACAGCACAAGTCGTATCGTACAGGAAGCAATTTAATCAGTGGTTTCTGAAAATGCTATATATAGAAAAGAAAACAAAGTTAACGGTTGTCTTAAGTTTATTTGCCAACGGTTTCGACCAGTAGACAAGTCTTCGTCAGGGTTTACAACAAGGCACCCATTCGTAAACCCTGACAAACGAACACCGGTCCACAGGTTGAAAGCGTTGGTAAATAAAGTAAAGACAACCACTAATGTGTGTCTCTTCTCAGCTGAAGTACGTTTGGTGGCTCACTGAAAAAATCTTCTTTAAAATATATATATATATATATATATATATATATATATATATATATATATATATATATATATATATATATGTATGTATATATATATATATATATATATATATATATATATATATATATATCAGGAAAGGGACGCTGATGGAGGTTTGTCTTCCCCCCTTTAGTGAGAACAACTGATACGCAACTGCAAGGACCGGCTGAGAGAGCTTAGCATGCAGCACAAATTTAAAAAATTCAGATGCATAATAAAACAAACAAATCTAAGACCCCACAATTCTCTGCGATCGCAACTTTGACGAGGATGGTCCTCGAATTAAATTCATTCGAAATTCACCAATAGTATTTTCGACAAATCAGCGGGATCGCTATGTGCACCAAAATGGCCAATAGTATTTTCGACAAATCAGCGGGATCGCTATGGGCACCGAAATGGCACCCAATTATGCCAACATATTTATGGGAAAGCTAGAATCGGAGTTTTTTGCAGAAAGTTCCTTGAAACCACTGTTATGCAGAAGATACATAGATGACATCTTTCTTATTTGGACCCAAAGCGATGATGAACTTCTCAGCTTTATCGACACTTACAATGTTGTACATCCGAACATACACTTGACACGCAACTACTCGCAAGCAACCGTAATTTTTTTTGATGTTACCATAACGATTGAAGAAGACAAGCTTTCTACAACCCTATTTCGCAAACCAACGGATCGACAATACCTTCATTACCAAAACGATCCCCCACGCCACTGTAAAAAACAGCATTCCATACAGCCAGGCTCACCGGTTTAAGCGAATCCGCTCAAGAGACGCTGATTTTGACACAAGCTCACCGAGGCTAAAACTTATGCTTGATAAACAAAAATACCCACCACATGTAATTGATGACGCCGTTCAAAAAGCGAGAAAACTGAAGCGTGATGACTTACTTAAGAAGTGAACACCACAAGAAGACCCACAACGAACAAACCTCTGCTTAACTTACAGCACAAATTTCCCAAATGTAAACGAAATCCTTAAAAGACATTAATTACAACATTCTGAAACAAAGTGAACGTCTGAAACGCACATTCCCATCTGTTCATAGCGTCGTTTACCGACGACCACAAAACCTCAAGGACAAACTTGTCCACTCTCAAATCAATACCTCACCCCCTAATAATTCTTGTCAACCTTGTTTAAAGTCATGATGTCTTGTATGTAAAGCGATGCGAGAAACACGAAGCAACCAGCACACAATCCAAGTTTTCAATTAACATACGAGGAAACCTAACATGCAATTCCTCTAATGTGGTATACCTACTCGAATGCAACGTGTGCAGTATGCAGTACATCGGACAAACAGAAACACCATTCAGGATTCGCTTCAATAATCACAGAGTCCGTGTGAAATCAGCCCCAAATCTACCCCTTTCAAAACATCTCATTCTTCCCGACCATGCATTCGACAAACTATCAGTAACGCTCTTAGAGACGGGATTTAAATCAAACCGAGAACGTGAACAACGAGAGTCATACCTTATCCACCGATTTAACACCCTCGATAGAGGAATAAATGAGAATCTGGATACACTTGGAGCAATTAAAGCATTAGAAAAAAATAATGGCAATAGTGAAAAAAAAATAACAGTGCACGGCACTGCAACTGAGTAGGGCACTGGACAACTCAAAATAATTCCAAGTGTAACTACTCTTCCTAAATACAGCTGTCGTCTGTTTTTGTTCTTACCTCACTATCCAATCAATTGTGCAAAACATGACATGCCCAACAGCAACCCTGTGCACAGTCGGGAGGCCCCTACTGCACGCGTAATCCAGCAGAGGGCAAGAATTGCCATTGCACCCGCTTGCCAGCTTCTGCGGCAATACGCAGCGCCCTTTCTACGACGAGGTGTCGACGGGGCGCTGAGTAGTTAAAGGCTTAGACTTCTTGAAAAAGCTCTTTTTGCCCCACACCGAACGGCCAGAGCCAGGAGGCGCCATCTGGTCAGGAACAATGCGTTAGTGAAAGGAAGGATACACAGACCGCAGACATCCTAAAGGTGAAAAGGAGAAAAGGAAAAGAGATGGAGGGGGAGGGGAAGGAAGAGTGAAAGGAGGCGCCCGGGGGAGTCCACCTTATTTTCCTCTTGTTTTCTTTCTTCTTTTTTCTTTTTTCTTTTCTTCTTTCGTTTTCTTTCCTCTTTCTCTCCCCCCCCCCTCTGATTTAATATTGTATAAAGCTGCGCACCAACAAACTGTACTCTCAACCCTGATGAAGGCCAGACTCTAGGCCGAAACGTCAAAATAAACCAGGTTCTCACCGCTCACAGAGGATCTACTTGACTGCTTGCAACGCTACGGCCACTCAACCACCATACCTGGCTATATATCTATATATATATATATATATATATATATAAAATAAGGGGAAGAAGTGTATACCTAAGGGCTCGTTTTTCCGTGCTTTAACACAATATTAATGAGATATAACAGACAGTAATGCCAAGGAATGTACAGGGGAAGTTATTAAAACCAATGGAATGTAAATAAGAAGAAAGAAAAGTGGATGAAAAAATTACTAACTGTGAGCAGGAATTGAACCTACGACCTTCGAATTACGCATTCGATGTTCTAACCACTGAGCTATCACAGCGGCCCTCCCTCCATCCACTTTTTTGGGTTTATCTGTGAATTTAGAAGTAGGAGTGACAGTCAGCGCCATCTATAAGCCAAACAACGAGTGTGAAGACACTCTTATGCGCATGTTTGGCGCCACGTAGCACGTGAACTTATTATGAGCGGGCAGCTGATTAATTGTCCCTCTTATACAACCTAAACACACCAAGTCTGCCAATACGAGACCCTCGTTCAATGAAATAAGGGGAAGAAGTGTATACCTAAGGGCTCGTTGTTCCGTGTTTTAACACAATATTAATGAGATATAACAGACAGTAATGCCAAGGAATGTACAGGGGAAGTTATTAAAACCAATGGAATGTAAATAAGAAGAAAGAAAAGTGGATGAAAAAATTACTAACTGTGAGCAGGAATCGAACCTACGACCTACGAATTCGAAGGTCGTAGGTTCGATTCCTGCTCACAGTTAGTAATTTTTTCATCCACTTTTCTTTCTTCTTATTTACATTCCATTGGTTTTAATAACTTCCCCTGTACATTCCTTGGCATTACTGTCTGTTATATCTCATTAATATATATATATATATATATATATATATATATATATATATATATATATATATATATATATATATATATATATATAAGGGAAAGAAGTGTATACCTAAGGGCTCGTTTTTCCGTGTTTTCAGCTGCCCGCTCATAATAAGTTCACGTGCTACGTGACGCCAAAACATGCGCATAAGAGTGTTTTCACACTCGTCGTTTGGCTTATAGATGGCGCTGACTGTCACTCCTACTTCTAAATTCACATATAAACCCCCCAAAAAAAGTGGATGGAGGGAAGGGCGCTGTGGTAGCTCAGTGGTTGGAGCATCGAACGCGTTATTCGAAGGTCGTAGGTTCGATTCCTGCTCACGGCTGGTTATTTTTTCATCCACTTTTCTTTCTTCTAATTTACATTCCATTGGTTCTAATAACTTCTCCTGTACATTCCTTGGCATTACCGTCTGTTAGATCTCATATATATATATACGCGTGCGTGTTTGTGTGCGTGCGTAACTCACGACGAAGTAATAATACATAATGCTCCTATCCAGTGCAAGTTCTTGGTGCGTCACAAAATCGTGCTGTCTAGCGTATGAAGTTAACGACACATTATATTGTCATTTACTTCTCACATGGAACATCACAGTGTAGCGACGCAAGATGGCTTGCACCGGAGCATTATCTGATCTATCGTGATCGACTTATCTCAAAATAATTACGGTGCAAGTGAACATGCTTCCCACCTTGTCGAAATGCTGGTGTACGTATCCGGTCACGCTGTCTCCTGAAGGCGAGCAGTAGTAGAGCTTGGTGATCTGGGCCATACTGATGCAGTTTTCGGCGTGGGTGTTACGCCGCAGCATTTCCATGCACTTCTCCCGGCACTTGTATAGGAGCAGCATGTCGGCCGTCGCCAGCACTTCAGCCACGTTCTCGTTCGAGACACATAACTACGTGAAAAACGCGTGACCACCATGGAGTGCAGGTGATTCAACATAGCTATGGCACGCTTAGGTGCATGTTACCACAATGAACCTATATACTGCCATGAAGGACACTCCTTCAACGCGGTTGCTCATGATCTTACCTCAGAACTTCATTTACAAAAGCTGGACAACTTTGTTATCGCGTGGTTTGCCTATTCTATTCGCGCAAGCAGCAGTCCTTAGAGCTCAACGGCTTTCAATGACACGAATAATTAATAAAACTCTTTGTTGTATTCATAACATTTTTATTAAATGAATGAACACTGTTTGCCACGTTTAGTCTTTAGTTTTTAATATTTCGCCCAACCAGACAGATCTATGTCAAAGGTGTTTACCTTTAAATTCAAATTGGAAAAGGAATGGATTAAGGTCGTTTATATGGGAGAGTAGACATGAAGGCATGTGATGAAAATAAAATAAACTCTTAACTTATTTAATGTATCCGCCTGCTGAGACGACTCCAAGGCAAGAGCCATATTCTTACTAGATGTATTGATGTATCGACCACCCTTCGGCAGCTCTTTGTAGCTGACGTGATTTTGCATTGCCTCTAGGTTTGCCTCCAGGGGGTTTTGTACTGCCTCTATAGTCAATACAATCTTTTCATTCATCGCATAGTCTCCGTTATAGGCCTACCCTTGACTGAGCGAGGATTTCACGTGATAAATTCATTACGTGGCGTTACAAATTACAAATGACGTTCGGTCGTCGCTATACGCACAGTCGTCATAAACCTGTGAAAAAGCTTTTTTTTTTCTTCTTTACATGAAGTTCTAACTCTACAAGTAAAATGCCTCCCGCCAATGCGTCATGAAAATAATATAATGAAACACTAGAAAAAAAGATGTATGAGGTTGTTGCCAATGATATATAGGGAACTTAGCTCGGATCAAACAACAGTTTCCTTTTCTGACGGTAGGGATACAGTGTTTCCCCAATTACCTTACCCAATCCATCAGGAGCACAGTATTTAACAATAGGATCAACGATGTACTATTACCAGTCTTTTAAAACGTTAAGAAAATGTTTCGGCGTGTCAGTTAATTGACCAGCCAGTGCACATGGAAGTTATTAAAGATAATTTAATTCCTTTTACTTGGATTCAACGTCCGAAAATTTTATGGATGGTGGAACATGCCTTTGTCGCCAACCGCCATAATCAGAAAGTTATACTTTTGTGACGAAATCTTAGCGCACTTAGTGTTTCCGTGGGTGAGTTACAGATACAATACCACAGCTGCGTGAAGAAACTAGCTTCATTCCTTCAGTGGCATAAATGAAAACTGCGAGGCCTGTGTGGAACGCGCAGCACAATTAGAGCGGTAGCTCAAAGGGTGGCCTTTTTAGAGCATTTTTAAATGCTTTCGGAGCTACTACTGCAAGCAAACTTGCATGGCACCCACTACGCCACGAATTATATGGAGTATCCACTATGCCATCAATTGTCATTCTTCGAAAAATCGTGGTACCTACTACACACATTTGAGGAATTATGTGCGCTTTGTTGATGCTGTGGCTGACAAAAATGAAGAATTGTGCCTGAGGCTTTTTTAATAGGTTGTAGCAACCAAATGCCGGCCTGCTACGCCATTCGAATTGTGTGGCCCCTGGTTGTTGCTTTACTGTTCTGGAACGCTTTATTGCGCGTGTTAACGTGATCTCTAACACGGCATGAAGCCTGCATATGCGTCAGTTTCTAGCATTGTTGAAGCACTGGCGTGGCTGAGTGGTAGGTTGCTCGGCTGCCACGTGGAGGGCCCTGGTTTGAGTCCACTTTTGTCCTAGTCTTTATGCAGTTTTTTTTTTCGTGTGTTACAGACACCGGCGGTGGTATAGCGGCAGCGGATAACTACGACACCCTTGTTGCGATCTCTTAACAGCTTTCGCTGTAAAACATCTTCTAAATAGGTAACATGAAATGCGGTCACAAAACACCGCTGGTGTTTAAGCATAGCATCAGCTTTCCCTAACAGCTCACCATTCGTTCGTGTGGCAGTGAGCACAAGGGGCACGAACAGATTTATAATATTCACGAGGCTCGGCTTTAGCGTTGTTTTAAATACTATAGTGCAATTGTAACAGTAGCAACCTCAATAAAGTTCGCCACTTCTCCGTGCTATGAATCTTAGTCGTTAAGACATGATGTCGGGCTGCACTTTGCTTTATTATGAAGAACGCTACCTCTCAGAATGACACACACTACGCACAGAATTACTCTACTTGTGAAGCCGTTGAATGACACACCATATGGCAAAGTTATATCTGTGCCATCACTTCAATCGTTCTTATATAACCCATATTTATAATCCCACCTGCAGCACTGAAAACGTCCCTAAATGTAGTGTACTTAAGGATAAAAAAGAAGGCTGACCTTCTGGCCCAATTATTTCCGTCAACTGATCCTCAGCACAACACTTTTCTTTTTCTTTCATTTTTTAGCTTTGCTCGAAAACGACTTCCCACTGATTTCGACTTTCACGTATTATTGTTATAATTAACTTCAAATCCTTGAGACATTTTTTATTACGATAGCAATCATACGGACAGTTTCGGCTAGATTTTGCCGTCAGCGTCGCCGTCATTCGCCATATATATATATATATATATATATATATATATATATATATATATATATATATATATATATGTGTGTGTGTGTGTGTGTGTGTGTGTGTGTGTGTGTGTGTGTGTGTGTGTGTGTGTGTGTGTGTGTGTGTGTGTGTGTGTGTGTGTGTGTGTGTGTGTGTGTGTGTGTGTGTGTGTGTGTGTGTGTGTGTGTGTGTGTGTGTGTGTGTGTGTGTGTGTGTGTGTGTGTGTTTGTGTGTGCGTGTGCGTGTGTGTGTGTGTGTGTGATGAAATAGATGATCAGAGTTTCTTCCGGCTACCGTAATAAAAGTTATGAACTTCGAGAATAGTGCAGTATAGGAAACAAAACAATAAAATATTTATTTAATCCTAACAGTTTCGGCTGGTGGACCAGCCTTCTTCGGAAGATATAAGTGAAATGGTACAAGTTCCCGTAGCAGAGGGTCACCTTCACAGTTTGAAGACCCTCAAAAATAAACGAGACAAACGGGCGAACGAGGTAGCAACAGACAACAAGAAGCAGAAGAAGGAGAGGAACTAGAAAGGAGCGACGGAGAGCTGCCGGTAAGTGTCATACTCCTACAATCTGGCTTCCAGAACACACGGGAGCACGAACAGTGGGAGTCATACTTCATAAAGAAATTCATATCACTTACCCACGGAATCAATGAGAGCCCTGGGCGACTGACGTGCCTCCGCGACGTTTCGTGAAACACCGAAATTGAATTACTCAATTAATTTATTTATACATACGTGAAGTCGCACACCTAAGTTGGTCATTACCGCGCGTGAAACTAAACGAATTCGATGCTACGTGAACCAAACGGCGTGGGTTAGTATTATTAGACTTTATTTTCATTTCTGGGTACTTTTTAGTATTATTTATTTTTATAATTTTTGTTTACGTTTTTGTTTGTTCATCCTTTACAAGAATACCCATTCGTTTATTTTCAGTATGACTGGTTGTACAGTTTTCTGCAAGAGAGGGCAGGTGGAGGGAGGGCGAGAGGGTACATTAGCTTTCTAACGTGGCCATTATTTTCCGAAAGCTGGAGCGGGTCGTATGCTTCTTGTGTGTGTGTGTGTGTGTGTGTGTGTGTGTGTGTGTGTGTGTGTGTGTGTGTGTGTGTGTGTGTGTGTGTGTGTGTGTGTGTGTGAACATAGAAGAAGGAAAAATAATTCAGAAAAAGACTCCAGTGTGCGGCATCGAACGTCGGACCTGTGAATTGTGAGTGAGAGGCGTTAGCCACTGAGCTACGGAGGAGCACCTCTTTCTACTCGCAAACGACAAGCTATTTATATCTACCACTTACCGCTCGTGATGGGCATCTCTGGGCAAACTATCGTGTTTTCAGCTTTACCAGCGAGATGACGCAATGAGTGCGCTTTGGCACATCGTCACGACGCGGCAGCGCGTGCTTTCATCTCTCACGCGTACTTTGCCCCACGGAGAGGGGACAGGCTCGACTGCGCTTGCTTACTTCGTGGGGAGAGGGGACAATTGTACCCTTGGGATTTCACCCGAAATATTTTGTTGTAGCTACCGGGCGCACAAAGGTCACCTCAACCGTTGCACAGTGTCCGCGAATAGGGTGCGCTTTTCAGATACAGCGAAGTAACAACTAAGACTCTTATTGGCGTTCATCCGTACCTGTGAGTTCTGCGCGTGACCTTCCAATTTTTCACTATCGCGTTCATTGCTTCGCTTGGCGGCAAAGCTGTCACTTTTCTGTAAAACATGTTTTTATTGATTTTAGATAGATAGATAGATAGATAGATAGATAGATAGATAGATAGATAGATAGATAGATAGATAGATAGATAGATAGATAGATAGATAGATAGATAGATAGATAGATAGATAGATAGATAGATAGATAGATAGATAGATAGATAGATAGATAGATAGATAGATAGATAGATAGATAGATAGATAGATAGATAGATAGATAGATGATAGATAGATAGATAGATAGATAGATAGATAGATAGATAGATAGATAGATAGATAGATAGATAGATAGATAGATAGATAGATAGATAGATAGATAGATAGATAGATAGATAGATAGATAGATAGATAGATAGATAGATAGATAGATAGATAGATAGATAGATAGATAGATAGAACTATGGTCTGCATGTGGCCACATCATCGGACTGGCCTGCCACCTCTTTTCCTTGTATACTTCGATATATCTTTGATTTTGTCGTCCCTTCGGTACACAAGATCAACAAATGGATGTCCCTACCCTTTTGGCCGCTGACGAACATACCCTATTACTGCAAAAGCAATCATACGGACATGCTCAATGGCTTCTTCTAAACTTCATCATTTTCCGTAGAAGGTCTCACATTACCCCGATAACATTACCACACACATCGTACATATCTGGGAGTAAGATATCGCATGCGCTTGCGACGAACAAGTCTGGAGCGGAGATGAAACGAGGCGATCATCTCCACCGCAAAGCGAAGAGGGCGTATGCAATTTCATTCCGTGTGTGGGGCCTGCAGCCGTCAAATGCTCATTAAGCTGAGAGAACCCCCCCCCCCCCGTCTGTCTTGAGGAGCATGAAGGGACGCCGGAGTTAAGGGAAAGGTGGGCGCTGCGTCGCTTAAAGGTCCTAGTCACCGGCACGCGCGTTATTGCGACATGAGTCAAGAGATGGCGCGTTGTCTGTGTGCGTGAAAACCACTTCGGTCTCTATAACGGCCATATTTTCTTTCATTCAGCCTTTTGTTCATTTACGCGAGATGAGATCCAAAAGAGTTAGCAGCTATAGCCCAACTTCGCATAACAATATCAAATGTTGCTACCGTAATGATTGCTTCGCACTTGAGCGATACACAAACATTTGTTTCAAAAAACGGCTCGAAAAATGAAGGGTCGATCACGCACCTGATCAGTGTATTCGTGCGCTAGTAAAACGTGGAGCACAGATCCCTTGACTCCTCGCAGGAGAACGTCGGTTTTGCCATCGTAGAAGAGGCCTCGGAAGTAGGGGCTCGCCGTGCGTAGAAAAGCCCTGTGCACCGGAAACGCGCCGCCGTCCTCAGTGCGCAAAACGCAGTCTCCCGAGCAGGACATCGACGAATGTCCCCGACAGGAGAACATTGCGCCTGCGACCTTGCGAGCTTCCAGGAACTGCCATTCGTGCTAGCGCTCGTGAACGCTGTTGGGAATGATGATTGTGACTGGGAGGAAAATTGTGTACAACTGAAAATGAAGAAGAATATGTTTAATTTACAGAACGGAGAAGTCCGCTTACAATGCGGGTGGGGGCAAATGAAATTGTCCGACGATGGATAACCCGTGAAGCTTTCTACTTAGTACACTACGCTGAGAAAACATACTTTCGAACATCAGCTGACCTTGCACCCTTCCACTGAATCCATAAAGTCGGTTGAGAAAGTGCCTTTTGAATTAGGCGGTTGCGCGTTTAATGTTTTCCATTTCAGCCGTACATGGTTTTTTATCGCGAAAAGCAGCACGAACTGGGTGTTTCATACAGAATCTTGCTTGCTTGCTTGCTTTGCTTGGTTCGCTTGCTTTGCCTTGCTTTTCCTTGCTTCGCATTGCTTTGCCTTGCTTCGCCTTGCTTTTCCTTGCTTTGCCTTGCTTTACTTTACTTGCCTGCTTGCTTGCTTGCTTGCTTGCTCCTTTATTTATGGCTCCTCACCACGACGGGGATCGGCCATAAAAGCGGTGGTTGATGTAAAGAAAATTTCAAGAAGAAATCGATTGCCGCGTCAATAAACAAAAATCACCGGACTATATATAATATTAGAATAAATTTTAGCCAACGAACCAATCAAAATAATTCAGAAGTACAAACATTCGACAGGGTTCTTTTTCATCGCATTTGCTTTTTTATTTTTTACAATGAACTCGGGCACAGTAGGATCTTTTAGACCCTTGAGAGAATGCAGAATGTAATAGGGGCTATGGAAAACGAAAAACTGCGGGGAAGAAATTTCTACGGAACCCGTGACGAAAAAGTTGGTGTGACTGCAAATACGTGGAGCCGGTTTTAAACGAACTGTACACTAAGCAAAAGATGACTACAATAATTTCAAATGTATCTAGCACTATAAGCAAAAAAAAAGTAAAAGCTACTTTTCAGGTTTTTACGCTATATAAAAATAACAAACACTATCAAAAAACCTTGAATCTACAATTGTCGCACCTCGTGAAGTCTCTGAATTATAAAAACGTTCTAAACATTGAAGACAGGTTAATAGTAACTATAAAGCTGAACATTGTAAACCTAATTTCAGGTGAAGCCTCCTGAGAAGTTACATTATCTTAACTGGCAGATGTAGTGAGACATTTTACGTTCTGCAGAACCAGCTCCAGATGGCGTGACCACTGCAGTAATAAGAGTCCAATACGAAATATCGTACAATTAATCCGTAATATGTTTAGTTCGTAACCTAATTAAACTGTTAGAAAGAGCTGTGAATGAACAAATATTAAAATTTATTGATGAGTACTCAGTCCTAAACCTTAATCAAGTTGCCTTTAGATCTGGGTACGCCATTCAGCTGACTTGGCGCGGACTAGGGTATTGTGTTTTAGTTACCCAAAATTTGGCAAAGGTGTAAAATATTGTGGAATATTGTGTAACATAAAGTTCTAATACAACAGAGGAACCGTTACTAATTTCCAGACTACATACCAGAGTGGTTCATAAATTTTAGATGAAAGAGAATTTTATTGCTCTCAAACACGCTGTTCTTATACTGTATATAAGCAGAAATGTCGTGTTCCACAGGGGGCATTGCCATATCCTGTCTCGTTTAATATATTTCTTTGTCCCATTCCAGCCCATCGCGATATGCAGTTTTATGTGTATGTAGACAACACGGCTTTGTTCGTGACAAATATTGACCAGCGCTCAGTTTGCGACATCACAAAATTATATGAACATGTGAGAAGCATTGTTTGATATTATTATTTACCTGGAGCGCGAGTTATGAAACGACCCCCTTGATAGTGCACAATAAAGTTTCGCAACCATCCAAACATTGATAGTGCTGAAAAGGGCAGCTTTGACCATGTGCCTTCGCCTTCCCAAGTGTGTGCCAAACAATGTGTTTGCTTATG
Source organism: Rhipicephalus annulatus (assembly GCA_013436015.1). Lineage (NCBI taxonomy): Eukaryota > Metazoa > Arthropoda > Arachnida > Ixodida > Ixodidae > Rhipicephalus > Rhipicephalus annulatus. The sequence goes on from WOVY01013546.1 coordinate 23,472, forward strand.
GTAACGCGGATGCCACCTCTGATGAATTACTTGTAAATACTTGCATTCCATTTTTTATTTCGAGTATATATAATTCGCCTCCGAGACATTTGTTTTATGTTTTTATTAGAGAACCGAGCCTTTTTTTAAACAGTGGTTTCGATTACACACATAACTGATTATATTCGTTGAGGCGCTACTAGAACCATTGGAAGTAAAAATCAAACATGTTAGTTCATGAAGTACATTTTATTGAGAACTTCAAGTGGACGTCGATAATATTGGTGCTCGTAATGTGAAGCAAATGCCGTTTGGCTACTTATTGGATCATTTGCAAGATTAAAATGATTGTCTGACGATTAATAGTATCATTGCTACTGATACATCTGCATGAAACAATACTTCTGGGGTACGTATCTTCACTCCTTCTTGGAAGGTATAATTTAAAAGATGGTATGGTTGCGCACAAAAAAAGCAAGGACAGGAGAGACACGGATGGGCGCCAGTTACACTTTCCAATCATGAACCAACTCGCTCAGCAGCAAGTTCTATTGAATCATACTTCTCTCCTTCTCTTGACTGAGGTTTTTTGGTTGGACTTCCGGATTGCACACATATATTCATTGCACAATTATTTGCTCTTATTCTGGCACTACTAAAACTTCGTTCAAGCGCATCAGAAGCAGTTATAATTACACATGCTCTTTCTGAGATTTCTTCTTTCCTTTTAGCAACAAGTTTACCACTCATTAGCATGCGTCGTCATTTAATATCTTGAACTTGTGAAAAACGTTGTTTCTATGGGTACCAGATGCCCATTGAACACATCTGAATGAAATGGCTGACTCACTTTCCCGAATATCTTTATGTGGACCCATTAAACTGATTATAACCAATACTGCTTACGCGACTGGAATAAGGCTTCGGAATGCTTGCTTGCCCTATGTAATAGGCAAATTTTCATTATACCAATTCAACGACTTCGCACATCTACGATCGTGCTAGAATAAGCAATGGTGTGTAACAATGGCATAGCCCGGAATTTTGTTCGGGGGAGGAGGGGTGGGGGGGGGCTCATGTGGCAGCACGGCCCCCTCCTTGAATTCTTCTAAACACTAAGTAAATGAAATAACTGATCCCTTATAACTGGAAAATTGTATCCGATACTGCAAATCACATCTTAAATGCTGCGCACGATCAAGAGCAAAGACAAATGTTTTTTATAAAAACATTGTGTTGGAATGCCTGCAAAATTGTAGCAAGAATAAGTGTCATCATTATTTTGCAGTTCTTGTGTGTGTGTGTGTTTTGTACAGGTAAATGAGACTGAAAATATCATGATCATCATGTAAACAATGAAACTGTATCACTTTTAAACTCAAGAATAGCCTGATAACAAAAAAGAAGCCCAAATAATAACCAGCACGAGGACAACTACTTCATTGCTGATACTTTTTACTAAAATGTTAATCTTTTGTCATCGTGCTGCGACCAGAAAAAAACAAGAATGGCAAAGTGCCTTTCAGATACGGGAAAAACATAGTCCATCGGAAACACAGTGTGCAGTGCGCTTACAGGAAAGCTTGCAAATGTGCATTTGAATATGCAATCAATGTCAATAACTAAGCAAGGATCAGTATACATAATGTCCAAAATACAGCAAAAGAACATGCTGCGCAATTAGAGACACTGTGATGTCTTTGGGTGAAGCTGCTGTCACGGGCACACCATGGAGACAGAACTATACAGGATTAGCGCAAAAACAAGGAAAGGAGGTATTTCAAAAGTGTTTGGAAAGCGCAAACCATAGTTCTGCATTGAACATAAAATCAGGGGTGTTGTATGTAGTTAAAAAGCAATGAGGAATAGTAACGATAAGTGAAAACCACAAACGATAACGATACCCAATAGATGGATTTGATCGGTAACACTGCGTATGCCGACTTCGCAGTGAACAAGGTGAAGTCGATTAGCTGTTAAGGTCCACCTGATGCTTGTATTCCTATGTTTAAATCAGGTCATACTGTCAACTGCTAAAGCGTACAATTTAAGGTTTTCAAAGGTGATGAACAATATTTTCGGTCATAATTACTGGCTCATTCACTTGAACTCTGGAATGGCGGTTTGTTTTCTTTTTCACTTGCGCTGACTTTTTTCTGCTTGGTATCAAAAAACAAAGTTGACTCACCCAGGAAGTTTAGCGAAGCAGTAAATAACTTCCGACTCGCTGATGTCGACATCTCTGCGGGCGTAAAGAAGTGCCAGGCCAACCATGTGCTCTGCAGACATTGTAGAGCTTAAGTAGTTCTTAAGCTAATCTCATGCTTGAAAGCGTTTTCTTTGCCCTGGATCAGGTCACTGAAAGGGTGACCATCTTAAGCAGCTTGTACACATTCGAATAGATCTTGCTGTCGCAATAAGAGAGGGCATCGGTTCCTGTGCTGGGGTGCTAGTTTGCTGCTTACTCTGCCACTTTCTCTACCATAGTCACAGTTATTCCAAAGTATGTCTCGTTTCGAGGCCATGCGCAAAAATGGTCTGAGTAGTTTATGCTTCCTTTCTTTCGTTCACCTTGTAGTGGTGGTATTGCGGATGTTACAATTACTGAAAAGTCTTTTAGAAGTGCCCTTTTCAAACCGTTGGTATAACTGGGCTAATACGTGGTTCATAAACATAACTTACTGGCTTCTGCGAAAATATTCTCCTGGCTCTCGAATGCATTGGTCCCACGATCTTGCTTCCAGACACCGGCCCACTGGCTGGTGATTTGCAAATTCAGTATTTCTACCAACGCCTGCACTTGTGCAGATATTTTTGAGAAAAAAACATTAAATTTCTTGCGGTCACTTCGAATTGTCTGCTGCACCGCTTCTATGCCGTCAATGGTAGTGCTAATGTTCAGGCTTCTCGTCTGCAGCTTCTTTGACAGTGGCAAAGTCAGTGCTTACACGTGCTCTACCAAATGCAGGCTTACGGGGAAAGCTCGTCACAAAAGTGCCAACAGTAGACTGTTTGCGAGCGCTGGGCTTTCATCGTTTCTGTTAAATTTATTCTCCCCTATTGTCGTGATTAATGGTTCAAAAAGAATCACAAAAGAAAGCACTGCATCGTGCTTCTCGACTCACTGGGTTTCACATAATCCCAAAAGGCGCTGCCTTCTAGACTTCGGACAGCTCAAAGTTATCATTTTTCACAAACAGGTGAATGGCTAGAAAGTTTACGGAAAAAGACGGACGTTGCTTTTAGAGTTCCAAAACAGTTTCTGATATCTGTGATGGAGCGTGCCTGTACATAGATCTAGAATAAGGGAGGGACTGACGCAGTGAGTATAAAGCACGGCTGGATATTTCTCACGAACAGCAGCTTGAACACCATTCGTTTTACCAGCCATCGAGCTTGCACCATCGTAAGCTTGACCCCGAAGATTCTTTATGTTGATACCCATGCCTAGGAGGAACATTGTGACAGCGAGGGCCACGCCACTTTAGTCGTGAATTGGCACACAGTTTGAGAACACTTATATTTCGTTGACATCTTTATTAAGGTGCCCTGCACAGACAGTAAGCTGCCTAATAGCAGCAGCATTCGTCGTTTCATCAGTGAGTACGGAAAAGCAGCTTGCAGCGTTCACTTTTACGACAAGGGTTTCTTTAATGATTGCCGCCGAGATATTTATAATTTGGTATCGCACATCTAGACCTAAATACAAGGCTTTATTGGGGCAACTTTCCAAATGTTTTTTGTACGGTGTAAGTCACAACATCCGCACACATGCAAAGCATCCCTCTGAAGTAGCCTGCTTTTGCAGATGACGCTGTGCTAAGAACCATGGAGCCCATTGTCTCTATGTCCACGGAGAGCCATACCTTGCCTCTTACAAGTAAGAACTGTCTTAACAATAGGCTCCAACTTCCTTCAGTTTTCTCGGATTTGATTTTGCCTGTCATATTCCATTCCTGTTAATAAATGACACTTGGCGCACATCTTAAAAAGGTTTGAAAAAAATTATAGGCTACCAGTTGGGAGTTCCTGAGATAAATATTGGTTTGTGGTGTATGCAAAACTTCGAAGGCATGCTTTTATTCTTGAGATGGCTTGAAGAAGGAAACCCACAGACTGTCAGAAATGCTAGGCGTAAATCATGCTTCGAAATAATGGTAGATCAATTTGTTAGGATTGCTTGCATGACACGAACAACCAAGCTTATTCCAGGGCTTGTGCAGCAACCAGTGATAAGTCTGGAAAGCTTGATGCGTAGTGCATAAAAGACAGCACAATCCCGCGATGATCTGTTTATCGACGGCTGGCGCTCTGCGAGCCGCTCTCAGTGCAGATTGTGTGTCGTTTCTAGTTCGGCTTTGCACTTGTCAAGCAAAGGTTCACCCAAATAAAAAGTTTCATCTTAAACTCGCCAATCGCTTCCTTCTTCAATTTCACGACCACCTGAGAGTACCTAAGCCGTGGCAAACTCCTTTTGTTTCGACTTTGGCTTGACAGGGGTCTGGCGATATTACTGATTTTAGAAAAAAACATTTCTACAAGAACATCTATAAGCGCTCACATGTAATAATCGAAGAGGCTCACGTGTTCTTAGCAATGGTAGATACAGTACAATAAATTATTTACAAATACATAATGTCCACCTTCTTTGGCTTCGGAGTCACGACTCAGATGCTTTGGTGCAGATGAAAAAACTCACGATAGTTTTTTCTCTAATATGACGGCACAACTTAAGCGCCAAATTGCTTTGCGTAGCGAACAGCTAAGATTTGAAGGCCTGTCAATACAAAGCTCACACTATAACTTCTTGAAGCAATAGTACACCTTGTTGTAAAAGCAATCACACTGATTAGCAGTACCATAGCCTACACCTAAATCGCCTTCGTGTTCCCTCATTCTCTATTCATAAAAAAAAGAACTATCAACATAGGTCTAGTTCATTCTCGTGTCATTGTCAAAAAAACTTTGCCCTAAAGGTATTGTTGATGCCCCTTTTAAATTAGGGGAGGATTCTCCAATAATCAAGAGAAACAGTACGTTTAAGATGACTGCATATGTCACTCGCACACGTGAAGTTTCTTCTATGGAAAGACTATCTTGCCTCGGTTCTCAGCTGAGATTTTCGCAGGCAAAACTTCTATCGTGGCCTAGCAACAAAATCTTTCATCGCCATGCCACTGCACAGAACAACGAACCTACCTCAACAGAAACATTCAAAGATTAACACCCTCGTACACTTCTCTTCGCGGTTCTAAAAGCAAGTATTTTCGTACCCAAGCCAGTGCTTCAGCACGCGCTAATCAGCATCACGATGAGTTTACAAAATGGCATTCCGTGACAAAAACTTTTCACAAACTGCATGATTGAAAAAAACTGCAGAAAAAATACATTTTATACGTCATCCTGCATGGTTTTTAGTGACGGTGGTGTATTCAGTGACGGTGATGTATTTCAGACGGCGGTGTATTGGAGAGAGAAAGAGACAGATAAAAGATTCAATGAGCAAACTTTGTGTGTAAAGGTGAGAGGGTACCTTAATCCAGGAACCATCTGGCCCGGACCACCCGCCGGACTCGCGCGGCGAGTTGATGGTGGTCGACCAGGTTTACTAGAGCACAAAAGAAATTTCACATGCGGCAAGAGAGAGGAGAGGGGGCTAGAATCCAATAAGGTCTTTCCCCGGGCGATGACGCTGGTCAGTATAGTGCATGAAAGCGCAAAAAATGTCGGCGTGGGGGCTGAAGCCCCATACTCCCCCCCTCTGGCTACGCCCCTGCTGTGTAATTAGATGTTACTATCACTGCAAACTACGCCGCAGAATTCAACGGTTGAATTATTTCTTAGAAAAATCTAGACTCGGCACATCCCCGCTATGTCAATGTCGCAATGAAAAAGATACAAAAAAGTATCTCTTCTGTTTCTGTCACTGGTATTCCAATGAGAGAATAAGACACCTCATCAGTCACTCCCCTTCAAAATTTCAGGTTTTAAATCAATGCCCTAACTTCATCATTTCGTGGCACTATATTCGGTTATAGCCACAGAGATGTCTACTTTGTGGTTTTTGAATATACACATGAAAGAAAAATAATATCGGGCTATTGCACATTAACTTATTTACGTCATTATTTACAACCAGCTATTTTCAACTACTTGATCTATGTAATTTTCATTTATTATCTATGTTTTTTGAACGAAAGTTCCCGTTTTTCTTGTAGGTTTCGTAATCGTTTAACTCAAAGGGCATGCCGCCCAGTTCTTGGATAATCCCTCTTTCTGAATGAGTGCCATCAGGGAGAAAATATCATCATCAGCAGCACCAGTATCAATATTTTTAACCTAACAACAGCCAGTTAAGAAAATGGTCTGATTTATGTAGTACATACTCAGACAATTTTTTTATTCTTTTAGTTAGCCAGTGATGTCTTTCTATTCGAGCATCAGCAACATGAAATTCCTAATCACCACCAAACTTACGCATATGGCAGGACAGGAGCTCCCAACAATAGCAAATTTGGGGTATGTAAGAGTGCTTGATGAAGAGTGCCCTAATCGTAGTCATAACAAAAGTTTTGATGGAATAAAATGAAAAACGTTATTTCAAAAAACAATTTTCGTTGAAGGTGAAACCCTCAGTCTAGAGCTCCTGTCTCCTTTGTGAGCTCTGTCGATCAGCTTGAGCTGCTCTTCAGACTTCGAGCAGGACAAATAGCCTCAAACTTATCCGGTGTTGGTGTGCTGTTTCTTGCACATGTCTACAAACGATGACTGCTGCAACACTACCGTTTAAATTTATATTACGGCAATGAGAGTTTATGTAAAGCGACTTTTTACAATTATAGTTGGCAGAGCTTAACATAAAACTTGCAGAACGTAGGCGGACTACATAAATACATGAGGAAATAATTGAAACATTATTACAATAATAGTGCATCTAATAGTTTCCATCGCTCCTTTCTATGCTGCATCCACGATTCTTGTGTGACCATACTAGGATTTTTGTGTGACCACACCAAACTCCTCCCATCCTACCGTCGTTCTTCAAAGCGGGTCTGACGCGGCCGCGGTCGAATGGTCAGCGTAAAACTTAACAGGCAGCGTCGAGGCGAGCGTGGTTACGGTACGAACTTATCGACCCAACGAACGGGCGCGTTGAGGGAGACGAGAGAAGGAGGCGACAGAGGCGCGCCCACCAGAACGTGGACTGCAGTTCCAGGATTCCGGCTAGTCTCACTCATGTGCGCACCACTCACGAACACGGACGTCAGTTTCTGCCTGCTACGGCCCGCACCAACGTCAAGTCAGTCACAGCGCCTCGCCTTGCCAGCACAATCCAGTGGTCAGGTAAGCTTTAGCAGCACGCATGCAAATGACTTTCGGAAGATCCACTCATTTACCGTGGCAGGCGTTTGGAGAATTCGGTCGTCGATGTTTTTGCTTTTGACAGCTTTGGCACGTCGGGCGCATCCACGTACATTGCGAGGTGAACGCACGCTGCTTCGATCGGTCGCATCTGTCGAAGCTGTCGCGATTGCTCAAGCTACGTTGCTGTATAGCACCACAAATTGCTGTTTGCTCGTGCTTCTAAGATTTGCTCACTCAAACGATCTTGAATAAAAATATTTCATTTTTTTTTTGTTTAACAGCGCTCGTGTTCCAGATTATTCCTTGTGGTTATTGCCTGGTTGAAGTTGCATATTGTCTGGCTTCATATTAGTGAAAAAATGTGCATTTACACCTTTGCGAAGCGCTTATTAGGTTTTTCCTCGCTAATTCTAATTTTCTTGGAAATTAAAACGCTTGGACTATACTAACTATGACTTAGAACTTTCCAAGAAGTTGTTACTAGATTTCATAAACAAACTTTTTCATGGAATAAAAATTTGTGCGCCTGAAAACCGTGGTGAAATGGCACTCCCGAAACCCGTTCGGCGAGATTCCATGTGGCCTATAGAAGGCCTGAATTGACGCAGAAACCGCGCAACGTTTGGTTTAACATGTTTAAAGCTTCACAGCACAAGGGCGGGCAAGATCACGAGACAACGGGGTAAATTGAAGACTGGTATAGCTTTCGCATTTGCGCTACGTAAACTTCTGGGTATTATTTTTCGTATTTCAACGCTTTTATAAGTACCTGCGCAGTCCCTGAGTAAAGGCATTTCCAACACTTGCAAAATCATGCACAGTGCTAATTAAGCGTACGTATCGTTTTCAATATGCCATAGAAACACTTGAATGCGGAGTATACTTTAGGGGCTCAAGCTGACGTATGTTGTCGTATGCTGTAACCATCGCCTGGTGTAACGCTGGTAAAATCACTAACATATAGCATAGCCAGCTCTCGTACATTTAGTATGCGCTGCCAAGGATATTTCTTTTTCCGTCTGTTCTTCGAGCACATTGAGCATAACATTAATCAACTCTCGTTCATCCTGTTCTTCGAGCTCTTTGATGACGGTGGCAAGATCACATAAGCCAACTGTGGCATATTGAGCGCACGCTCGCGCCAGACAAAAGTTTTCTTCCGCTTCTTTTTCGAGCACCTTGATAATGATATTAAGTGTGGAGCACTTAAAGGGCCCGGACTGTTTCATGTCGTCACTTAGTGTAACGCAGGTAAAACCAGATATAAAAACTGAAAAACACGAATCCAGCGAGAAAAAGAAAAAGAGAGAAAGGAAGGAGGAAAATAGGTGGAGGTATAGAAGTGAAGATAATAAAAAGAAAAAAAGAGGTTGAAGAAAAAAACTAAAGCGAAAGGACGACAAACAGAAGGCTTGGCACCACTACTGAGAGGCTGCCTTCGTTTTTTACACAATCTCCTGCGCCCCTGTTTTTATTAGCTTGTCCAACATATGATGGATAGAAATTTTTTTAGTGTATCATATACAGACGCTCAGCTGAGAGGTCAACTGGTAGAGAAACTGGTAGAGGCATACTGTTTTCACTAATTGAGAGCAAAATAAGAGTGAAGGCAATGGCAGGTGCATTGGTGAAAAAATAGACAAGGAGAGTAAGTAGAATAATAAATCCACCTATATGGACCAAGCGACGGTGTCTTGATCTCCTTTCGTTTGCATGACTATTTTGGTCGGTATTCTAGAATAGTCTGTTCAAAAGTAGCCTGTCTTCAACTCAGGTTAACATGACTGCCAGGGAGTTTTGTGGCCAGGACAGCAAGACTACAAACATATTGGAAGCTTTCTCATTGCCTCATTGCTCGCAAAAAGTACTTGTATCGTCCCGTTGCTGAACGCAAAAGTCTTGAAAAGCGACAACAATCCACCTTAGACAAAATACTGTACTGTTTTCTCTGGCCGATAAAGTCCACAAGGTGAAGACGGATGGGGCAGAGAGAAGTCTAAAAAGGAAAATATGGGCCCTGTTGGTGAATATGTGTGTACTGGAGACATGATTTTTTTTCAGCTGCTTCATTTGTAATCACACATCACTGCTGCTGCGTCTCTACATGGTAACGGGATGGACTCTTGGGCACACTGCCCTCTTCATGGGCAGTTGGAGTAGTTGCTTCATTGTGCTTAATAGGGCGACAGTCTTAGAAGTTTTTTCAAGTGAGAACATTGACGGACGGCGCCAACAACGAGTGATGCAAAATATCATCACATGACAGAATCGTGATATGGCGTCAAAGGTCGTCAAAACTTCTGACATTATCATAACATCACCTTCGACGTCGCGTATCCTCGCTTGCTATAGACGGAGGCAGCGCAAAGCTACTTTACGTGCAGAGAGCTTTCATGGAGGATGCAATAAGCACTGGCTAGAAGAAAAAGAAGATTGTTTTTGCTTTCCTTCAGAGTAAGTATGAGCCAATAATAAAGGCAATAACTATCATCATCATCGACATCATCGCCTACAAGGCCTTTTGAGCGAATGCATGCGGGAACCACTGAGTTATTTTGGCCGTTTGTACCACGTTGATGTGGCAGTTAATACCACAGTTTGTGCTTACTCGGCGAGTTGTTGTGGTAACTCTTTATTATACAGGACTGGTTGTTCGTATGTTCCTCGGCGTAAAGCACAAATCAAACAATGAAGAGCCTAGGACGAAAGAAACTCGAGATAGTTCGTAGGGTTCCATGGTAAAAGATGGTGAGGCGTGCAGAAACTGGCACCGTAGCACACGCACCACACGCGCTGTTTATGTTGCCTAGTTTTCTTATCTTGATGGTAGTGCATGCGCAAAGTTATTCCATCATACCAGCAGCGAAACTGCGATCAAAAACCTGGACACTCAATTAACCCCATCTGGAGAAAGTTAGCAGATGGTCGCGCCATCTGGCAGTGGCTACGCAAAACAAAAGGATGTAAATATTAGTTGGTCGGATGATTAACAAGAGGCGCGAAAATATGCACATTCCCGACATGTGGGCCAATGTTGTGTCCGGATTTCAATACATGGAGCCAATGACGTTTTGCATTCACGTTTTATTTTCTGTCATAATTAGGAGCCCCTTCGTAATCGGTGGCACACAACGTCGCAGGAAGTCAAAACGAAGCATGCGAACTGATGTAGGCGGCGCACCATATAGGAATCAGGCGAAAGGCAGATATCTGCTTGGCTTTCCCTGCTGTCTGGTGGTACAGCTTTATATTGCAGATGCTCATTTCTGTAGAAAGTCATAGTGACACACACACACATGCCCGTCTAGTGGTTGAGGCATCACAATGTTTGCCTGTTTTCGTACATCGTACATCGACAGCACATAAAGTATTTTTGACAGCTGGTAGTAAGGGTCGCGTGGTTGTACGTATTTATTTTTTGCGGTCGTTTGAGTTTGGGGCTGAGCCATGCTCTACAGAGGAATGACAGCTCTCACTAAAGCTGTGGCGAAGATTGTTTCTGGAAGAAAGGTATGTTACTGGTCTGCAAGCGAAGCAACACGGTCAGTATGGGCACCAGCAAAGTATACCTTCCGGTTGCTGTGAGTGTTTTCACATAGTAATAGTAGTCGCCGCAACTGGGTAACTTGCACAATAGAAATACTTTCTTTGATGAGCCCATGCAGAATTTATACACAAGCTCCTAACGCCTCTGCCTGGGAACATGTGTAAAGATTGTACTTTCACCGTAGCTGTGGCATTGCACGTACGCGTCCGCTTCAGCAACGCGAGGTGCGGGGTTCAGTCCCCAGTGCCGGCCGGCCACCCACCAGTTGCTAAACAGGGTACAGGCGGGCCTCAAGGGGCTGTGACGCGTCACCCCAGTGGTGAAACTTACTCTGCCTGGAGGTCTCCCAACCCATTGCGCGGGACCCGGTAGATTGTACTTTCGCTCGTACTAGTGAACATTGGGAGGCTATATCGTAAACAACGAAGGTATAGGGCTGCATCACTGCATGCCCTGAAATCGCCAAGGTTACTCCTTTGAAAAACTGAAATTAATGAAAAATCACTGTCACGCCCTACTTACGCTGCAACATGGGTGCTGAAGCAACGACAACGTTTGACGATTACGCATGGGAACATGCTTGTTCTAACAAGTAAGTTTAGACCCTAGATAGTTTGCATAGTGATGACAGAACGAAGAAACTCTTTATATTTAAAGCCTAGTGACCTCATTCCAATTGAGGTATAAAAACGGTACATTGGTTAAAGTGGCCTTAGGCAACCTCATTTATTGGATTTTTATGTCACGTAATATCCCCCGAAACCATGCCAACGCGGTAAAGTAATTAAAACAAAGTGGGACACCTCAAATATCAGTGTTACTGTCGACAGAATCGTCACTGGATATTGCATCTTGCATATTGTAGTTTAATTATTCACGACAGATCCATCGTTGTATAAATTTGCTCACATCAATTGTTTCAGTTATTCAATTGTCATTTTATTCCCGTGCTGCATTTCTAGCTCCTTGAAATGCCACAATAACCATGCTTCCACGCAGTCGCAAGTTATCTGTGCTGCACAAGAAAATGTACAACACTTAAAGGGTGCCTTTTTATGTGGTTGATTTGGATGAAGACTGCCGAGGTGAGGGGAATTGGAAAAAGGTGCTGCAACAGTGCGCTCACGTGCTGCAACATACGCCGATGTCGCGAAGCCGAACGACTGTTGTTTTGCTGCTTCAAATCTTCGAAACAGCAGCTCAAAAGGGACCATTCTGAGTAGTCTTTCTATTCTTCATGTGCAACTAAAATCTGGTGCAGTCAAAAATGCCGCCCAAAAAGATGCAAAATGTCACGCATTTCCTTATTTGATAAGAGTGCGCAGAAGTGGTGAATGCGCCCCGGATCCAGCTAAACAAATGGGAACGTATTCAACATGTGCGGTAAATGATTTCCGACCATTCTTGTGATTTCGTCAAACCGCTGAATTCATAAGGTGAATGCAGCCTTAGTCTCTCCGTCTTCGCCACTCACAGGCACCTTTCATGCGCACTAGCGTGCTATGGGGGAGAGAAGTTGAGCAGACATTCAACAACGCTAAATAAAACCTAATAAGCAATGGTTTTACTTTTTGCTTACTTCCTATTTCAAATGTATATGAAGAAAATTATGGAGCGTAAATGCATTAGAAGCGGAGTTTAAAGTAAACGTGGAGCTAACCAACTACCTACAAAGGGCAGCGCAAAAACTCGAGAAAAAGAAGGACAGTAGAGACAGAGCACTCTGTCACTACTGTCTTTCTTTTTCCCGAGTTTTTGCGCTGCCCTTTGTATGTGAGCACTATGAACCAACTAGCCCAAACCAAATTACTTCTCAACCAACCACCACAAACCATTTTTCGTTGCCAGATGAAGTCGTAATGTAGCCGATTACACGTGACATAGCAACCATCGGCAGGCCTGATGTATCCTGTTATTTTCAAACTCAAAGCGATCGCACTTAGTAAATACCAATAGCTTACCTTTACCCCAATTGAATGGTAAAAATGTGTTGTAATGAAATATTAGCAATGTTTACGTGGGCGTTTTCACAACCTAAATATGTTAATGATCGTACTTGAAACATACGAATGAAAATTAAATAAATAGATCTAGTTATTTTTACTTTCAGGTGCCCTTAACTGGTTTCTAGCAATATTTTTCTGTGTATTATTGATTCTCCCTCCGAAGATACAAACTCTTTGATGTTTGCTGCTCGAAGCATTAGCACAAATGTTTCGCTTTGACATTCAAAGCAAATTGGCAGCTCGATCGTAATGAATGTATCAAAACGTTTGCGCACTGGTACAGTCATGTTCCTGTCACACGCACACGCACACTGCATACACACACACAAACACACTCAAACACACAGGGTCACTGTGTGTGCATGCCCTGACGTCACTGCAAAGCAACCTTCACTGACTGGATAGGGATAATTCAGGCACTGAAGTATAAACCGAATCTGATAACCAAATGCCAGAAAAATGGCACGGTCACAGGAAGATATGAATGAGGAATGTACAGGCCACAAAAATGAATTTAAACCGGTGCAAACTATTGCATTTTGCAACAGTACATATAACTTTCAAGCAAGTTTTCTAGCTTCAAAGCTTCATATTTAGTTATTTATGAATAAATATGAACATTTTAGTGAAATGTTAATCACAGTAAGCAATTTGTCTTCTTTCGAACAATTACATCACATGTGAACTTATTTTCATGCTCAGTTATGGCTCTTTTATATTGCGTATTACAACCCTAAAACACTTTGAAACACTCGCAGATACCATAGTCATCATCACCCTGACTACGCCCTCTGCAGAGCAAGGATCTCAGTGATATTTCACCCGTCAACGCGTTCCTATGCTTGGGCCACCCACATTATCATTGCAAACTTGTGCGAACTTCACTTCATGGGCCAGCTTAACTTCCTCCATCTTCCTGACGCACTTACTTTTTGTTAGAGTTCAAACTGTTGCTCGTAATAACCAATGGTTATCTTGCCGTCTCTCTTCAGGCCCCATGCAGGCCCCATTTCTTCTTTATTTTGACTAAAGTGCCTTTACTGGTTTTTCTGTTTCTCTCGGGCCCACTCTGTTCTTTTCTTGTTTGCTCATAGAAGTCAACAAAAAGCAATAATATTCCGATAAAAAATTAATTATTGCAGGGAGATATGATTTTTGAAATGTGTTACGCTACGTGCTTAGAAAATGTTTTTGAAGCCCTGTGCAGAGATCATTTGAGGATAGAAGTTAATAGAAAATGCCATAAACTGATATCTGTTGGTGGCATTGCCCTAATGCGTAAACCACGGAGTGAATAGCGAAGTATGTTATAGTTGTGGGCATAGAAATGTGCTGCAAACTGAGGCCGTACCGTCTCGGAAGAGAGGAACAGCTTGGGACGAGTAGCGAGTATTTGCAAGTGGTAAATGAAAACGTTTACCTAGACAACAAAATTAAAACAACTACAGGAATAATAACGGGATGCGGTGCATTTGCCATGTATTCAGTGATCATAAGTGTGTGTTACCACTATCTATCAAAATGAAAGTGTATATTAGGCTATTAGCAGCATCTTATGGGTGCTTACCGATAAGAGCAAAAACATCGAGGAGCAACGCAAAAGTTTCAGCTTAAATAAGTATGTACCATGTGATGAGTCACAGAATGTAAAAATAATAAGTGTAATGTCAAGTGAGTACGCATAAATCCTTTATCGCAAATGACATGTTGCCCCCCCCCCCTCTCGTGTAAATAAAATAATGCCATTCCACGAAGTGTACGATGGTGAGCGGGAGAAGCAGTGGGATCGGTCGGTGTTAACGTATGTTACCCTTTACATTGAACCCCTCACCCATGTAAATGAGTGCCAAGTGGTGTGCAGATATATACACCGTTTATTTTTATATGTGATAATCGTTACGTATGTTCTGTTGTGAATTTCATTTTCGTGCTATATTACATATTCAGTGGTATCGCATGTAGAAGGAAGTTGGCAAAGACGAGATAGTATGCTTGTTCCCTTGATGGTTGTTAGCTGTTTCCTGGTCAGTTCCAAATGCATCGTAGAGCATATCGAGACGTCATTTACTGCAAATTCCAATCGTTGTATTGGGATCACTATCGTCTTGACCATCATCGTCATGACGTCCTTGTATGTGCTGTGCCGTGATAGCAGAAAGAGAATGTGT
The DNA here is from genome assembly GCA_013436015.1 of Rhipicephalus annulatus. Classification (NCBI taxonomy): domain Eukaryota; kingdom Metazoa; phylum Arthropoda; class Arachnida; order Ixodida; family Ixodidae; genus Rhipicephalus; species Rhipicephalus annulatus. The sequence goes on from WOVY01013546.1 coordinate 38,537, forward strand.
GGTCTCGAACGTGCTTGTTCTTCATCGTCATCTGCATCATCGTCCGCGGCAGCTACGGTGCACGACGCCGACGCTAACGCTGAAAAACAAGCCTCGACCATGCAGAGCCTCGTCTCTAACAATGTTAACGCAGTCTGCACTAAATAGCGCAGGGCTGGGTCAAAGCATAGCTGGTTGGCACGTTTCAGACTTTCTTCTTAACCGTCTTCAAAGACTGCTGTGGCGGTGATTGAGCGCATGCCAGTTAAGCTATAGGCTGCAAATTTACACGCCAGATGCAGCAGCATTTTTCCTCATGTCACTAGTTTTATACAGGACAAGATTTCCTAGTGCCAGAAAAACGGCAAGTGAAGATGCCAGGAGAGCTTTAGACTAATCCCGAGAAAGATTGCAAGCTGAAAAATGTGCGCTCTGGTGGTGTGTGCGTGGTAAGAGGCTCTGTAGCATTTCTTTGTTTCTTTGTTTTAGAAAGACGCCAAATTATGGTCAATGTGTGTATATTAAGTCATTCACTTACTCTCATTGCGCTGGCTGTTTGTAGCCTTCAGCTGTGTGTGTGTTCTCTGTGAAGGGATCCATATATAGTCCGACGTATACCGTTTGCGTCAGCCGGCGGCAGGCGAAGTTGCCGATGCCAGGTTCGTCATGTCACCTTTATGCGAAAACCACCATTCCTTAGTTGATGACTTTCAATCACATGCGCGCGCGCATAACCACATACAGCGGCTTGTGGTACACGGATACGTACCTTACGTGTCTAGAGGAAAGGGTTTGGCGACGTACAACACGGGATAGTCGCGTTAATCTATCTATCTATCTATCTATCTATCTCATAACCCAACACTTTATATACTCCCGAGGCCATTCCATTAAATTGATATATATACACATAGACATGACTGTGGCATGACTGCATGAATGACTAACATAAATGACAGCTGATCTATTGCGTACATCAAAGCATTCATTTCGTTAACATGATTTGCACCAGACTGTACATGCACGCAACAAAAACATGTGATTGTGAGCATGTTATGAGATGAATGCCCCTATTCGTCTCTACCAAGTATAATAGTAATAGTACTATTAAAATCAGTGTTACGCCCAAAAACCACGATGTGAATAATTTATGCGCCGTAAAGGAGGGCTCCGAAAAATTCGACCATCTAGTGTTCTTCAAGGAGCACCGACATCGCATAATACACGGGCTTTTGCCAATTTGCCTCCACCGAAATGAGACTGCCGTGGCCTCGAAAACGCCCCACCACGGTGGTCTAAGGTACTCGGCCGCTGACCCGCAGGTCGCGGGATCAAATCCCTACTGCAGCAACTGCAATTTCGATGGAGGCGAAAATGCTCTGGGTGTGTGCTCAGATTTTGGTAGAACGTTAAAGAAATCTAGGTGGTCAAAACTTCCGGAGCCCTCCACTACGGCGTCTCTCATAATCATATATGGTGGTTTTGGGACAATAGACCCCACATATCAATCAATCAGTGGCCTGGAAAGCCAGTGACCTTTGCGTCAGCAGCCGAACACCTTAGCCACTATTCCACCGTGGTGGACTTGTCACAATTGAAGCGAAAAGATAAACATTTGCACTCTTCTCTCTTCTGTTCACTGAATAATTCGTATAGAATTTAACAGAAGCTCCCTTCTGTTCACTGGATAATTCGTATAGCATTGATTTCCAGAGATCGCGGGACCTACGGTATCTTTAACACCAAAGTGTTTTATGCCGGTTCTGCGAGTACACCAAGACTTCGTTGACGTATTCTCATCACGAAAGTGATGCAAAAATATGCACACTACCAGAAGACCAGAAAAAATTCAGTCATAGCTAGTAGATACCGGTATACATTTTCGTCGGTGACGCCAAATCTCGCGCATGCCATTCACTGCGCCACGCTCACATACAGGGTACGCTTCAAAAACACGCCTTTCATATTACTACTGTCTTCTTGCAGCGTTCTCGGTAAAGTGTTGCAATGCATCATGACCGTGACATCCACGATTTGTATCTTCAATGCATCGTTTCTACGCGCCACTCCTATAACAGGATAAATTTCGTCAACGCCTCAACAGACCGCCAGAAGGCAACCTTATCGAAAGCGTTGGTGTAGTTCATAGCATCCAACCATACCAAAAATAGCTCTGCAAAGCCCTGCTTCTCTAGATGTAGCTCTGCGTTTCCCACTTGTTGTCGCCCCGCGAAAAATCGTGGCCGGCCAATATACAAAACACAAGGCGCGTTGCGTTTTCCTCTAACCGGGCGGTGGCGTTCAGTAGCTCTAACATGCCGTAAGTAGGCGACCTTAGCGAAAGTTTGGCGCACAACCGAAAGTTTGGCGCACAACGCGCTCTTCTGGCTGTCACACTGCTAGCCCAGGTTCCATTTTACTACAGCTACTACAGGCACCCATAATCCCAAAAGCATGCTTAATCATTATTACATCGGACGTGAGCCGTCGGTTTCGAGATATATCACTAAGCGTCAACGTGAATGCATTTCTGCTGAACGGGGCTTTAGCTGTCAAAACACTATCACATATTGTATAAGATATCTCATATGAATGTACAGTAAACATTACACTACTTGTGTAAATAGAAGTACTAACTTTGTGTTGTACTGATTCCTATGACTGTGGAATACACCATATACTTTCTTTAGCATACTGTCACAAGGCCATGTGCAAGTAGGAAATGGAGGCAGACTTGTCGCTCCTATTCTAACAGGTCGCAATAACGAGGCACCAGATGTGAAACACAAATAGATGGCGTTCGTCTTCACTTCATTTGCAGCCCGAGTGCTGCACGCAAGGGTCACCACTAATCCGGTCACCTTCCACCGGCTGACTTTACCCACAACGCGAGTTCACGGGTGACCTGACGCACGGTGACGTGCAATCATGTCCTTGTTTGTGATTGGCGTGTCTCTCCAAAGACGAGAAGGTGAAAATAATAACCCAGTTTCCTCCCCCAAATAAGGATAACTGGGTGAGATCACAGGAAGAGGGAAAAAATGGCGAATATTTACGATGTTGTTAACGAGGAACTAAGGGAAGGCCGTCGGGAGGAAAAAGGTTGGACGGGTCAGAACGAAAGCAAAAGCAAGTATATAGAACGGGGCGGGGCGACCCTTCGACGCCGTTTATAATATCATCGTTCCGCGTGCAGTAGGCAGATCAGCGTCCCCGTTGTACAGCCGCTACTAAGCACGACGCACAAAACGCGCACAGGAAGCTCGCACAAACTATAGAATAAGGGCTCCGCAACGTGGTTCTGGCACGTCGTCAGAGCGCGAGGCCGAAGCGGCGATGTTGCGGAATTCAATCATGGAAATGGACTGGGCGGAGTTCGCGGGGCAACTTCACCTCGTTACAGCCTCCGCTGCGCAGTAGTCATACAAAAAGGGTAACGGGGCCAACGTAAAGGAGGAGAGAAAAAGCAGCCACTCGTTTGAATGCATGCGAAGTATTGATAAACGGGATTAATAAGACAGCTATAGGCATGTATAACAATTGACAGCAAGACGCAGCCCGGTGTTTATGGGCAGCATCCGGGTCATCCGCTCTGCCGTCGTTCTCAGTTCATTCGCAGCGGTGTGGTAGTGAGTTCACCTTTGCATATTTATGTACGGGTACTGAGCAAAAGCATCACCGTGTGACCTTATTTTAGCCCTGACACGGTCGTATACTAGCCGCGCGTCTGTTCTCAAAGCTTATCGGGACAACGAGAGTGACAGGAGCCTAACTCTGGCTTGAATGATACTACATCATTACAGGGGCATGGTTTAAAGAGTGAGTAGAGAATACATTCTCGATCAAATCAGCGCGAAAAAACGCAGTGCTGTTTAAAGAAGCCGTGCGTTTTTTTATTGTGGAATATAGTATTGAATACGTGGTCGAAAATTTGTGAGAAGTTACAAATTATACACCGGTGCATTGGTTCTTGGTCGGCATTCGAATATGAAATCAACGACATTGACAAAGAGACGTCAAGTCCAGTACGTTTGGCCGAACATATTTTTTTAGAAACGCACTCACTTTTTTGGCCGTCTTGCAATTGTACCTAAAAAGCATCTCGTTGGTAAAAACACTGAGGTGCATCCGCACACGTTCATTTACAGAGATAGATTATAACATGACTGTTCGTCAGGTGAATGCGCCCGTTCACAAACATAGCATAATAATGAAACAGCACCCTGCTTGTCAAATGCTTAGTTGCACGCATGATATAGAAATGCCATGCGTAAAGCATCTTGCAGACGCACAGGGTTCAATACCGCAAACCAGTGCCACAGCCGCTAAGCTTCCACAGTGATTGCCTAACCAAAGCTCTGACATGGAGCTGTTATACTGCACGCACGGACCATAAACGCCTCTAAAGATAATAGCTGTCTAGTTCCTCATTGCTACACAAAAAGGCGAGGCACAGCTATCTGAGCCATAGAAACCATAATACCTAAAGATTAAACTTTCCGCACCCCTTTTTACAGCGAAATTTTTGCACCACTGATACACCTAGCTGCAAAACACTGTTCAGCTCCGGCCTCTCATACTCATAGCGTGATCTGCAGAAAAACGCAGACAACGCAAACATGCCAGGGTTGTGGGAGTCTGTCCTACGTGCCTCTGGGCTACCATACTAACGCCAGACATCTAACGTGCGACGGAAACCGCAGCATCCCGACAGACGTCCACTACACCTCCTTATTCGCTCTATCTAATAGCCAACGCAGCATGTATAACGACTGCTGCTCCCAACCCCCCCCCCCCATTTTCATTTATTGACGAAATAGAGAGTTCACCGCAACCTGCGCAAATCGTTTTCAACGTGAAACGAGTTGAATTCAATGCCAAGTCCACTGCTTGTTTTCACTGCCTCTTTTTAGACATAAAGCCGGTTGCTTCATCTTCGGGCAGTGTACAGTGGCGTGGGGCCTTTTTTTTTGTTTTTCTTAAAGAGAAGCTTTGTTTACTTGCCCACCCGTGTTTGGTGCCGCTGGCTCTAGGTCGGTTAGCCTCTTGGCGAGGGTATGGCGTGTCCCGGTTACGACCGCTGGCAAACTAGATTATGCACGACGTAACCCACATGAGAAGTAATACCGCGCATGTGATTGCACGTATTTCTCGGAAGTTAGAAAAGGCAAATTTCATCCCACAACTTTGAATTTTACGTTTGGTTTATAGATGTCCATTGGTACTTCCAAAACACACCGACATCTTAATAAAAGAACGCATTACACATTGGACAAACTCTTCAACTATTTCAATGATTCTATGAAACTCAAAAAGCACGCAGTCTTCACTCGTATACACGCAATGTTTTTCTCAAAAGTATATGTTAATAATGATAATATCCGGAGTTTAGCGTCTCAAATTCACCATGTGATTTTAAGAAACGCCGTAGTGCAGGGCTTGACCATCTGGTTTTTTATGAAGTGCGCTGTCATTGCACAGTATGGGAGCCTCTACTATTTCGCCTCCATCGAAATGTAACCACCGCGGCTGCGATCGAACCCGCAACCTTTGAGTCAGCAGCTGAGCACCGTAGTTACTGTTCCACTGAAGCGGACGGCGTATATGTTCCAACTTAGTGATAATACGAATGGTGTAAAAGAGACGTACTTTTCGTTATCTTCGGTTGACCTCTAGCTAGAGCCAGACTGCTGTATTAGAAGGGAGTACTGGTATATGCGTGCTCTTTTTTGTAATAATATCGAGCCTCACTTTAAGAGTAGATACACGAGCACCACAGAACAAATCATTAAGTTTTTCTAGGAAACTTCAAGAATCGTAGCAAATATAGATTCTCTAAAATAATATCTCTGTTCAAGTTAGTCTAGCATCACCGCTGAGGCAGAAAAACCCACACCTCTCTTTTTTGCGTCATTGGTATGATTTTACTGGATGTTGATTAACTCTCAAGAAAACAGCAGTACCTGATTTCGCAAAAATCGTGCATTTACGAGATGCGAAGTGGCCATCAAGAAAAGATTATACACGCCATCATGATTAGGGACAAACTGCGACTTGCAGGCATGACAAAGGGAATGTTGTATTGATTCTTAAGCTTAGGATACCAATTGTGGAAAAGTACTCTTAGCGGGGACGAGCCTTGTATTACCGTTCGATTACCGTATATAGATATGCATTATAATTTCAAATCAAGGCTCCTAAAAAATATTGAGAAGAAATTTGTCTCATCGGCCGCATTCCATTTATTTTTCAGGATGGCTCAGTTCCCGTGACCTCACAAGTTTATACGTGGTCGTATATATGGCAATGCCACTTTCTTTGTGATTTCCTTGGAGAGCTTGATATATATAACGTGCCAAAGTGATCGAATGTGTAGGTTGATCAAGGGGGATTCAGCGCAATAGCACTCGTAAGCAATTAGCTCAATATAACTGCTTGTTTGACTTGTTTGTAGTTATTTACACAAAAAGGAAACCTCAAGAATGGAGAAACTGGAATAAACCTAAAAGCACAAATTCAGATACAACCCCACAGACGTGACCTACTGATAACTAGCGTTTAATATCGAAGAAGATGCTTTCCCCAGGTTAGTACGGATTCTGCGCAAAGCATACCCTAATTTAGCTGTCATACTCATCCTGTAAACAATGGATACACTGTCAAGAAAATGGCACTTTTTATCGGTCGAAGAAACAAAACGAGCTCTGGTAGATTTGTCAGAGCCACGCATCCGCACATGGTACGCTTCAATCATTTTTCTTCCAAGCTGCGTCTTCATCTTTCCCAGCATGTAAACGGTGGTAAACATGGCATTTCAATAACACTGCTTTCACTGCTCGCTGGTCTTTAACTCAATGGCAATGCTGGCGCTACGGAGAGCCACTAAGTAAAAAAAGCTAGCATGTTTCCGCAAACAATCAGTAATAGTTGTAACGAGTTTATCCCAAGTATTAATTACATTGCGGTAGGAAGGGGGCACAGTATACTTTCTGCCCCTTCTCCCAACAAACCATACACAAGCACTTGCGAAATCGGGCATTATCTACTGCACACGGAAGGGTACAGCTCAGTGTCTGGCAAACTTTTGTCTGGTTGAGGCGAATGCTTGGGGTCGAAAACACAGACAAAGACCGAAGTAAAATGATATTCAAATATAAGCTGTACCATGCCACGATGTCGTAGATATCCCCGCTTTGTTAGAAAATATGGGACTCGCTCGCTGGATTTCATGCCGACCGGTTGTACCCTCACAATCTCCGACGACACTACAGCTCTGGCCGACTGGGCTCGCCCTACGCCACCTCCTGACGCCGATCTCCGATGACAGCGCAGCTCTGGCCGACTGGGCTCCCCTTACACCATCTCCTGCTGCCGACATGAGCTCTCGCTGAGTGGTGCCCCGTCCTCGGACTCCTGCTACCGTGTCCACCTTTCATATCTCCTCTTTACTTCCGTATTGTGTTCGAAAAACTAGCCACCCTCTTTACGAGGTGTCTCCTGACGGGAAAAGTACCGGAGTCACGGAAGAACGCTAACATCATCTTAATACATAAGAAAGGAGAAGACAAGGACTTCATGAATTACAGGTCGATAAGCTTGCTCTCTTTAGTATACAAGCTATTTACAAAGGTAATTGCTAACAGAGTAAAGAAAACATTAGAATTCAATAAACCAAAGGAACAATCAGGATTTCGAACAGGCTATGCAACAATTGACCACATTCATACTATGAATCAGGTAATAGATAAATGCTCAGAGTATAACCATCCACTATACATAGCCTTCATAGATTACGAGAAGGCGTTTGATTCAGTAAAAACATCAGCCGTCATGCAGACACTGCGGAATCAGGGCGACGATGAAGTATATATAAACATCCTGAAAGAAATCTACAGTGGATCAACTTCTACCATAGCGCCTCACAAAGAAAGTAACAGAATACCAATCAAGAAGGGTGTAAGGCAGGGGGACACAATCTCCCCAATGCTATTTACCGCGTGCTTACAGGAGGTTTTCAGAAGCCTGGTAATGGGAACAGTTAGGAATAAGAGTTAATGGAGAGTACCTCAGTAACCTGTGTTTCGCCGATTACATTGCATTGCTGAGTAACTCAGGGGATGAAATGCAACTCATGATTATGGAGTTAGACAAGGAGAGCAGAAAAGTGGGTCTAAAAATGAATCTGCAGAAAACGACAGTAATGTACAACAACCTCGGAAAAGAGCAGCACTTCGAGATAGGTAATAGCGCACTTCAATTTGTAAAAGACTATGTCTACTTAGGGCAGGTAATAACCGCGGAGCCGAACCACGAGATTGAAGCAGCTATAAGAATAAGAATGGGGTGGAGCACATTTGGCAAGCACTCTCAAATTATAACAGGTAGATTGCCACTATCCCTCAAGAGGAAGGTATACAACAGCTGTATCTTGCCGGTACTTAGCTACGGAGCAGAAACCTGCAGACTTACAATGGGGGTTCAGCTTAAATTGAGGACGACGCAACAAGCAATGGGAAGAAAAATGGTAGGTGTAACCTTAAGAGACAAGAAGAGGGCAGAGTGGATTAGGGAACAAACAGGGGTTAAGGATATCATAGCTGAAATCAAGAAAAAGAAATGGAACATGGGCCGGGCATGTATCGCGTAGACAGGATAACCGCTGCTCGTTAAGGATAACTAACTGGATTCCCAGAGAAGGCAAGCGGGTTAGGGGGAGACAGAAGGTTAGGTGGGCAGATGAGATTAAGAAGTTTGCGGGTATAAGTTGGCAGCAGCAAGCACAGGACCGGGTTAACTGGCGGAACATGGAGAGGCCTTTGTCCTGCAGTGGACGTAGTAGGCTGATGATGATGATGATGATTGATGATATGATGATGATGATGATGATAACTTCCATCACTCGATGTCCCTGCGCCTCGCTCTCTCCTTCCTCTCTCTATATATACCTTTTAATCGCATCATTTTAATCCTTCCTTATCCTCGTCCCTTGTGAGCTACTGTTGAGGTGTCGCACTCTGATGCAGACAGTTACGGGGCTCACTTTTCTCTTCTTTTCCTTTTAGGAATCACATCAGAAGTTTCATATGAAGCTCCTATCTGAATTTTCACTGGTATAGCGCACCACGACAAGGACACACACAAAGGAGAGATGCACACACACACAGCGCTAGCCCCTAGCGCTGTGTGTGTGTGCATCTAAATTACCCTCCCCTAGCACCCTCCCCTAGCCCCTAGCGCTGTGTGTGTGTGCACACAAATTACCCTTCCCTAGCACTGTGTGTGTGTGCATCTCTCCTTTGTGTGTGTCCTTGTCGTGGTGCGCTATACCAGTGAAAATGACTGAATCCCAACCAACTAGCCCGGCAACGTGCCTTAGCAAAGTTCTATCTGAAATTACATTCCATTCTTTAAGTTCACTGGCCTGCCAACCAAAAGGTGGAAACGTAATCTGGCGTTACGCACCCTACTTTAGCTATGTAATGCATTATATATTTTAATTATATATCGCCTTCGTAGTTATTTTAAGTCTGAACTCCGCCACAAAGCTTATTGCTCGAACAGTCACTGCATTTAGAATCTTTCCCTAATTTTTTATTTGGCCATTTCTCCTTAAGTGTATGCAATGCAATTCATGTCCTCTTCTGAAGCGAGTCTCCCCTTTCCCGCTGTCAAGAGGTCTTCGCCAATAAGGCCCTGACATATTCACCCAACAAACCTTGGTCTATAGCAAAACGGTGATAACTTGACATCACGACAGCTACGTGGACACACTGCGGATGCGCTGCCACGTGGACCTTCACTACGGCAATATGGCAAGCTTTTGTTACAAGAAAAATGGTCATAAAGGTATGGAAAAGCACGGCCAACCCTAACGCACTACTTAGAAGTTTTAACGCTCAGCCGTTATTAACACAACATGAAAAGCAGCTCAACCAGACCACACACCACCTCAGTATCAGTGCTAGTACTCAAATTACCCTCAACCCCGATACTGAGACGTTGTGAGCGGCACTGCAGTCTGACAGCCGAAGGCGTGGGCAGAGTTCCCCATTTATGAAAAAAAATGAGGGGGGGGGGCACAGTTTAGTCGCAATGTCACCTCTCCGCAGGTCCAAAAGACAGCATGGTTCACAACTTAAGAAACACATAAAATGAACTAATAACGTACTCTCTGGCCTTCCGGGAGTAAAGATTAGAGGTGCGGGATATTAAACCATCATTATTGTAAAAACCCCTCATCACCATAACCCTACTCTTCAAGAAACGATTCAGAGTGCTTATCTGCGCAAGCGACAAGGGGGGACACAAGAGGAGGCATGCAGCGCTGAACTTCCAAGCGTCGTACCATGTCCTCTCTTCTTGTCCTTATTGTAGTTTGCGCTGATACGCGCTCCTAATAGTGTTGCAGTAACGCACCCAACCCTGACTGTTCAAAAACATTAATGGAGAAGATCCGACTTAATAACGATATAAGGCAAGCGTCTGCCCAAGAGCCTGCCCATTCACCAATAAAGGATTCATATCGTCGCATTGGTCCAACAACAGAAACCACGCAAGAGTTTGTCTCCAGCCTATTTTCTAGACGTAAAAGACGCATATGTTAACGTGCTACACGAGACCATTCTCGACTACCTTGGGAAGGTTGGCCTGGGTGGTCGAGTTTTCCTATGAATCTTTAGCTACTCGACAGCAAGATCCTTCAATTTATCAACCGACGACGACCCAATTACAAGACGCCATACCTGTCAAAGTGTTCCTCAAACTGGAAGTACTAAGTGCCACTCCATTTATTCTGCCACTGGTTAAATTTACTGAATAGCTGCCATGTACGATCACAATATCGATATGTTGTCAGACGACACATGTGACTGGGCATCAGCCGTTACAGACCTGCAGATATGATTGAGGCTTCAAAAAGCTGCAACTATGAAAGCGAGCTACCTCGGCAAGCAAGGCCTGAAAATGTGCAGTAGTGGCGTTAACATGTAAGCTAATACACGCACATGCCATTTCTACTGAAAGGCGGATCCATCTCTTATGCCAGAACCCACAAATTTCTGGGTATAGTCCTAGACAGAGACCTCCGTCGGAGTGCGCACATGCACTGCATGAAACAGCTCCTCACACTGCAGCCATCTATCTCCCAGTTGTTTCAGTTCATGTGTGGGAAATGTGGGGCATGTCTGTAGATGAAATGCTGGAACTGTACACGGCTTTCTGTTTTCGGCTTTTTGCAACATAGTGTGTCTATTTCGACTAATACTTGTAAGACAAATATTCCCACTCTTCAGGCTGTGGAAGCTCAGACTCTCAGAGTTTGTCTTAGCTTGCCAAAACACGCACAGGCTGATGCGACTATTTCTATGGCATTGCATCAACCTATGCGAATGCTCATTGCAGTTGAAACCCTTACAGCTCATATCAGGCATTCTTCCTCGTGTTCGTTGCCGTCACCTTGCAACGCGACCTTCATAGACACGGTGCAGCCATTTTACATAATTCAGCGCACCTTCCGTCAGGATTCAGCCCCGCGTCTAAGCCAGCGATACCCCCGTGGTGCTTCACTCAACCTGATGTGCACTTCAAAGTACCGAAATCGCAAAAAGCTTTGAGCTCTCATCGCCAGTGCTAAAGCAGCTATCTTTCATTCTTCTGCACGATAGGTACGCTGATCATTTGCATATCTATACCGACGTATCTCCAGTGTTCATACGGAGCAGTGGTATTTCCAGCGAAGGCTATCGCAGGCAGTTTCAACACAGACCAACCCATGACATCGATGGCTGCAGAACTTGCTGCTATTCTTACTGTACCTCTGGTAAGCAACCGCGAACAACCTCGACGACGGTTAGTCTTTAGTGATTCGAAGGCCTCCCTGGCATTGCGTCAGCCGTGCAGCATTGACCATGCGAGCAGTTTATTTTTTTTATTGGTGAAGCAGTTACACTTCGAGGTTAAAGCATCTCCTCCATCCTACGGTAAAGAAAGGACAGCACGTCACATTTCAGTGGCGGTTAAGTCACTTTGACGCGATAGGCAATGAACATGCCAACGTTGCTGCTCAGTGAACTCTTCAAGGGGACATGATCGAAATTATACCGCTATGAGGACCGATGGTGCTAGCCAACTTCGAGTGATTGCACAAGAAGTTACTTTCACTAAGAATGCAGCAGGTAGAAGGCGAAACCAACACCAACACAGCGAACACTTCACGTTTTTAGACACTTACTGTACTACGCCGAAACGATGTCACTCTGCTTTGCCGTTTATCGCTGGGAGTGGCTTTCACAAAGCAATTCTACTTGCAAATTAAAATGGCTGACAACCTTTTTTTCGACAACTGTGGTAGCGAGGAAGCATTAGAGCACATCTTCTGCGACTGCCCTCCCTACAATGCACAAAGAACATATCTCTATACTGATGCTCTAGCTCGGATAGCAAAGAGACCGATGATGGAAGACACTATCCTCAAATGTCGACCTGAGAGGTCGTCGTGAATGAAGGCAAAGAAGGTGGTGCTCAACTTCTTGAACTCTGAAGTGCGACTTTGTGTGCACGCTTTTTCAACTCTTGCTCTCTTTTTTCATTTTAAATGTGAAGGGTAGCATACCTTGACATCCCGGCCTTTTCTTTTCTTACTGTTCCTTCCTTCATTCCATCTTTCCTTCCTTCAGAGAGAGAGAGAGAATTTATTTACAGAAAGGTAGAGATGTCGGCCTGAGCAATAGTTTGCTCTGGCCTGCTACTCTATACTGGGGAAGGGTGACTGGGAGTGAAAAAGTGAGGAATGACGATGGTAAGGTAGAAAGATGATATGTTCTTATTAAGCTGGGTAACTCTACAGACGTGCATCCAGTCCAGTGGCTTCTAAGAAAGTGATGACGGCTCGTATGACCACATGTGTGGTGCTGGCGTCAGGCCAAGGACCTAACACAACCTCCTCGGTTAATAATCGACTAATATATCGGCCAATCGAAGATATCAGTTGCTGACGTTCGCTTGCATATGCTGGACAGTCGCAAAATATATGTTCGAGCGTTTCTGGCAACCGACAGTGACCACAATTGGGACCTGTGTCATTACAGCTAATCAAGTGGGTGTAACGTCTCGTGTAAGCCACACCAAGGCGAATGCGGTAGATAATGCATGAGATGCTTCGCTTTAACTTGTGAGGCATACGGAACTTCATTTCCGGGTCCCATTTGTGCAGCCACTTGTGCTGGTGTTCTGGTTTTTGCCAGTGTTCTAAGATGGAGTTGCGCATTCCGCGTCGAAGTAGGATGTTAGTATCTTGTCGAGAAAATGCGACACACACTTCCGGGGAACTATTTTATGCTCTCTTAGCTTCAGCGTCCGCCTCTCAATTGTCCATTATGCCACAATGAGAAGGTATCTATGAAATGTTACATAATGTCCATTTTTGTAGCAATGCCAAGAAGCTCTGCTATTTCAATCGATAAATATGATATGGACCTTGTCTCATGAAGCCATCGATGGTTTGAAGAGCAGCTTTGGCATCGCACAGTATCGTCCATTTCTGAACGGGTTCTGTCGACATTAAACGTATTGCCTCCAGAATAGCAACAAGCTCCGCGGCTGTTGATGTGGTCTTGTGATCTATCTTGAAACGTCGAGCTATCTTCATCTGCGGGAGGACAAATGCTGCGGCGGAGGTACGGGACGTAGATCCATCAGTATATAAGTGCGCCACACCGTCGTACATAGTATAAATGTACAGCAGTGTAAGTTGCTTCAGGCTGATCGATGATACAAGGGACTTCCTCATAATCCCAGGAATCTGAAGTATAACAAGAGGTCTAGGCTAGAGCCATGGAGGTGTCTCAGGAACACGTGGGGGAGAGAATCTTGGCGGTATGATGCTCTCGAGCCGCGAAATAGCTCTTGAATAACTGCAGTCTCGGTGGATGGCAGGGAGCGCTGATAGGGGATGCTGCCTGTGTCGAGTGAACAAGCGAAGGTGGACTCGAAGAGGCTCGCAGAGCACATATACTTTGATTGGACGAGTCCGAGCTTCGGCGAGAGTTCCCTTGGTTGATGTGCATTGAGGTAAGCCCAAACATGTGCGTAACCCTTGAGCTTGGATGCTTTCTAGCGTGCTCGCACAACTGGGCTTCATGCTTGAAAGCACGGGCATGCTGTATCATAAGTACCCTACGAACAAATATTGGTACAGTTGCAGGAGAGCTGCCTCCGAAGGGCCCCATCTTGCTCCGGCCATGACCCGAAAAACGTGGACAAATTGCTTGAGATTTGACTTCAAGGCTGTGTTGTTTTTGACCACGATAGATTCTGGTCGAGGATAACACCCAGGAATTTGTGTTGCGCAACAGCACAAATTTCTGTTCCAATCACAGTTAGTGGGTATCTTGTCATTTTTTTCGTGTAAATGCAAACACTGCGCATTTTTCAGTTGACAGTGCGAGACCCTGACGACGTAGGTACCTTGCTGTGATGGTCGCTGCACGTTGCAGTCGAGCACGCAGTTGGCGGCGCGTAGCTCCAGAAGCCCAGATGCAGATGTCGTCCGCATATGTGCTCACCTTCCACGTGTCAGGAAGTTGAATAGGAAGTCCAACCAAGGTGATGTTAGAAAGTGTCGGACTGAGAACACTCCCTTGGGGAACACCACGGTGAATGTTATAATGGTCTGTATCTCCATCGCTTGTTGACATATATACGGTACGGTCGCTAAGGTAGCTCACAATCCATGCATAGAGTCGTCCGCCGATTTCTAGATCCTCAAGCGCATAAAGGATGGCATAATATAAGACATTGTTGTAGGCGCCTTTAATGTCCAGAAAAACAGCAGCCACTAATCTGCCTCGACATCTTTCCTGTTCAACATCGGAGACCAAGTTGATGACCCCGTCCATGGCTGATCGGCCCCTCCTAAAGCCATTCATGAACGCAGGAAAGCGATTATTGCTCTCTAAGAGTCACTCTAATTTCGACAATACCATCCTTTCCATGACTTTGCCAACGCAGCTGCCTAAGGCGATCGGCCGGTACGATGAAAGCTCATTAGGGCACTTCCCCGGTTTAAGCAGTGTGATTATGCGGTTGCACTTCCACTTATCCGGAACATTTTCTGACTCCCAGGAGGTGTTGTAGTAAGATAACAGGATCTGTCGTGCTTCTGTATCAAGATGGCGAAGTGCAGCGAACGTAATTTCGTCCGGCCCGGGTGCCGATGAGCGTCGGGAAAGTGAAATTGCAGCGTCCAGTTCCTGAGTTGTAAAAGGCACTTCGAGGCGTTCGTCGAAACACGGGGGCACAGTGAAGGTAAGAGTTTGGGTCACAATGTGAGCGGTGGAAACGACAAGGCTACAGTAGTCCTTGGGTACCTCTAATTTACTCCGACCCTGATGTAGAGCCACCGCACAGAATGACCAAGTTTGCTGCGGAGAAGATTGTAGACTTCGTACTATCCGCCAGATTTTAGAGAGAGGCTGTCTTGGGTCCAAAGAACCGCAAAACGACATCCATCATTGCCCGTCCAGCTTGTCGAGATGCCGAAGAACGTGTCGCTGAGCTTGACGACAGGCTGAGAGGTCTGACAGTCATCTTGTTCTTCTGTATCGCCGTTCTGCGCGGTGACAGATAGCACGAAGGGCCTCGTATTGTAAGTCGACAGCTGATCGTTGCAGCGGAATGGTTACTTGTCTTGCTGCGTCACGCAGGGACGAAGAAATGATGTCTTCTACTTCGGATGGTGTAGTAGTGCGCTGACAGCTGGTTTTCACAGATGACTTGAAGAGACGCCAGTCTGTCTGATGAACGCCGCGTGTGGCTGAACGGTGGTACCACCTAAATTGAACATAAGTTGGCAAGTGATCACTACCGTGAGTCTCTATATCCGTGAACCAAACTGCAGAAGACAGGAGACTCCTGGATGCAAATGTAATGTCGAGGCAGCTGCTGTAAGAAGTACCCCGAATGAAAGGGGGCGATCTGTCGTTCAGCACCCTTAGTCCAAAATTACACACGAAGTCGCACAAATCTCTGCCACGGCTGTTCATTACAGTGCTACCCCAGAGGGGATGATGAGCGCTGAAATCTCCAATGACAATGTGGGGGCTCTGAGCAGCCTGAAGCACAGACCTAAGGTGAGAGCAGTCCATCTTCGCACTTAGATGGATGTATCCTCCGATAACTGACAACGTGCGCCTCTTATACTTTATAATCAAGTAAACGTAATCATTCGTTGTATGCGACAGAATTTCATGTCATACGTACGTCATATCGCGGCTTACACAAACTAGCACCTTGCTTGTATAGTGATCACTGCGAGACCAAAGCTGGACGTACCCAGATAAACGTAATGTAGAATCCATGTTTGGTGCGCAGATGACAATAACTGGGAATTGGTATTTCAATACCTGCTGTCTTAAATCGGAGAGACGGCCACGTAAACCACGAGCATTCCACAGCATAACAAGTGTCTGCCGCATGCGATCTTCGAACATCAAGCCCATGTTCACTTACTGAAGAACAACAAGAAGTGGCTCCAGCCCCTCGAGTAACTGGACAGCAGCTTTAGCCGCCGGAGTGTTTAGACCTCTGAGGATCTTGCGCATTGAACCCATCAAATTTCTAAGCATACTTTCTTGAAATTTTATAGTTGAATATGCGGGTTAGGCCATATATATATATATATATATATATATATATATATATATATATATATATATATATATATATATATATATATATCAGAGAAGGGACACTGAAGGAGGCCTGTCTGCCCCCCTCTACTGAACAACAGATACGCAACTGCAAGGACCAGCTGAGAGAGCTTAGCATGCAGCACAAAAAAACATATGCATAATAGAATAACCAAAAGCAGCGTAGCTTCCATCAATAAACTAAAGCACGTATATATTCATAGCGCACATATAGAGGCGTTTCCAACGGGTGAAATATTGGATCGCTAATATTTCGTTCCCAAACATTGACCAGCGGATGTTATGTACAACCACAGGGCGTGACGATGGTGCAATCAGCCTTGACCTGCCCGGTGAATTGATAACACTATCATTTTTTTTCGCTTTCATTGATTTTCATGCCACGAACTATGTCGCTAGCAAATGAGGGAGGCTGGAGGCACGCTCTCTTTTCACGCGTCATTTATGCGTACTGGTGCCACGATGAAGTTTCGAGAAACCATGGCGCGAGTGCCCCCGCATCGACGCGGGTGGAGCCTTGCGACGTGACTCATGCGCAGGCGTGGTCTCGCTCAAGTTCCATGCAGCATTTTCGCTATAGACAAACGCACACTGCAGTACTAGACGAAGCGAACCAGATTCTCTTAAGCCTAAATCTTTTTCTTATGGCAGTGAACTCGGCAGTGCTAACCCCGGTTCTTTTTGCCGGGAGGCTTTTTTTTGTCGTTCTATTTATGACCAACGTGTTGGATTTCTTTTTACCAAATCACCAAAACACTTACCCTTTTCCAACATCACCGAGACTTGCAATGCCTCTGTTTCTCTCTTCCGATCTTCTGTTATGTTAGCCTC
This sequence comes from Rhipicephalus annulatus, assembly GCA_013436015.1. Taxonomy (NCBI): domain Eukaryota; kingdom Metazoa; phylum Arthropoda; class Arachnida; order Ixodida; family Ixodidae; genus Rhipicephalus; species Rhipicephalus annulatus. The sequence continues at coordinate 56,053 of WOVY01013546.1, forward strand.
GTTTCATCTTTCTGCAGGCCGCGAATCCGTAATCTTGCCAGCGTTGTTTTCTCAGCTTACCGTTTTAGAATAATAGAGTGCTTTTCCAACTGATTTTCTTCTCCGAAGCAGTATATGCATCAAATATTTATTATCACTGCACTATTATATTTATAGAGCATGTTTATATTTTCTTCTTGCACAACTCGGTGTTTTTCTAAGCAAATAAAAGCACTCTTCTCACCATAACTGTGTGAAGTGTGTTTTCCAGTCGGAGACATTAGAAAACTTCTGATTGAAAGTAGCCTTTTATTGACATAGATACATCAAAAAGAAATCATAGCCAACCGATGTAATTCAGTCTGATTCATGTGCCCTTTTCTCAGAGAATATAGAACAATCTCGAAAAATATTCCGTGTTTTAAGTGTGCTTGAATTTTAAGCCTCACTTTAGGTGCTTAGCCAACATCTACTTGTTCTATCTTACTCGAAGCGAACATTTACGTTGTCGCCAGGATTACATTGACAATCAGCCTTGAACGAAAAGTACATATACCGACAGCTAATTTCACAAGCGATTTTGCTTATCGATCAGCTCTTTGCTAAATTGAAAATGTGCCTATCGAACGCTTCAGAAGCTCAAGCTTTGCCTTCTCACTCGCTTTCAATATTCGAAACAATGATCCATCGTCATAATGAGCTTTACCTGCATCGACTGTCGATTGTCCTAAAGCATTAGGTCACCCTTGCGCAGAATATGTCGTAACCTGGCGTGCGCTAATTTGCGTAACCTAATTCCGGAAACTATGAATCAAGCTTGGCCCCCTTCTCTCCGTTCTTTTCGCTTTTGTTTTCTTGAAACCAGGACCTCTACAGGGCGTGCCCCATCTGCCTGATTGTGTCACGAAGCTTCAGCGCAATTTCATGTGGTCTGACGTTGTTGCTGAAAGTAATGAAATGAAATGAAAAATATTGCTCTTGAAGTTAGGTGACGTAGAAATATGCACTTACGGAAATCCATGCTCTGGTGGCGCTTCAGGGAAGAATGTTCTACATCATTTTTTACATGGCTAGCACGTGTATGAGGTGTGTTATAAAAGTTATGAGGCTGAGTTTGTGCAAGCCAAAGCTTTCAGTTTTTTTCAAACACCAATGTTATCTCTTCAAAGTAGTACCCTTGGGTAGCTATACACCGGCGGAATGGTTGTTCCCACTTTTGATAACAGCGCTGTAAGTCTTCAACTGACATGAGTATAAAGTGGTCGGCCACAGCCTTCTATATGTTCTCCAGAGTTTCAACATTACGTCCTTTTAGGACATTTTTCAATTTCGGGAAACGAAAAGAGTCACAAGGACTCAATTTAGGTGAATAGGGTTTGGGAACAAAAGTAAATGTCACGTCAAAAATCACTAGTATAAATAAATGACCATGTGACAAGATACGTTTTGTGATGAAGATTCTACTTCTCTGTCGTGTCTTTCTGAGTGAGGCTCATCTTCAACATTTCTTAGGCCTTCCAGAAATTCTTCTATGAGCGGAAAAGTTGTGCCCTTGATGAAAAATTTTCTCCGTACGCTTGTTTTCACTTTTTAAAGTCATTCTCGTGGATTCACTATTTCAAGACAAAACTTTATGGCACAACGCTGCTCTGAATAACTTGGCTCCATTTATGTAACACATTCCACACACACACTGTTTTATTTATGGCACTGTGAAAACTATTGTGTTAGATGAGTTTTAACTTGGGCTGAAGAAGTAGAAGTAATAAAGAAACTGTTCTAGCACAGACCGTTAGACACAACGTCACCACATCGCGCACATTGTTGCTGGTCTTATTACTTTTCTAACACACCTCGTACACCTGTTTTATAAAACTCACAAACGTTTGCCACGTATGCTCTCTGTAGTTACGTGATGGTTATGTGCACTACTTCTTACTTATGCCGTAGAACAAGAATGAGCAAATGTATTGTTGGTACGACCGCAAGACATATGCGTTTATTCGAAAGCGGTAGGGTCACTATACGGGTTCATAAACGATTGCCTGGTGTAGAGAGGTCAAGCAGGATTAAGGTGACCTTTCTTATAACACTAGTGAAATTTAACCGGCAAACTTTCATCGCTTCTCCTAAAAAGCCACCGGTACCATCTTGATTTGTCGACTTTCCTCTTTTTGTACCGTTGTAGCGTAATAGAACGGGAGGACAGGCTGGCAGAAAAGCATGGTGGGTGAGAATATAGAAATCAGAGAAATAAGAGACCAAGAAGTTTCGCAAAGTGCGTCGAGCTAAAATTTAAGGGGAACGTGCAGAATTAAAATATTTCCAATTGAGTGAGCGATGTAACATTGCAGCAACATTCCAGAGTCTGCATGGTGTAATCCATTGCCAAGTATTCTCCCAGCCATGCAGAACCACAGATTTTCTCCACATTTCAGAAGCGCTGGTGTTTAAAGAGCATAGAGCTGAAACTCGCAAATTATTTGCATCCAAGTGGTGGTGCAGCTCGCCGATAGTCTGTGGGTGGGCGCGTCATGGCTCAGTGCAGCCTGATGACACCACACACAGACGTACGAACAATGGTGTACCCGTGCATTTGGTGCATGTGATCACCAATGACGTAATCACATCGTACCACTTCGCAATCAACTAAGGAACATTCTCGCGCTCGTAGTGTGACCACTAGTCAGAACTTTGGCACTTCTGGGCAAAAGCGCAGCAGCAGATTGAAAAAGAGGCATAGTGGGACAGGCGCAACTACTGGTTTCATTCGCGAGTCAGCGCCCACCCTGTTGTATGCGTATTTGTTCTTCGGTTTCCTTCTGATGCATGCGTTCTTTTGAAGATAGTATCCTTCATTGTGTAGTTATATATTTTGCAATATCGATGCTAATTGAGACAGCATCACCTAAAAAAATACAGATTACAAAATTCCCCGACGAATACGATGCTGCCTCACGTGAACTCTAAGCGCAGCTGTTTAGGCGTTCTGTTTTTGCGATAAGGTTGGGCTAACAATTCCATCAAGACTTGTATGTACGTAGCGTTCAAAGCGACGCCGCGAGTAGCGTGACTGGCGCGGAAACTTCTCGCAGCCCATTCCAGAACAATCGCCGCAGACGGAACGTAGCGCGACTGCCTAAGTAACCGGTAGACCGCGAAAGGCAGTGCGTGGGCACGTTCCGCAACTGTCGCCGCAGAACCTCTCGTCTCCCCGCTGTCGTCCCTTGTTCCGCGTGCTCGTGTTTCTCGTGTTCCTCGTGCTTTCATCCGCCAAAGCGCTCCGCGTTCACTCTCTTTCGTTCTCGTTCGCTCAGCCAGTTACAACGACGTTCATGCATCTCAACGCAGGAACGGACACTTAAGAGCGGTGCTCTAAAAGAACGTATGCACGTTACTTGTTGGGAAACGTCAACTGTGTTTGACATCTTGGCTATCCCCAGTTTTATCATTCGTAAATGACTGCCAATGAAGCTGCCAGCGATCCAGTGCTGCGCACACCACTCTGTGCATTGCAGGCGTCACAAACCAAGCGAAATGCTGACATTCTCGTTACAACAAGCAAAAGCCGTCGAGCGGTCACAGTGCACCTACCAGCCCTACATGCGCGTGTATTCCGACTGAGGGGAGAACATGCGGGACAGAAGAAGAAAGCAAAGTTTGATTGATAGTAGTGGTTCTTGATAAGAGGAAAAAGCCACCTAATTTTTGTCTGCCTCTTGGGGGACACTGGCGCAGTGCCTTTTAGGGGTGAGGGGGGAGAGTAATAAAAAATAGAACAAAGTTGGTGAAGAGTTAGAGAAGGCCAGTGACAGAAAAAAAAGGAGGTGGGAAAGTTGGGAGCCGGTCGAAAAATTCCAAGGACGGTGCACCACTCGGCGAGAGCTTTATGGCGTCAGAGGACCGCGGAGGGCGAACCAGTCGGCGGGAGCTACGCTGGTGTCGGGGATCGTGAGGGCAAAAATGTTCAGGTGGAAGCTTGTGTTGTCAACAATCTCCGACTTCCCTCTCTTCGTCCTCGTTAAATCTATCGTCTACTCCAACGACGACGACGCTAAGCGCAAGATCGGGAGCCTAAGAGCTGTGCTGTAAAAAAGCTGGAGTTTCCTCATAGCTGATTCACAGTGTAACTGTGCGTTCAATAGCAAGTTTCATCTCAGAGTTCCATCAGTGAACAAAAAAAAGTGTCTCTTGAAGCTATCCAGCTTTTTGTCTTGTATACTCCTCTCCGCTGGTGCTGGGTCGTGCTACCCTTTGGGCTTTCTACCAGAGTGTTGCTTTTTTTTCATTTCATGATGTAATTACTCTACCATCCCACTTAAATAAAAAGCCCTCTCTGACCCATGACTCCTGTTTAAAACAATAAAAACTGCTGTAAGCGTGAGCCACAGGCGTCGCGCATTGCGTCGATTGCTCTGGCTGAAATCGTGACGTCCCTAAACAGACAGGCAAGAGTTGCAATTATAATGAGAACATTCGTGTACCGCGCCACATTTAGAAGTTGGCTCATTCTTCCAGCAGCAATCAAAGAAAAACGGCTCTAGAGATAACGCCTGCGACCCGCAGTCACGCAGATTAACAGAGCATGAAGCCGCAAACGCGACGTGCAACGCCGCGCTATTCACGCTTGTTGGTTGCCGTTCGCATGCATTTAGCAACGGTGGTCAGTGCTCAGTCATGTGAACCTTGTTCCGCTCTCTCTTTCTCTCTTCCTTTCTCAATTTAACACAGAAGACTGCCGCTACACACCGTGGGATTTTGTGCGATAAAGTATGCCACCATTTAGACACCCGGATTTTTGTGGTATGATGTAGAATCAGCGCATTGTGATGACGGATGACATTTAAGCTCTCGTTTCCAAATTTCACCTTTTTTTCAGCTGGCAACGAAGAATGGGTGGACTATAGTAATATTTCTTAGTGCTCTATATGAATAAATATTTTGACGTGCATATTTTTCTACGTGTGTTTATGAACATGGACCTACAAGCACAAATACATTCAAGTACGTACGTCACTGTACGAGTCATAGGTATAGCCAAACAGGCAAAGAGGGTGGCGACCCCCCCCTCCTCCTGTAGATTCCACTGTATGTGTATATAAAGACAGAATTAGCTAGGTGTAGGCGAGTTGTTGTAGCATTCTGGCTGAAAAAACTCTTAAAAAACACGAGGGCTATAAGGAACACTTACAACATACCAGCACGAACTATTGTTTGAATTTAATTTTTAAAAACACGAATACTTTTACTTGTAAAAACCAACATCACCATCATTATGTGGCCAAGCTCAACCGCGACATGAAGACAGCCACAGAGTTTCTGAAAATTCACTGAGGGGGACTCTGGCGCTGCGATCGTTCAGCAACCATAGAAATGATGGGTAGTACACGGATTTGCCTAGTTTTCGTCCTTGCGGGTCTCGAACGCACTTGTGGTTTCGGTTACCGCTGTGTTTTGGTTTTGTTTTCGAATGAAGGAAGGAGCAGTTATAAACTTCGTGAGCCAATGGTGAGCCCAAAAGGTTAAAGTAGCAAAGTGCGACAGCTGAAAATTGGCTGATTGTCGCTTCATAACAAAGCAACTTGAAGCCACGCGAAGCCAAGCACAGCCGAAAGTACGAAATTAAGAAACATTCGTGTACTACCCATCATTTCCATGCTCGCTAAAGCGCCGTGTGTAGCAATTTCCATAGACACCAGCGCCAGAGTTGCCTGTGGTGTACCTATAGGAAATTTTATGAAGACATCTTTCTAATGCTACTGGCGCGTGTAAAATGCTTCGAAAATATCCTTCTATAACTTGTCCCCTGATCACACCAACAATGTGCAGCTAAAACGCTTACAGTTCTCTGCTACTACATGTCTGGCCGCGTTGTTGTAAGCTGCACAGTTCTCCTGTCGCGCTCTAACTCCCATTGTAGCAGCGCCCTGTCTATTCTATGTACAACCATAGGTGGGCAAACTCACTCGTCAGTCAGCTCACTCGGAATCATTGAGACTCAGATTGAGCCGTGAGTGTGAGCCTGAATGATTCCGAGTCAGTAACATTTGGTGAGTCTGAGTCCGAGTGAGTCCAAAGGGCAAGATATATTTTTGCGTGAATCTGAGTAAGTTATATCTGAGTAAGTAATATAGAGACAACCAGAGAGTGCTGCCTTTTATATCGTGGTTGCTTATCCCTATGGATATGCATAAACTATAGGGATGTTTACTTATTCGGAAAATGCAAATTAGTTCTAGGCATCTGATCCCAGTTTAACATAAGAAGTTATCAGAGTGAAAAGAAATAATGAAGGGCGGTGGAGAGCTGAGAAATCTCCGTAAAGTGACACGCTAAGTATAAACAAATCAGAAATTTGCTTGCTTTGTGCGCCTTTGGTTATGTACACGCACATAAAAATATGGTTCCAAGCGTTTTCCTGCATGGGACCCGCCGGAAATCGCGACAGACATCTCGACCCCCCCCCCCCCCAATTGCGAAAGCAGCTGCTATATATTTATAATCTTAGCTTCGAATACGGGGCGCTCCTTCCCACCACAGTGTACGACTGATAAGCAGAGTGATATTGCACAACTAAGCCACAGAGCACCTAGAGAGACTAAGCAACAAGTGGAAGATAAGCGAGGCGACTTCGCGGACGCGCGATCGAAACAGCTGCGCCGGTCCAGCAAAGAGGCAAGTTGAGCGCTATCACATCAACTAGCATATGCTCTGTGGCACATACCCGCTCTTGAAATTGGCTGAGCGACGCAGTTGTGAACGCGTCAGGGGCACGTACACACGAACACCCTTTACACAGGACCACCTTTTTTACGCAGCTCCAAACGATCATGGCAAAATGTGCCGAGGAGATTGACGAATGAAAACAGACTACTAAAGCCGTCCCTGGCAACGCGCTTGATGAGGACAAGGACAAATCAATCGTAGCCGTCATTCTTGAATGTGCGGGACGAAACAGGTCGTTCGCACGACGTGTCGCGTGCTCGTTTTCGCGCGATCAGCTCGGTTCTCCCGATTTCGAAACCGTCGCTCATCGCCCTACCGCAGGGGTGCCTGCGCAAGTAGGCGTTTGGTGTGTAGAGACACCACGAACCCGAGCTAACAGGGGGGTTTCAACTCCCTCCCACGCCTAGCCGTGCGTGGCTTTGCCGTGTCCGAGGAAAAGGGGATCCTGGGGGTTGAGCCGACGCTGGGTGATTGGACCGTTAAGGCCCCCCGGCAGAGGCAACACACCACTTTGGCCCCGGCTTCACGTAGACGGAAACCCTGAGCTGACCCACCCAGGGGAATCGGCAGTCGCCTTTTTTCTATCTCTCTCTCCCTACATCTTCGTCTTTATCTCTTACTATTTATCGGTCCTGTATTCTACTCTCTTCCGTTTACTTCCCAACTTCCTGGCGGCTAGGGTTAACCCTGTGCAAATAGCCTACCATTGGTCTAGGCGCATTGGGTTATAGTGGCGTTGTACGGCTGGCGTCTGCAGGTTTCAGCATTTGTAACCTTGTAGCGTCCCCTCGTTGGGCTCCGTGGTGGGTGGCCGCCAACGCTGCTGAACAACAATAAGGAAGACATGCATGGAGCATTCCCACTACTGTCTGATCGTACCCGCTTAAAGCCGGTACGCACCGATGATCTCACCAGAGAAGGATTGGCCACCCTGGTGCAGTATCTGGCCACCCCCTCCCGTAGGCATTCGTCAATTAACTCACGGCCCTCAGTCCCCACCAGCTGCGGAGCAACTGACCACGGCGGTGGTCAGATCTGCGAAGCAGCAGAGGGTGCTAGGAATCTCTGGATACGGACAGGTCACCATTGGAACTTGAACTTAGCAACGTTTAACGTTAGAACGTTATCTAGTGAGGGAAGTCTAGCTGTATTATTCGAGGAGCTAGAAGGCATTAAATGGGATATAATAGGGCTGAGTGAGGTTAGGAGACAGATGAGACCTATACTGTGCTACAGAATGGGCACGTCATTTGCTATCGGGGCTTGGCAGACAGAAGAGAACTGGGAGTAGGGTTCCTAATTCACAAAAACATAGCTGGCAACATAGAGGATTACTATAGCATTAATGAAAGGGTGGTAGGCATTGTAATTAAACTGATTAAAAGATACAAAATGAAGGTAGTACAGGCTTACGCGCCTACATCCAGCCATGATGACGCTTCAGTTGAAAGCTTCTATGAAGACGTGGAATCGGCAATGAGTAAGGTGAAAACACAGTATACTATAGTAATAGGCGACTTTAATGCAAAGGTAGGGAAGAAGCAGGCTGGAGACCAGGCAGTAGGAGATTATGGCATCGTCACTAGAAACGCCAGAGGATAGCTACTAGTAGAAATCGCAGAACGCAATAATCTGCGTATTTTGAATACCTTCTACCGAAAACGAGAAAACCGCAAGTGGACATGGAGGAGCCCTAATGGCGTAAATAAGAACGAAATAGACTTTATAATGACTGCACACCCAGGAGTCGTGCAGGATGTGGAAGTGGTTGGCAAGGTAAGATGCAGTGACCATAGAATGGTACGGTCTCGAATTCGCCTAGACTTGAAGAAGGAACAACAGAAACTGATACGCAAGAAGCCAATCAATGAGCTAGCACTGAGAGGGAAAATACAGGAATTCAGAGTGTCACTGCAGAACAGGTACTCTGCTCTTAGCGAGGAAAGCAACCTTAGCGTAGATACAATGAATGACAATCTGACGAGTATCATCACGGAGTGTGCAGTGGAAGTTGGAGGCAGGGTAGCTAGACAGGACACCGGCAAGCTTTCCCAGGAAACGAAGAACCTAATTAAGAAGCGTCAAATCATGAAAGTGTCAAGTACAACAGACAAAATAGAACTGGCAGAGCTTTCGAAGTTGATTAATAGACGTAAAGTATGCGATGTAAGAAGGTATAACATGGAGAGAATTGAACACGCTCTGAAAAACGGAGGAAGCGTCGAAGCAGTGAAGAGAAAACTTGGGATAGGCAAAAGGCAGATGTATGCACTAAGGGACAAAGAAGGCAAAATAACTACCAATATGGATAAGATAGTTAAAATAGCGGAGGAGTTTTACAGAGATCTGTACAGTAGCCGAGACAACCACGACCTTAATACTATAAGAACTAGCAGTAACCCAGACGACACCCCACCGGTAATGATAGAAGAAGTCAGAAAAGCTTTGGAGAGCATGCACAGAGGCAAAGCTGCTGGTGAGGATCGGGTAACATCAGGTCTGCTGAAAGATGGAGGACAGATTGTGTTAGAAAAACTAGCCACTCTATTTACGAGGTGTCTCCTGACGGGAAAAGTACCAGAGTCTTGGAAGAACGCTAACATCATCTTAATACATAAGAAAGGAGATGACAAGAACTTGAAGAATTACAGGCCGATCAGCTTGCTCTCTGTAGTATACAAGCTATTTACAAAGGTAATTGCTAGCAGAGTAAAGAAAACATTAGAATTCAATCAACCAAAGGAACAAGCAGGATTTAGAACAGGCTACTCAACAATTGACCACATTCATACTATCAATCAGGTAATAGAGAAATGCTCTGAGTATAACCAACCACTATACATAGCCTTCATAGATTACGAGAAGGCGTTTGATTCAGTAGAAATATCAGCCGTCATGCAGACACTGCGGAATCAGGGCGTAGATGAAATATATATAAACATTCTGGAAGAAATCTACAAAGGATCAACTGCTACCATAGTGCTTCATAAAGAAGGCAACAGAATACCAATAAAGAAGGGTGTAAGGCAGGGGGACACAATCTCCCCAATGCTATTCACTGCGTGCTTACAGTACGTTTTCAGAAGCCTAGAATGGGAACAGTTAGGAATAAGAGTTAATGGAGAGTACCTCAGTAACCTGTGCTTCGCCGATGACATTGCATTGCTGAGTAACTCAGGGGACGAATTGCAACTCATGATTACGGAGTTAGACAAGGAGAGCAGAAAGGTGGGTCTTAAAATTAATCTGCAGAAAACGAAAGTAATGTACAACAACCTCGGAAAGGAGCAGCGCTTTGCGATGGTAATAGTGCACTTGAAGTTGTAAAAGACTATGTCTACTTAGGGCAGGTAATAACCGCAGATCCTAACCACGAGATTGAAGTAACTAGAAGAATAAGAATGGGGTGGAGCACATTCGGCAGGCACTCTCAAATTATGACAAGTAGATTGCCACTGTCCTTCAAGAGGAAGGTATATAACAGCTGTATCTTGCCGGTACTTAGCTACGGAGCAGAAACCTGGAGACTCATAAAGAGGGTTCAACTTAAATTGAGGACGACGCAGCGAGCAATGGAAAGAAAAATGGTAGGTGTAACCTTAAGAGACATGAAGAGAGCAGAGTGGATTAGGGGACAAACGGGAGTTAAGGATATCATAGCTGCAATAAAGAAGAGGAAATGGACATGGGCCGGGCATGTAGCACGTAGACAGGATAACCGCTGGTCATTAAGGGTCACCAACAGGATTCCCAGAGAAGGGAAGCGGGGTAGGGGGAGACAGAAGGTTAGGTGGGCAGATGAGATTAAGAAGTTTGCGGGTATAAATTGGCAACAGCAAGCACAGGACCGGGTTAACTGGCGGAACATGGGAGAGGCCTTTGTCCTGCAGTGGACGTAGACAGGCTGATGATGATGATGATGATTATTTTATGATGATGATGATGATGATGATTATGATGATGATGAGTAAGTTCCCCTTTCTTTAGCCGCCTTATGGTCCTATTGATTTACTCTTCAGCATTACTATCAGCCTTACCTAGACTCACAATTACTCCCGCGTAATTCGGAACCAATGCCCTTTATACACCATTTCAAGATTTATTGATTGGAGGTGTGAATTAAGGGTTGCCTTGATTTCTGCCTCGCCAACCCTTTCGAGGAAGTTATTGATGAATATATCTTATGTTGTCATCTCCTTTAAAAAAATGGCCTTACTCTCACTCATAACTCGTCGTTGAAGGTAGTATACTATACCAAAAAGAACGCCGATTACATGAGATATTGGTGTTAAAAATTATTGACACCAGATTTGAAAGAGTTAATTCAAGGTTACCGGACTCATGAGCCCACTCACTCTGGCTCACTCACCTTGAGATCCAGCTTTGAGTCTCAGTCCGGGTGAGCAATGTTTTGGTGACTTTCACTCAGAGAGAGTCCGGTTGAAGAAAATTTTGGTGAGCGTGAGTCAGGGTGAGCCTGAAGTACAAATTATAATTAATGAGTGAGACTCTGTGAGCTGCACAAGTTTGGCCAAACTCTGTATACAGCTCGTTGCAAGTTAGGGTAAATTCATAGACGACATCTTTTTCATTGGGTGTACTGCTGCACGCATTTCTTAGTGCAGAGATCTAGTTTTGCTGGATGCCTGCAATAAATTTGCTTATCATTTGGCAAGTCTTGGGCAATTTAGACTGGGAAGTGAAAATACTAACGCGATGTCTTTGCACAATTATCTTGAAATTGTGCAAAAGCCTATGCTAATACAGGTTTTCATCGGATAGTTTTTCTCTGCTACCCGCCAGCCTTTCCAGTTTCAACTTTTCAAGAAGCTTATCACATACGCTGGAAACTGAATTACTATAGAAAGCCTAGTAGGTTCAGCCTGGTTACCGGATTTTCAAAGCTACTTTCTATTTTGAGCGCGCTGAACTTGCTTAGTGCTTTCTTTAGGCACGTCGTCGCCACTTCCCTCTTGACTGACTTAGAATGGGCACTGATATACGAAATGAACAGCTTTGTCGCTCTTGATCTGCACTCTCCTGCACACATGCTGACATGGACATTCAGTAGAGTCAGCTTCAGTTCTTGAAAGCGAATGCAATAATAACTTGTTCTTTCGTAGCGTGTATTACAAGACTTCGATATGCTTCTAAACTTGTCACTTATTGCTTCTGTCTGCTCTAGCAATGAGCCTGTTGCATCGTGAACAACCCCAAGGCAACAGCCCACTCACATGAGAACCGTAACTGCGTATGGCTGGACAAGAATGCTGTTTACACGTTCATAAAACATGCTGAGATACACATAAAAAAACTAGGAGCCAGCAATGATATAGTACCGATACTGTCGTGCTGTACATAATGCTTACCTTCAAAACAAACCACATGGGGGGACTGAACATAAATATATCACAATTCTAAAAACTTGTCACAATTAACTCCAGTGACCCCGCCGCGGTGGTCTAGTGGCTAAGGTATTCGGCTGCTGACCCGCAGGTCGCGGGTTCAAATCCCGGCTGCGACGGCTGCATTTCCGATGGAGGCGGAAATGTTGTAGGCCCGTGTGCTCAGATTTCGTTGCACGTTAAAGAACCCCAGGTGGTCGAAATTTCCGGAACCCTCCACTATGGCGTCCCTCATAATCATATGGTGGTTTTGGGACGTTAAACCCTACATATCAATCAATTAACTCCAGTGGAACACGTAAACTTCAATGTTTCGATGTTTTCCATTTTATTCCCAAATGTACGAGCGATCCCTCATGTGGTATCGAATAGTAAAATTATTCCACCTCCAGCGAAAAGACATACAGGCTCCTCCAAGTCTCTTCCTGTAAAGCTTATACAAGTTGGGATGAGCTCCGCCCAAGCAATGAGTCATGGGAGCAACTGGCGTAAATGTCTTTAGAAGAAATTGCCTACTTGCAATGCACCTCCCTAGTCTTTTTGTCCTCTATGAGTTTGCAGGCGCAATGAGGCTTGTATATTTTCTCTCGGACAAAAAGATTGAAAACGCCCATCTGAATCCTTCCTCGTCGCCTTCGAAAAGATGCCCAAGTTGAGCTCCATTAAAAGCATAAAAACGAGGGTTTTAAATGCGAACGGATTTCCTAGTCAAGCTATGTCAGGTATCCGGCGTCGTCCACACGCTGGCGGGAGTTTCCTGTTCTCTCTCACTCCCTCTCCCATAGCAACAACTGTGGGCGCCCGTGCTTATTATCGCCCGTAGCAAATGGAGCATGTGATGCGAGAGAGAGTGTGTAGGAGAGGGTAGGTGCAGTGCGTCACCACGCCTCTCGCCGTTCACTCTCTCTCCTCCCTGCACCCCACTCTCCCTTTCGCTCAAGCTTACTCTGGACCATTCACTGGCAGGGTGCCTCTCGGGAACATCCGGAAGTGTGTGCTTGAGAGGCCACTGTGAAACGCCTAAGCCGAGCCGAGAAAGATGGCGCTCCACTCGTCTATCTGCTGATTCCTCACTCTCGAACGTTGGCTAGCTGGGCGCCTGTCAAGGCGATGGCAGAAGTCGGTGAAGGCGAATGTCAGACAGCAATGGTACCCTTTCTCGGCGCAAGAAATGCCTTCGCATTCCTTACGAATCTCTTCTTGGAGGTGGGGGCATTTTCCCCGTCTTCTGGTTAAACGCCACTGCCTTAAATTTATTTTCGTTAGCTTTGATGGCCCTCTCACGGTACACTTTTTTTGAAAATGTAACAAAACCATCTTATTTGTAAGCTTGCACGGCCAGGAATTCATTCTGTCACAAAAAGTTAGTCAAGTTTTTAATCGGAGGGGGTTGGTAAATACTCGATTTCGTGGTCTGGAGTAGAGCATCGACAGCGTTGCTGGTAGCTCTGTCCCACTCAGTTTACCCAGCACATCCACCTATTCACCGCACTACTGCAAGGAGGGCTCAAAACTGAACTTTCGTATATCCTGAAACAGGGCAGTCACACTGTAGGGTATGGAGACATCAGCCATAACAGTCATTCCTACCGGCTCCACACGGCCCCGTTCTCGCTTAATGACCTCAGCCACAAGGGTTCAGTCACCTGTTTAGTTATTTTCCTTGACTATGAAAACTCTACACCACTCGCATGTTGGTCTTTCCTTTCATTGCATAGCCCCTGCAGCCAGTAACTGCGCCTTCTTGATGGACGCTTTGTCAGATTTCATGATCCTGCACAGGCTCTTTACTCGTAGCCAGCACGGTTTGAGCCCACCAAGACAAAACGCGAACCTTGCTTGCTATCAAGTCTTGCTACAGGTAGTGTGACAATATCCGGGTTGATAGCGTTGAAGTTCATGTACGCAGTCATGCGAAATGATTGAATTAGAGAATACAAGAAATAGTGCAGTGTAGAAGAAATCTGAACCAGAAGGAGCTTAATGTAGGCGATTTATTACAGCATGCTGGATGAAAAAGCTGTGCAAGATAGGCAAGAAATGAAATAAACACAACAGAAGAGCGCAAACTTGATGTCAAGTAAAGTTTATTCGAAAAAAAACACAAATTTTTCTTCGTGTTTCCTCATATTTATGGTTCTTTTTAGGTACAAGCATTTGTGCTTCTTAGATTGCTATATTACCATGAATATTACTGCACAGAAATGTGACTTCTCGTCGACTTTCTGCGCATTGAAATGATTCTCTACCTGGCTGGCTGAATTTTCAAATCTCATTTGTTCCTCTGTTATTCAATGCAGCGCCACGATGGAGGTTGAGGCGAAGCCTAACCACAGTGCAGGACCGGACAAGGTGAGCCCCAAGAAGCGAATCGCGAAAAAGACCACCTGCAAGACCAACGTAGCAGCTACGGAAGAACACCGTGATGAGACGACCCCGCCTCGTAGCGACCAGACGCCTGATTCACAAAGCAGCAGGGTAACTTATCTCTCTATGCTTACCTACTAAACATGGCCCCTTGAAGGTTACAACTTTGTTTCATTCTACACAGCAGGCTATAATTTGTGGACTCGTAAGATGCCCTCTTACATTCACAAGCGTTATCAGTTCATCATTATGGAGAAAAGTTAGACCACGAAGGATGAAGTGAAGTTTCAAAAAGCATTAACTGATGTGTTCGAGTTCAAGTCCAGACAATTCAATATTGCATTTGTTACATTCTCAGTGGTATGGATAGCACGCAACAAATAAGTCACATGAGATAACTGACTACAATTTTACATATATTTTTCATTGTGCATACTGTTGAAGGTAGCAGGTTCACATGCAAATCTACTGTAATGCGCAATATGACGAGTCCACATAACCATTCCTAGATTATGGCATCGTTTCAAGGGAGGGTTGGACTATAAAAGTTTGTGTGCATTAACAAAGTATTTATGTTTAAGCAGTGAATCGCGTACAAGGGATAAAATATCACCCCTCATATGTTACAGATGGCTACTTTTGTTGATCTACTGGCACCCGAGCATTCCACTATACGCCGACAAAGACGGCGTATTTGCGATGCGCAAAGTATCGCTACTGGACGAGAAACAAACAAACCTCAGGCCTCCGCGGCCCCACTGTGACAGCACATGCTAAAGTTGCGGTTCACGTAGAAACGTTTGTAACATTGGTCGCCTTCTGCAAGTGCAGTTGGTAAATCGTCGTTCTGCGATAGATCATGATCGTCTGTCATGTAACGAAGCACCCAATACTCTACGGCAATGTGTGCAGGTTGTTGTACACTTTGTTGATGCTGTAAATGATGATGTTAAGTTATGGCTGAGCCGTTCTATTCAGCTGAACAGCCCCCACTTTTTTTCTCTTTCATGCTAAGTACCGACAACCATTGAAACGCCACCAACGAAATATCATTGATTAACCCTCGTTTTCAGTAGCCATGTTCGTCCTAACGACTTTCCAGCGCATGGTGAAGCAGCGGAGAATGCGTCCCGAGCTCACTAATGACTGAGATTAAGCGGTCGAGAAAATACACGTCACGCTCACATGTTGTCCCTTAAAAGGTGCGTGGCAAATGTGTTTAAGCGTGCGTGGCTTGTAAATTGTCCAAGCAAGAAACATGGTGGAAGATACCAAATGTGCGTGAAGAAGGGTCGAGAGAAGAGACAGTCGTGTCTATTTACGTAAAAGTGACAAAAAAGTCACAAATTCATGAACCTACATCAGGTCGAAATGCTTAATGTTACTCCTCTTCTCCTCTTTCATGCCACGTTTTAGACACCACCAATCATTCTCTACTTCAGGTTTTGAACTGTATACATCCAGGTAATTGCAGCAGGCTTGTACGCAGCCAGCGCTAGCCGACCTTTGACTGAAAATACTACTGAACGTTCAAGTGTTGCTCTGACTAAAACCGAGAAACTAAAAATCTATTTGTTCTCTACTGCAGTAATATCCTACGTATTTGCCCTTATGATACATAAAAGAAGGTATGGTAGTGTGAGGTCCTTGTGCTTAGATTTAGGTGCAAGTTTAAGAATCCTTGGGGCTCGACCTTTCCCGAGCCTTCCACTTCGGCGTCTATCATAATCAAAGAGTGATATGGGACGTAAAACTGCAAAAATGAATGTTTCGACTATGTGTGAGCTGTACTTTTATCTAGGCCGCATACTTGCCAGCCAGCTTTTCCTGTGCAAGTAAACCGATCTCTACTCACACGTTCACAGGGCAAGCAGCATGGTGACAGCGCAGCTCCGTTACAGCCACCACGAAACAAGGCAGCCTCGCTGATGCAACAGCACCGGTCCGTGTGGCGGAACGAGTTTCAAAAACTGCACGACGCTGAGGAGAGGCTCAAGAATGACATCGTCGACAAGCTCAGGTACATGCATGGCAGGCGCAGTCACAAGAAAACGGACATGACGATAAGCGCTAGCTGTCAACAGATTTTCTATATTTTACGTGAAAATTTATATACAAATAACGCGTAGGGCTGCTGTAAAGGAGACAAATTATACACAAAGAGCAAACAACGTGCTAGAACTATTTAAAATGACTAACACCAACTTTGATTATACAATCAGAGGCTTATTCATAAATATGCCTCTATCAATTCAAGGTTAAAACCTGCTGGTGAAAGCTTGTTGCACGATAGGTACAACACTGAATTTAACTGCCGAGGAACGCACTCTGCCAGGCATATGGAGCCACAGTTGGAGATACGAGCAAATTATTTCACGTCATCAACTATTCTGACGTTGCTCCACCCTCCAGCGAAGATTTCAGAGCCTCTTGGTCGCGTTTCAATGACTCCGAGATAGGCCCACTTTTGACCAATAAGCAATTTCAATTGATGGTCCCATCATATAACTTCATGTAGTGACGTCATCGGATGATGCTATCGCGTGCTTGGAAAAAGGCACGTAGGTATTCGAAGGTAGCAAGACCCTAGGATATCGTTGCGAATCCTTACAGTGCGGCAATGTCTCTCGATTTTGCGCGATTCTAGTGTAAGGGAGCGCCAACACAGCTAGTTATGCATTACGCATTAAAAAAAGATATGAATAAATTAGTAAATCTGACACACTGCTACTGTTTTGCGAGGAGAAAGTCGTTCATGATTATCAAGAAAATTGAAACATTTGCACTCACAGCGTCGTACCGAGAGCGAGTACGTGTAACAGGGAGCCCTGCTCGTTGAACAGCCTAACGCCATTACGCCCATTTATTTCGTCCTAACGCTTTTCATTTTTTTTGGAAAGCTGCACATTTAGAGAGCGTAAATCCCAGGGAGCACGAAGGCGTACTGGCAAGGAAATCAGTCACTGGACAAGTGTGCGTATGTTTCGAGAAACATGTAAACTTGGAGCATATAATCTGAACAACGGAGCCTTTCTTCTAGTATGGTGTTCATGTGAGTGGGCATCGAGCTAACAGCATGCCTGTCAAAGGTCACACTCAACTTGAGGCAGCGCAAGCGACCAAGCATTAGTGTTTATTAAGGAGTGCTCCTGTCATTTGTATTGTGGAGCACAGCTCAAATGATTTCGCAATAAATGATGCCCACGAACACGTTTCGTCCTACTTTAGGATTGTTTTAAAACATCCAAGATAAAATACTAACAACAATAACAATAAATAGACTAATACAAATAATACTCAAAGAAGATAATAGCATTTATTTCGATTTTTTCTCTTTCTATTTTTCTCATGATTTGTAACCTTTTTTGCATCTTTAGAGATATTTTAGTAATCTGTGCACTATTACATCATTCCTAGCTTACAATACGTTTTTTGGCAAATCTCCCACAGTGGGCATGTGTCACAATCTTCAGGCTACGAAGAAACAAAGAGACCGAAATCTGGAGATATATATGAGCCAGAAGCACAGTGTGTATGTTGAAGAAACTGTGGGGAGACGTTTTGAATGGTTTTGACCACCTGGGTTAATTTTACAAGCACGCTAAATTGACTACATGAGCGCATTTCTACCACCCCTCATTTATTGAAGATCGAACCTGTTTTGTTTAGATTTGCACCGGGCACCGTCTACAAAAGGTGAGAACTGCCGACTTTAATTTTGGCCAAGGCGGTAGTGAGGAAAGCAAAACTGCCAATCGACCGTTGAAATACTATGGTAATGGCTATTCTTGCACGGTAGGTGACAATATAGTCCTTTGAAGCCACGTGATTATGAATGGTGAGCTTTCGAGGGCGAAAGTGACATTTATAAAAAGAAAGTTACATCCCAGCGGTGGAGGGGTACGTCGTATTGTGCACAAATAAGTGATTTCTTGGCAGAGTCAAGGATAATTGCGCATTTGTAAAGTTCTGGATGACTGCAAGATTGCATGTGTTGTGCCCATCCACAAGAAAGGAGATAAATCAATAGTTTCTAATTACACGCCATTTTCTTTACCTTCAGTAAGTTTCAAGTTACTAGAGCACATAGGTTTGCAAAATATTCAAATGTCTTTCAACAGATAACGATGTCTTGTCTCCCTGACGATATGCATTTCGGAAGGGAATGTCCACGACAACGCTATTGATAGCAACTATGCACTAACTTATCGCCATGCTTGTTCGATCGGAGCAACCTGATATAATACTGTTTGATTTCTTCAAGGCATTCTATAAGATTCCACATAGTGTATTAGTTCTTAAATTACATAATGTAGGATTACCGCTTTAGCTTATTAAAATAATTGAAGCTTACTTAGGTGATAGAAAGCAGTACTTTGAATTGAAATCCTGTGTATCTAAGATGCATGCTCGATGTTACTTTCGGTATGCCGCAGGGAAGTGTGTTGGGGCCACAATGATTTCTTATGTATGTAAATGACTTGGTGAAAAAAATCTCCGACTCAATGCCTATTAAACTTACGTAGATAACTGTTGTATCAAAGAAACAACCTGCTCTGAAGAACGTAATATTTTACATCGACCTATTCCCCACATCTATTATCATTGCGCAGCGTGAGACATGGAATTAAAAGTTGATAAAACAGTGCTCATAAATATATTGCGAAAACATATCGCAGTGTATCACGTTTAAAGTGACGTGACGTGGCAGAGACACATTTCGACAATCTTCACTTCGGCTTTTCGGAAACTGTGCATTATTAAAAATGAAGCTTGCAAACGCTACAAAGACTGTTAAACTTCAAGCGTATATTGCTAGTACCAGACCTAAATTGGAGTGTGCATCCGTCATATGGGATCCGTACACAAAAAGGGATATACAGAGCTTAGAGGGGCTACAAAGAAAAACCATCAGATTTATATTTAACAAATACAAAACACTAGATTCTCCAACTCAAATCATGAAAGCATGTAATATCCTCGCACTAACTGTCCACGGAAAAATCAGTCCACTGAAAATGTTGTGTAATATATTAATCTGTAAGCTTAGTCTGCATGTACCCTCACGAAGTCCTTGAACGACATGTCATGTTGAATATTGAATCACTGAGACTATTATATAACTTATTGTGCGAGTATTGTGCTGCATTGCTGCTGTCTTTCAATTCTTTGTTTAAAAAAACACTTTATTGCTGAACTGACGTATTGAATACGGTTCCAGCCTTGTTATCAATTATTTTATGCTGTTCTTCTTGATTTTATAAACCCACTTCTGCTTGGGTCATGCTGGCCTGCAGTATTATGAAATAATAAATAAATAAATAAATAAATAAATAAAAGAATTATTAGTCATCAAATAAATAAAACTAGCTGTGAGCGACGCTGCGAATAGCAATTGCAGCTGTTCTGCTTCAGGTCTCGAAAACTGTGTCAATTATTGGTTCTGAAACTTCCAAAGCTTTGCAATGGCTGAAGGGCGTAAAGGCAAACTAGGATCACTTACATAATGCACAAGCGCAGTTCTCCCCTGAAACCGGCACTGCCAGTACGCGAGCCGTGACAAAAAAAAAAGTCTTTTAGTAAGCCGTCCAATGCTTCATTGATACGCGGCAGGGTAACGCTCATCATTGAACGTTATATTGTTAGGAAGTAATCCACAGTAACCATTAGTCTTTATTTTTATTTATATACAAACCCGCTGCAGTTTTGCTAAAGGGCTGGCATTCGTATAAATATGGTGATGACATTTTTCGATGGGACAGTTGAGTGTCATAATTGGCTGCTGAGCAGTACACGTAGATGTTAAACGTTGCGACTTCAATATCATCACGTACGTGCAATATTATTTTAGGCAAGCTTCTAAATTACAGTGATCTTAGTAAAAAAAAGACTAAAAACAAGAACAGCTTATGCATAAATGAAAAGTTTCATGTCCACTTCCAGCAATAGACTAATTTCTCAACTTTACTTTAAAAAACAAGGCGTCGATCGAGAGGCAGTACCTATCACGTATCCCGTTCAACACTCCAAAAAAAAAAGAAGCAACGCCAGGTCTTTGAAAATTTTAAAAGGAAACATTTCGTCCTAGTTTAGGCCAACACCACCATATCGTTTCTTGAGGTTGCAATCGCAGTAATGACATCACACAGTCAGCTTATGCAAAAAAAGAAAAAGACGTTCTGCAATAACTCTCAGCTTTGAGCCCAATAGTTGAGGCAGTAGGTAAATATATCGCAAAATCTGTGGTCATGCAGTGTTTATAACGTTAGTTCTGGTGTATCTGTTTGTGTAACGGCGATTGTGATTGCAATGTAGGCTATCGGCTTTTACAACAATAAAATAAACGTTACTGATGAACTCTAGACGATGACTCAGTAAGCCATATAGCATTGCTCTAGCCTGCTGCACAATGCTGCGCATAATATTCATGTCATCACACTGTAGCGCTCTTTCTCTTTTTGAAAGGGGTCAAAATTTCAGAATCCCTTTAATATGGCGTCATTCATAATCATATAATGGTTCAGGGTCGCTGAAAATCACGTATTATTCAAATAAATTTTTCCTTTTGACAATACTCCCGCCTGCATTGCGGCGTGAGTGCCGGTGTTATTACTGCCCACAAGCGACTCGTGCCTGCCATGGTGCGCCGACGACATCCGCACTTCTCGGTTTACGCAAAAGCGTCAATCCACCTTGTAATACATTGCTCTGTCCAATTATTCAGCATAGGCACCTCCTCAGCGGCTCCGTAGCCTGGCAGTTTGGGCTAGTTGGCATGACATGCCGATCGTTATAGCGCGAGATCAGAATGACGTTCCGCTTTCACGCTATAACAAGCGGCTCCTTAGCATGAATTCATGTATACTAAAAAACGTGGTATCTACCAGGCTTTTTCTGTGTTCATTTTTTTATTGTAGCTAGGCCAAGTCAGCAGCGAGTGCGAGAACATTATGAAAAAACACAATCAGTTGACACGAAAGGCACAGACCTGAGAATAACGCAGGTTGAATAAAACGATAAAATAACTCTATTTATGTAATAAATAATGCTGGCAGTTTGCACTGAGTCGCGGAAAGCTTGACACAGCAAGAACGTGCCCATCGCCTTTCGTAGTTTCCGTCGACCGACACGTCAAGCCTCGAGATGCAAGCTTTCGCCTCGGTCGCTAGGTCTCCTTTTCATCTTCTCTGGGCAACCAGTTACACTCTTCACTCCTCCTTTTTAGCCCATGCTTTTCATGACGCCTCTCCTCTTCACGCCCACTTACCTTTCCCACTGTCTGCCACGGTGGAGCAGTGGTTAGAGTGCTTGGCTGCTGACCCGAATATCGCGGGTTCAAACCAGGCCGAGGCGGTCGCATTTCGATGGAGGTAAAATGGTAGAAGCCAGTTTACTGTGCGATGCCAGAGCCCGTTAAAAAAACATCAGTTAGTCCAAATTTCCGGATGACTTCAATACGGCGTCTCGTATAATCAAATCATGGTTTTGGAACATGAAAGCTTCAGACACTATTCTGCGCTTTCCCCCCTCTTGCTTACCATACTATAGAAGGCTATGCCGGGCTCTGCTAGCGTCTCTGTATAAGCGAGTAATCAGGAGGTTCATCTACTGATCCAGAGTACGCGGGATGAAATCTCTTGTCGTGAATAATCTTTTTTCGGCAAACATTTTTTTCTTTGACGTTCTTTATATCTCTCGATGATTGATTTGTGGGGTTTAACGTCCCAAAACCACCATTTGATTATGAGAGACGCACCTCTCTTTATATCTCTCTTTCCGTCTCTGTTTCTTTCTGTTGCCTGATCTCCGTGCCGTTGCGGTGATTGGTGGGATTTTCCAAGTTCCGTGGAACACACCCGTTGTTGATTATGATAGTTTTTGGAACGCTCTCGCACTTCCCACCATTTACTTCGATAAAGAGCAGCTTCTATGTTAATAATCTGTGATGTTTTGCGCCCCAAAACCTGGCCATAATTATGAGGAACGCCGCGGTGGATTGCTTCAAAAACTTCGACCATCCAGTTTTTGTGCACTTACACCGCACAATACACGTTCCTCAGCCATTCCGTTTCCATCGAAACAGGACCACCGCGACTGGGATCTAACCCGCCCGTTTCGGTTTGCCATTCCCTTTAATAAAGCGGTACTGGCACCTTTTCTTGAAAGTGAGTTTACTCTGCCATACATGTCTTCTGTGTACAGAGATGGCTTTGAGCTAGCGTGAACCTTAGCAAATGCTGATAAGATATTTTATCCTCAAGTTAATGTGAATTTTTCCATGGCGTACCTGGCGACGCTCGCTCGACGTCAGACTACACTACTGATTCTGGTGACTTCACGCTCTGCAGTCTGGCTGGTTGTGATTACGTCGGATACCGAAACTTCCAAGATGGCCGCTTGTGCTTCACCAACGGAACAGCGGTGGGGAGTGGTCGCGGAAGCGACACTACATCTTGTGCGAAAACGTGACGAGAAGCTAATACTGTGTTTTGATGTCAGGATACAATAGGAACTGAAACTAGCATTTAAAACATACGGTAATTACTTTTTCGGGGTGCACTCAGGCTTAACAATACACCTTCTATGCTATTGAGGACTCGCGCTCTTATTTGACGCAACAAAAGTAACGATTATTTTTGTGTCAGCTGTACGCATTTGAACGTGGTAGTTTACTTTACAACTTATTAGTATAGTGTGTGCTCCTCACCACCAAATGCTGAGATAGCCACCGCCAGTACCATTCTTGATATGTGTGGTTTAAGGTCCCAGAGAGAGAGAGAGAGAGAATAAAATGAGGGAAGGGCAGGAAGGTTAACCAGAAAGGGGAGCATCCGGTTTGCTACCCTGCACTAGGGGAAGGGAACGGAGAAGAAAGATGGGAAAGAAGGCGTAGAGAGAAATAGACGCCCGCGAAAAAAGGGGGGGCGGGGGTGCTATAGTCTATACAATAGGCCACTGCCACGCAAAAAGTTCAGTAAGGCCTTCACTGATTTTCTGTGAGCACACAAGTCCAGTCGCCTTTCAAGCACTGATTGTTCATCTGCCGGGAAGGCCAGCTAACGCAGCAGCTAGTTGCCGTCTTTGCACGCTGTAACGAGGGCAGTGACAGAGAACGTGCTGTATAGTTTCATCACTGCCGCAATGACCGCAAGCAGCACTGTCTGCCATGTCGATTCGGAAGGCGAAAGCTTTGATGAAGGCGACACCAAGCCATAGTCAGCAAAGCACCGTTGTCTCGAGTCGAGATAGTCCAGACGGAGGCCGGAGACGACGAGACGTGTCCAGTCTATGCAGTCGCGTGTGCCGTAAGCACTCGGCGTTCCAGAGGGATTTTATTTCTGCATTAGTGATTTTTGGGATTGTCATTGCAGCATCAGTCCTTGAAAATGGTATAGATTCTTCTTCACCATTTTCGTGTGCTGATCGAGCAGCTGCATCGGCATGTTCGTTACCCAATATGCCGCAGTAACTTGGAAGCCACTGAAACGTGATTCTGTGTCCTTCGTCGAAGAGGTGGTGAAGCAGCTCTCTAATTTCCAGCACTAGTTGTTCATGAGGTTCCCGGCGTAAGGCCGGGAACCTCATCAAACACTGTAGTGCTGCCTTAGAGTCCGTGAACACGCTCCATTTCTTGGCTTCTTGGTGTTTGATGATTTTAACTGCGCTACGTAGAGCAGTAAGTACCGCAGCTGTCGATGATGTCTGGTGGGATAACCGAAACTTCACCAATGTCGCTGTTGCAGGAAAGATCACCGACCCTGCAGACCCATCCACTTTTGTTGAAGCGTTAGTATATAGATGAATATGCTCACTGTATTTCTCATATAACAAGAGAAGAGAAAGCTGCTTTAGCGCTGGAGACGAGAGCCGGGCTTTTGACCCTATGCCTGGAACCGTGAGTTCAACATGTGCATAAGTCATACTTCATGGGGGAGTATGACTGGATGGAGTTGTATATCCCGTAGGAATGAGTTTGCGATATGACAAGACTGTCTGGCAAAATGAGGCACGAGGTCTTTCTTCTGGCAGTGAAGCTAGATGATGTGCAGGGGTGCGAGTAAGATGCCTCACGTGTGCTCTGAGCACTTTCATTATGATATGCGTCTTGAGCGGGTAGTCATTAGCGATCTCGATTGTCTCAGCTGTTGATGAACATCGCGGTAGCCCCAGACAAACCCGCAGAGCCATAGCCTGGATGCTTTCTAGAGTCCGAATGCTGGTTCTACAGGTATTGGTCAACACAGGCAAACTGTAGCGCAAATAGCCAAGAAAAAGCGTCTTGTACATGCATCATTGCATGTACTGAAGTCCCCCAAGTTTTTCCTCCATGATACTTGAATAAGTTAGCAATTTCTGTCAGCCTCTTCTTCAAGTGGACCACATGTGGGCCCCAGCAGAGGTCTCTATCATGAATACGCCTAGAAATCTGTGCGTCCTGACATATGGTATGACTTGGCCATCGATAGATATAGCGTATGGTCTCATTGTCTTTCGACTAAAAGCAATCAATGCGCATTTCGCCGGCGAGATTTTCAGACCCTATTCTTTGAGGTACACTGACACCAACGTCACAGCTTTCTGAAGTCTTGCGCGTACCTGAGGTCTTGTCACGCCGGATGCACAGACGCAGATGTCGTCAGCGTACATGGATAACTTGACCACACTTGGCAGTCATTCTACAAGACCAATGAGAATGAGGTTGAAGAGGGTTGGACTCAAGACGCCACCTTGCGGAACTCCACGATGCGTTGGGTGTTGGGAGGTTGGACCATCTGCAGTGTTCACAAATAACGTCCACCCTTGTAAATAACTGCGTGTCCAACAATACAGTTGTCCGCCTAGGCCCACTGACTTAATGGCTTCGAGGATGGCGTCATGAAGAACATTGCCGTATGCTCCTATTACGTCAAGGAACATGGCAGCAGATAGCCGTTTACATGCCTTTGATGCTGGACATATGTGACGAGATCTCTAACATTGTCGATCGAATATCGGTGTCGGCGAAAACCCGTCATGGCGTTCCGATATATCTCATAGTATTCCAGGTACCATTCAAGCCTGGCCAAGATCATTCTCTCCATTACCTTTCTTACACAACTTTAAAGTGCGATCAGTCGGTAAGAGGTAATGTCCAGGGAAATTTGCCAGGCTTAAGAATCGGTACCAAGCGGCTAATCTTCCAATCTTGCAGAACGACGCCAACTTGCCAGGAATCATTGAAGATGTTAAAGAGTGCTTCTCGTGCCCGTTTACAAAGGTTGCACAGCATCCTGTATGAAATGTCGTCCGGGCCAGTCGACGACGACATATTACATAAGACGAGCGCCGCATCGAGTTCCTGTGATATAAACGGTAGATCCATGCGCGGGTACCGTGAGTGAGGAACATGATTCACTGTATGTATGCTTGTGTACGTTGTCTGGTTCAGGGTCACAGCGCAGAAATCTTCTGCTACCTCAATTTCGTGCCGGCGATGAAAAAGTGCAAGGGCTTTGAAGGAAGGCGCTGCTCTGGAACAGAACGTAGGCCTACCACAATTCTCCATATCTGAGACAGTGGTTTATGAGTATCTAGCGACGCACAAAATTTCCTCCATCGTTGGGTGTCTAATTTGTCGAGGCGTTGTTGTATCTTCTTTTGGATGCCCAAACCACCATATGATTATGATAGACATCGTAGTGGAGGACTCCGGAAATTTCGACCACCTGGGGTTCTTTAACGTGCGCCCAAAATGAGCACACAGGCCTACAACATTTCCGCCTCCATCAGAAATGCAGCCGCTGCAGCCGGGATTCGAGCCCGCAACCTGCGGGTCAACAGCCGAGTACCTTAGCCACTAGACCACTGCGGCGGGGCACCTGTACCATCCTCTTTCGCCCACTAATATATCAAGTAACAGCCATTCTTGCAGCCGCCTAAGACTAGAGCGAAATACTTGGAGAACAGTTGCTTAGCAGGGGGGTGGGGTGGGGTGGGGGGTAGGGGTTAGGTTTCAACTCTTCCACCCTCCTCAGTATTTTTTGTTTAAACGTCAGTCAGAATATACCGTGCAAAACCAACGTGCGTCGTACTCTATTTTTTCAATATATATATATATATATATATATATATATATATATATATATATATATATATATATATATATATATATATATATATATATATATATATATATATGTATATATATATATATATATATATATATATATATATATATATATATATTCAATTAGAGGTGTTGTACGTCGAAAAAGGTTCAGACGCAGCTTGGCAAAATATGCTTTTTCAGGCAGGTCTGGCTAATGGCGAGCGGCGTGCGCGAGCTACTACTGCAGCCACCGATCATCGTCGTCTTCTTCATTGTCAGCAGAGCGTCCGTTATTCAGATTCATTAATTCATTACAATTACTCCCCGCAAAATAAGGAGCCATCCTGGCGACCTATGGACAAGTAAACACGGGAGGGTCGTAGCAGGGCTTAAGTCTCGAGACGTGGACAATTTCCTGGGCATGACGACGTTGGTCAGAAGATGGTTCCAGTGGCTCAATGAGGTAATTCACTGGTGACGTTTTTTGTAGCACACGATATGGGCCGTGATACTTGGGGACCAACTTGGTAGAAAGGCCAGGTGTAGCAGAAGGGACATGCAGCCAGACGAGTGAACCTAGATCGTAGGAAGTAGTGTTACTTGATGCGTCATGGTGGTGCTTTTGGCGTCCTTGGTCTTGGGTTGTGAATGATCTGGCCAGTTGGCGGCATTCTTCAGCGTATGTAGCGGCTTGAGACAAAGTCGTGGACTCTGAGGGGTCAGGTTTGTACGAAAGAATGGTGTCCATAGTGCAAGAAGGTTCGCGTTCGTAAAGGAGAAAAAAAGGAGAGAACCCAGTAGTGCTTTGAATGGCGGTATTATAGGCGAACGTGATAAACGGGAGCACTCGGTCCCAATTGGAGTGGTCTGACGAGATATACATAGACAGCATGTCACCAAGGGTGCGGTTGAAGCGCTCTGTCATTCTATTGGTCTGGGGATGATAGGCGCTTGTAGTGCGGTGAACGACGTGGCACTCACGCAGCAATGCTGTGATGACGTCTGACAAGAATATGCGACCACGATCGCTCAGTAACTCCCGAGGTGCTCCATGACTTAATACGATGTTGTGAAGTATGAAAGTCGCAACGTCTTTTGCTGTAGACGAGGGAAGGGATGAAGTTTTGGCATACCGCGTGAGATGGTCGACGGCAACTATGATCCAGCGGTTACCGTCAGCAGTGTTGGGAAGGGGACCATAGATATTGATGCCGACGCGGTCGAATGGTCGGGATGGGCATGGTAAGGGTAACAAGGTACCGCTGGCGTGATAAGGGGGAGTATTTCGTCTCTGGCATGTCGAGCAGGCCCGAACGTATAGTCGTATAAATCGGTACATGCCACGCCAGTAATATCGAAGACGTATGCGAGAATAAGTCCTCGGGAAACCTGCGTGTCCACATTGGGGGTCGTCATGAAACGTGGAACAAATTTCGGATCGCAGATGACGTGGAATCACGAGTAGCCACTGACGTCCACCGGGTGCGTAGTTGCGTCGGTACAGCACGTCGTCGCGAGTGGCGAAGTGCTCTACTTACCGACGCAACGAGCGAGAAGGGGGGGAAGCCGTCCGCCCAGCCAGGATGTCTAGAATCGAAGCAACCCACGGGTCCTTGCGTTGCTCTGATGGCATGTCAGCGATGGTGACGGCAGTGGCATCACAGGTTAGCCTTTCGCAGCAGTCCGGGTCAGGGGGTAGGGGCGAACGGGATAGGGCGTCTGCGTCCGAATGTTTCCGGCCGGAGCGATAGACCACGCGAATATTATATTCTTGAAAGCGTAATGCCCATCGGGCGAGGCGACCACTTGGATCCTTCAGTGACGACAACCAGCAGAGGGCGTAGTGGTCAGTCACGACGTCAAAAGGGCGTCCGTACAAGTAAGGTCGAAATTTCTCTATCGCCCAAATAATGGCCAGACATTTCTTTTCAGTGACGGAATAGTTGATTTCGGCTTTGCTAAGAGTTCGGCTTGCGTAGGCAACGACGTACTCTTGGAAGCCGTCTTTCTTCTGTGCAAGAATAGCGCCTAGCCCGACACCACTAGCGTCGGTGTGGATCTCTGTGGGTGCCGATGGGTCGTAGTGTCGCAGAATAGGCGGCGACGTCATGAGGCGGCGCAGTTCACTGAAAGAATCGTCACAGGTGGCAGACCAGGCTGAAAGGTCTCTGGAGCCGGCGAGGAGCTTGGTCAAAGGAGCGATGATCGTCGCGAAATTGCGAACGAAGCGCCGGAAATAAGAGCACAGGCCTATGAAGCTTCGGAGCTCTTTTATGGTGGTCGGTTTGGGAAACGCTGAAACGGCTGTAAGTTTGGCAAGGTCAGGATGAATGCCGTCTTTTGAAACCACGTGGCCAAGGATCGTAAGCTTTCGAGCGGCGAAATGGCACTTCTTCAGATTCAGTTGCAGCCCCGCGGCAGAAATACACGCGAGTACTTTCTCGAGGCGGGTTAAATGGGTTGCGAAATCAGTTGAAAAGACGACATTGTAATCTAAATAACACAGGCAAACGTTCCATTTGAGGCCTCGAAGGTTACAGTTCATCATCCGCTCGAAAGTAGCCGGCGCGTTGCAGAGGCCGAAGGGCATGACTGTGAATTCGTAAAGCCCGTCGGGCGTGATGAAAGCTGTTTTCTCGCGATCGGCCTCTGCCATGGGTACCTGCATGTATCCAGAGCGCAGATCTAAAGAAGAGAAAAATTCGGCTCCCTGTAGGCAGTCCAAGGCATCGTCAATGCGTGGCAGCGGATAGACATCTTTGCGCGTGATTCGGTTGAGACGTCGGTAGTCCACGCAAAACCTGATGGATCCGTCCTTCTTTTTCACCAACACAACTGCAGAGGCCCAGGTACTGCTTGACGGTTCGATTATGCCACGTGTCAGCATGTCGTCAACCTGTTCATTAATGGCACAGCGTTCGGTAGTTGACACACGATATGGACGCTGCCGTAATGGCGTCTCTTGACCGGTATCTATACGATGAACAACAGATGACGCTCGACCTAATGAAAGCTGATTGTGGTCAAACGAGGCCCAAAAACGCTGTAGGAGCTTGATCAGCTGTTCCTGCTGCCCAGGCGTGAGGTTGCAATCAATGGACTTGCGGAATACATCCATAGGTTCATTAGCGTTAGCTGCGGGTGTAATGGCACAAGTCGGTAAGAATGGCTTGTCTGGATAGATCGGGTCTTCGAAAATACAAGCTAAGGTCTCAAGGCTCCCCAGACACTCGCCGCGTAGCAGGATGTATGGGCAAGCAGAAACGTTGCACGCATAAAGTACCGCCGAACCATTGGAAAAGTTGATGACGGCAAACGGGAGGACGATGGTTCGGTGTTGCACACTAGCTATAGTTGGTTGGAACAGGAGCGTCGAGTTAGTGGCAGCAGGAGAAAACACAGGCACTAGGACGGCGGACAACGGCGCGATGTGGACGTCAGCTGCGGCAAACACTTTTGAGGGACTGTGGTGGTCGATGTCAAGGCACGGATTCGTCAACGTGAGTTCAGCACGAGCGCAGTCGACGAGGGCCTGATGGGTAGAAAGGAAATCCCATCCTAGTATGACGTCGTAAGGTGAACGTGGGAGAACAACAAAGTTGACAGCGTACCAAACATCTTAAATAAGAACGCGTGCTGTGCACTGAGCTGTCGGCGCGATGAAATGGGAGGTGGCTGTACGCAGAGCAAGATTCGTAAGCGGCGTTGTAACTTTTCTCAAATCGCGACACAGTTTTTCACTAATTACAGAAACGACGGCGCCTGTGTCGACAAGTGCACGTACAGCAACACCTTCTACTAGTACATCAATTTCGTTGGGTGGACAAAGAGGAGGTCTTGGAAAGTTCGACGACGACGCAGTTCTTGCCTCCGGAACTGCGGCTGTCAGTTTTCCTCTCGAGCGGGGCTCGTGCGCCGAAGCATCGGGGAGACAGATCGGCGACGGGGTGGTAATTACCGGCGAGAATCGACAGGGCGTCGTGGGGACAATGAGTCGGTGATATGAGAAGATGGTCGCTGGGGATGCTGGGCAGCTTGGTAATTTGCAGAATTCCCATGATCTGGAGGCTGGAAGTTGCGACGGCGACAGTAGCGTGCTATATGTCCCACGAAACCGCATGCGAAACAGATGGGTCGATTATCCAAGGTGCGCCATGGGTTAACGACAGAAGGTGCAGGTGGCGAAACGAGATGGGGTGCCGTGTATGTAGGCAGCGTCGTAGGGTAGGAGGACCCGGTGCCCCGGTATGCGCCAGAGGCAGGTGGGGCTGGGGGTCTAGCAACGACGGCAGCGTAGGTCAACGGCGTAGGGACGGGTGGCGATGGAGGCAGTGCCTGCGTGACCTGTGTCTCAATGACCTGGCGTAAACGTGGGTCTAACGAGGTCACTGGCGCGGATGCTTCGGCCACAAGAGAAAGCTGACGCGCAACTTCTTCACGAATGAATTGTTTTATGTGGGGCAGTAAGACGGTGTGATCAGCAGTGACGTCGTGCACGAGGGCGGAAACTTCAGCCGTATCTTCAGCGGCCCTGCGCGTCGAGACACGCTGCTTACGCAACTCGTCGTACTCCTGACAGAGCTGGACAACATCGGTGACGGTCTGTGGGTTCCTAGAGACGAGCATCTGGAAAGTGTCGTCGTCAACTCCTTTGATGATGTGCTTGATTTTGTCGCGTTCGGTTAGAGATTCATCGACGCGCTTGCAAAGAGACAAGACATCTTCAATGTAACTCGTAAAGGCCTCGTCCCTGCGCTGGACTCGACTACGGAGACGCTGTTCCGCGTGAAGCCGGCGCACGGCGGGACGACTGAAGACCGCGGCGATGGTGGTCTTGAAGGCGGACCAGTTGGTGATTTCGCCTTCGTGGTTCTTGAACCAGAGGCTGGCCACATCAGCGAGGTAAAAGCGCAAGTTTGTGAGCTGGTCGCAGGCGTTCCACTTGTTGGAAGCACTTACGATTTCGTACTCGACGAGCCAGTCCTCGACGTCTTGTTCGTCGTTGCCGCGAAAAATTGGTGGGTCGCGTTGCTGAGGTACGCCAGTACAGTAGACTGTCGTTGGTAAGGCAGCTTGAGAAGGGCCAGGAGCAGTCATGGTGAACGGTGAGGGTAGCATCCGATTGCGAAGTTCCAGGTTGATGGGAACCCCGGCTCCTCCACCACTTCAAATAGAGGTGTTGTACGTCGAAAAAGGTTCAGACGCAGCTTGGCAAAATATGCTTTTTCAGGCAGGTCTGGCTAATGGCGAGCGGCGTGCGCGAGCTACTACTGCAGCCACCGATCATCGTCGTCTTCTTCATTGTCAGCAGAGCGTCCGTTATTCAGATTCATTAATTCATTACAATATATATATATATAGACACGCACACACGATCACACACATGCATGAACATACAAAAAGTATGGATCAAAACTCC
This sequence comes from Rhipicephalus annulatus, assembly GCA_013436015.1. Taxonomy (NCBI): domain Eukaryota; kingdom Metazoa; phylum Arthropoda; class Arachnida; order Ixodida; family Ixodidae; genus Rhipicephalus; species Rhipicephalus annulatus. The sequence goes on from WOVY01013546.1 coordinate 88,037, forward strand.
CGCACTTCTAGAAAGTAACTTTTAGATAAGCTACTTGGTGGAATGAGTAAAAACGCCACAGTAGGCGAGTTTCGTGACTGATTATACTGTCTATAAGCCAACTATCTCTTGTGCCTTAGGTGCTAATATATACCTTCATAGTAGATCCCGTTTTGCAGCTCCTCGAGAAAGGTAAAAGTTTGACATAACAATAACGGAATGAATTCTCCTAGACTTCATTACATAGCTTACTGGTGTTGGTCGATTAAGCAGTATAAGTTCTATTCTTGAGTACCCGCCCCACCCCCCTCCCTTCATTTTGTGCTCGTTGGCTTCCACCATGTACCTCTATGCTTGCTAAAGCATATCTATGCTTGCTAAATCAAAGGGATCTGTTTCCTTTTAATACTCATGGAATTTGTAGAGTGGAGCGAGCGTTTATGCACACTGTTTTCTGTGAGCGTAGACAGATGCGGCCAAGAGAAAGGATGCAGTGTGTGTGTGATACGTGCCAGATGCACTGCAACTTGCCTGTTGAAGCTCTGTGCAAAGTAATATGCGCCTGATATTGTTCTTTTATCCACAGGTACATATCTTCGACGGGCATTTCCAGCGACGACGAGGCAGGCCAGTGTCTTGAGGATTGGATTGACTACGAATTGGGACGCACTAAATTTCAGGACAGTGCCGACTCAAGAGTGGAGTGGTTCAGGTGAGCCATGAAGCTTCTTGCCCCATCTTGTTAAAGAATGTTCGTATCCTTGTAAAACTACAACTAGCCGCCATACTTTCTGAATGCTTGCAACACGCCTGTAACGTGGGGGGATCAGGTAAACCGACGATTTTTATATATGACGGGTGCTGAAAATGAACCACAATTCTTACGCAGTTGTGTACCCGAATACCTTTGCAAGACTTGTCGCGATGCCTATTATACAAAGAGCAATTTAGCGTGAGCATTTATTCTCTTAAAGTGCTCAGGCCATAGAGCAGTTCGTCGGTGGTTGTCGAACACTATGCCTATTACGCTCGCACTGTACAATCTCATCATTGGCTCGTTCCTTTGCGTTTGTTCAAAATTCGATTTTGATCGATAATTGACAGGACGGAGTAAGTGCACACTTCCACACGTCTGTTCGTTTTAAACGTGTGCCTAGTTCAGGGGTCTCAAGCTAAACTAAGCGAGTGGGCCACAGTCACAGAATGTACTCCAACAAATACCCAGACAGTGAAAAAACCAGAAGTGGTGGAGGAAGAGTGGATGAGGTAGAGGAGACTTCGAAGAAAATATCACTCAATATTGCCATTTGAAATAAACCCCTTACCTTATCTCATGTAAGCGTCTTATCTAAATGGGAGTCGATGTCAGCTTTCGCAAAACAGCTTAATACTACTATTTAGGGTGGCCTGAATTCTTGAAATTAGGTTTTCATTATGCAGCATTGTTTCAACAAACAGTGAACGCATAGTGTGCTACAAAAAAGTAGTGCTTAAGACAAGTTATCTCTCTCTCTCTCAAGCTTTCCTGATGAAAGTGTTATTAGTCACAAGAGGCGAGAAAACAATGAAAATACCAATTAGCTAAGTCCCAGAGGTTTAATTCTTGAAAAGCCATAGGACAGGTGTTTGAGGTCCCTTCAGTCTAAACTAAGATTGAGTAAAAAGGGTGTCGCTTTGTCTCGCAACAAAATTCCTGATCGGCGTTACTTGCTTGCTTTCTTCAAAACTCCGCTTTGGCCACTATCCTACCGAGAGAGATAAGTCACGCTGAAGCGCACATGCCATTCGTCACCTGAAAAGGTTGGACTCATGGCGATAATGCAAGACAAGTAATACAATATACATGACGACTGTTGTTGTTGGTCATATACGAGAGAAACAACCTGTTGCACACACCGAAAAAAACCTGCACTCACTTGGGATGCTATGCCTGCAATTTTATCGGGGATGTCCAATATACCTCACCGTGCAGCGAAAAACCAGGAAAGCTTTGCGAAAACGACAGGTTATATTGCCGACTTTTTGGATGCGCCGTGGGCCAAAGGTTCAACTGCATCTGAAGTGCCTGACACGACCACTGAAAGTACGCCAAATCGATTGCACGTGGAGACAGCGACTTCACAGCATGGCGAAAATTAATGAGCAGGCACGCATGCAAAAAGCAGTGCTTTGACTTTAGCAGGGACGGGCCTCCTCAACGTCAAGAGAAGGATGCTTCTCAACACGAGACTGTTAGTGTGGGCCTATGTGCTACAGTCAGTTCCTCATCACGCCGGAAAAGCAATTTCTTGTTTTAAATTTGGAGTGATTTTTTGAGCTGCCTCAGCTTTCCCTATTTGGAGCACGAAAATTTATTGTGGAACAGGCATAGGGTCAAAAGCCCGGCTCTCGTATCCAGCGCTAAAACAGCTGTCTCTTCTTTTGTTATATTAGAAGTACAGTGAGCATACTCATCTATATGCTGACGCTTCAACTAAAGTGGATGGGTCTGCAGGGTTGGTGATCTTTCCTGCAACAGCGACAATGGTGAAGTTTCGGTTATCCCACCAGACATCATCGACAGCTGCGGAACTTGCTGCTCTACGTAGCGCAGTTATAGTCATCAAACACCAAGAAGCCAAGAAATAGAGCGTGTTCACGGACTCTAAGGCAGCACTACAGTGTTTTATATTCGCCTTACGCCGGGGACCTCATGAACAACTAGTGCTGGAGAATAGAGAGCTGCTTCACCACCTCTTCGACAAAAGACACAGAATCACGTTTCAATGTACCCTGTACCTACAGAATTAACGCCGTTCCCCTCCAGCATGTCTCTTCATTTAAGTACCTCGGCGTTTACATTACCAACAATCTATCTTGGCACACGCATGTTACCTACATCTGTAATAACGCTAACCGAACGCTAGGATACTTACGCCGCAACTTTTCTCGCGCTCCGCTGTCCCTCAAAATTCTATTATACCGATCACTAATTCGCCCAAAGCTTGAGTACGCGTCCGCTATATGGGATCCCGTGCAGCAAAATTTAATCAACGCGTTAGAATTTGTTCAGAACCGCTCAGCTTGGTTCATTTGTTCTAATTATTCCCGTACTGCTAGCATATCAGAAATGAAATCTAACCTTGACCTGCCCAATTTAACTGTCCGGAGGAAACTGGCGCGACTCCATTTTTTTCATAAGATATTTTTTCACAATCCATCAATGAAGCGAGACCTCATTTCACAACCGTCATACCACTCATCGCGCATTGATCACCAGCATAAGGTTGCCATTCCGTTTTGCCGCACCAAATTCCTTTCAGCAGCCCTCTTACCGAAAACTGCCGCCGATTGGAACCACCTTCCCTCTTCCGTTGTAACAATAACAGACCCTTTGTTATTCAAGACTGCAATTTCTCAGCAATGTTTGTAACTATACGCAGTTTCCATTATCTATCTTTGTCTTGTATGTGCTTGAATTCTTACTTATACATTTTTAGTTGACTTATGTTGCCTTCCTGATTTGCGCATCTGACACTTGTTTCTTTATTTTGTCTTTTTTTTTCTTGTGTGTTATAAAATGTTGTACCCACCCCCTCTGTAATGCCCTACGGGCCCTGAGGGTATTCTAATAAATAAATAAATAATAAATGGCTTCCAAGTCACTGCGGCATGTTGGGCAACGAACATGCCAATGCAGCTGCTCGATCAGCACACGAAATTGGTGAAAAATAATCTACCATTTTCAAGGACTGATGCTGCAATGACAATCCGAAAAATCGCTAATGCAGAATTAAAATCCGTGTGGAACGCCGAGTGCTTACGGCACACGCGACTGCATAGACTGGACACGTCTCGTCGACTCAGGCCTCCACCTGGACTCTCTCGACTCGAGACAACGGTGATTTGCTTACTATGGCTTGGTGTCGTCTTCCCCAAAGCTTTCGCCTTCCGAATCGACATGGCAGACAGTGCTGCTTGCGGTCATTGTGGCAGCGATAAAACTATAGAGCACGTTCTCTGTCACTGCCCTCGTTACAGCGTGCAAAGACGGCAACTAGCTGCTGCATTAGCTCGCCTTGACGACAATCACTGCTTGAAACTGAACAATCAGTGCTTGAAAGGCGACATGATTTGTGTGCTGACAGAAAATCAGTGAAGGCCTTACTGAATTTTTTGCGTGCCAGTGGCCTATTGTATAGACTGTGGCACCCCACCCCACCCCCTTTTTTTCGCACGCGTCTTTTTTCCTCTTCGCTTTCTTTCCCATCTTTCTTCCCTATTCCCCCTTCCCCTAGTGCAGGGTATCAAACCGGATGCTCCCTTTTCTGGTTAAGCTCCCTGCCTTTCCCTCATTTTATTCTCTCTCTCTCTAATGTTGAACAGAAATCTTTGTGCTTACTATTTCTGTGATGCAGCCGTGTTTTAAATGCAAAGCATTTCTTAGCAAACTTTGGCGACCTTGAGCGTATATATCTATCAATCTATCTATCTATCTAACTATCTATCTATCTATCTATCTGGCCGCTTACGTTTGGGTAAGCATTTTTTCCATACAGAATTCATGTATGTCATCAATTACCTCTACCTCGTAACATTGTGCTGATTTTAAAATGACATATCAACCTTTCTTATTCGTGCTTCGCATATCATTGATTCCCACTGTACGTGGAATCTGCCAATAACTACGAGTTCGAGTATGATTATTGACGTACAAAAACTTTACTGGCAATCATTCAAAACTTTTCATGACTTCACTGCTTTTGTATGAAAGCTAGTATGAAAATGTACAACAGCGTTTTTTTTTTGTGGCGCCTTTTTGTTCAGTTGTGCAATTATTTGCTTTAATGTCAATGTTGAATAGGTCATCACAGAGGGCATAGCTTTGACGTATAAGAACTGTACCACGTGAGTATTTATTAACAAGATCCCGGGGTCTCCCATCAAGCTGGAACGTTCTCTACGCAAGGGCTGTCTGGCAAGTCCACGCTTGTTTGCATTGTACATAGAGAGCTTTTGCTTGGTAATAATATAAAACAAGACCATCCATGGGTTCAGGCTGCTTGACGTTGAGGTAAAAGTTTTGGCATTCGCTGATGATGTAGCAGTGTGTTGTACCACCAAAAAAGTGTACAAGAGACAGTTGCCGTTGTTAAAAATTTTTGAGAAGTTACAGAAAGTCATGTGAATTGGGAAAAGTGTCTGGGGCAGTTGCAAGGAGAGGGACATTAACCCCAGATATATATGCTAACTTTCACTGGTTTAAAACTCCAGTAAAATAATAGGCGTACTTTTCCAGCACTACAAAGGCACTACTGACTATTGATTGCACGGAACAAATAAAAAAACGCGCGAAAGGACAACGCAGTGCAACGAAAACTATTTCTCAATGTTTGCCAGAGCAACTGTTAGCAACATACTAATAATGAGCAAATTATGGTTTGTGACGCAGGTTTTGTGTGGCTCACGGGGGCACGTGCAAAAACTTTTTTTCCTTTGTTTGTATGGTGGTTTACTTGAGAAAGATGTAGTAGGACGAATCTGTTCCGAAGAGTAAAACAGGGGGGACTAAGCCTGTCGCATCTGTTCGTGCGACAACATGTGAATTGTTTTATTTTGTTTGGATATGTTCGACACCCCTTCTTGACAACTCTATGCCAATACGCCTTTGTCGTGTTTTGCATAACTTTGTGGTTAGCACCGCAAGCATGCCCGGAGCCAGGCGAGGTTTTTTTTAAGGGATTTGCGAACTGTGTACGCTTCTTGTCAGTTTGGTGTTCCAATGAATACCTTTTTTTCGGTAGGGCGAAAGAAATTGCATAAAGACATATGCGACATAACTTTTCCGGCTACTATGTATAGGTTATTCAATAACGGAGGAGAGGGCAACGATGTTCTTAAACATGTTAAAAAATGCAAATTCAGCTAAGCGCAAAAAGCTTTTTCTTTAATTTATATTCGGGAGCGTTACCGGTTAAGACTTTCTCAGAAGATAGAGGTTTTTATATACCATGGGGTTGGAACTGTTTGATCTGCAGAAAGCCGGAGACAATGTATCACGTTTCTTTGCATTGTTGGGAAGGGGTGTACATCTGTGATGTTTTAAAAATAACTCCGAAAAAGGATCTTCTTTTACATTCCCTGAGTATCAGGTTTTTAAAAGTAGAAAAAGATGATGGACTACCTCTTGATCTTATTATTCTGCTTGACCTCCATTGTATCTGGCGGGCTAGGATGGCCGGTTACTACTGTGTCCCTGACAGGCGTCTTGCTCGCCTGCTTTTCCATGAAAGCATTGCTAATACGTGTATATACTTAAACAACAAGACTTTGTTCAGGAATGGCTTTCCAGGGTTGAACTCTTAGTGAACCTAAAGAAATTTTAGTACTGAAACCACTAATATTTCCGCGACTGTGTTGTAATCGCTTCTGCTGAGTATATTATTGTTCATAGCGACCTATGGTGATGTTTGTACGACGCTCGAAACCGGTAATAAAGAAAAAAACATTTCGTTGGCTCAATTGTTAACGCCTCGAATTTGTGACGTTGATGTCTCATGTTGAATTGCAGGCACCGGAGTCTTTTTTATGCATTTTTTTCTTGCGTTTTCATATTTATAGATACGTATACATATACGGTACTGACATCGACGCAGACGCCGGCGGCGAAATCCAGCCAAGATTGTCCATATAGTGCAATAAAAGAAGCCCTGATTACTCGACCGTTTTTCGTGTGCTACCTTGAGGGGTGATATTAGGCTCAAAAGTTCGATCACAATGAATGCGCCATGTTGTGCATGGTGGCGCTGAGCGTGGTGTCCGTTCACATACGGCAGGTGGCCGTTTCGCCCACCACCAGGCGTATCCTGGCCTGCCGGCTCGGCTTCATGGATGACCAAGAAGGCGCCGAGGAGGACGGTGCGCAGCCCTCCGAGAACAGCGAGGCCCAGATGGTGGCCGAGCTGCGGGACGCCCAGAGGGAGACGCGAGAGCTCACCGCCACGCTTGAGCAGCAGTACAGAGAGGCTGACGAGGAGGTGACCCGAGCGTTCGAGATGTCTCCACTCAGCAACACTAGGTGAGCAAGAACCAAACTTCTGTCTTAGAACGTCGGCCAGAACATCTTAGCCGGGCGCCATATAATACCCGTTTACCATGCCAACTACAACAATCATATTCTTTGTCTCACGCTAACTGCTCTACCAAAATAACTCTCATTAAACAGCGGTAGAGATTGCACGTTTGTTTCACTGGAAGTATCAGTACATGAGCTATTAGCGTCTTTTTTGCACTGAAACTTCGGTATCAACTATCAACCATGTATTCTTACCGCTCTGCACATATTCGTTCTGTTAACATACAACCCTCCCACGTAACCTGTTCTCTGCTGCCAAGAAACTGCGAAATGAAATGTGTTTTAGGGGTGAAGCTCTTTATGCCATGCGTCGTTCTTTCCTGCATAAGTAACATGTAGCTACCTCTAGTTTATGGCTTGCTCGATAGATGGCGCTGTGTGTATATGTGTTTCTGAATATTGTAACTAGATCGTGTCAGCGGTTTTCACAGTATCTCCATGGAGTGAATAATGATGAGCGGGCCGAAGCGTCTATCCGTTCATTCGTGTGTCTAATCGGCCGTGCGTTCGTGTTTCTGTCCATCTGTCGGTGCGTCCGTGCTTCTGTCCCGTCTGTCTGTTCATCTGTGCCTCCATCCGTCCGTCCGTGCTACTGTTCATCTATATGTCCGTCTGTGCGTGCGTACGTGAGTCTGTATTTCTGTCCGTCCGTCCGTCTGCACGTTCGTCTATGCATCTGTCCGCCCGTCCGTGCTTCGGTCCCCGTGCCTCTGCCCGCACATTCATCCGGACGCATGGACGGGTGTACTGGCCTGCCACTGAATATAAAACACTTTTGTAACACTCAGGGTGTGGCAGCTTGCTTATCTGGGCTGAGTATTCTGACATTTGCGAAGGAACGCACTGGTGATGTTTAAGGAAACCTTCTTGTGACGATCGCACAGGTTCACCTTCTCAAGCAACGTTGAGGAAGACTTTCAAGCATCCTGGCAAGGAGATGAGCGAACGCGCCGGCCTCTCCTGGCTGAACTCAAGCAGATCGACCACAAGTTCGAGTCCAAGATCAAGGACATCGACAAGGCACACAAACTTGAGTGAGTGGGATGAAGCCACCTCAACTCCTTTTCAGTTGATGCTATAGTACAATATTCGCCTTCACGACGTCAGCCAGCTGTAATATAGGTCATAATCTTGGCTCTTTTTGAATATTGAATAAACTTGTTTTCAGTATATGATGCAGATAAGCTGTGGCCAGGCCAAAGGCAAAGCTTCCGAGCTATAATCCTGCATTTTGTAAAAGTAAACGTGCTTGAAACTTGTAAGGAGAGTGGCCCTCCAAGAGTTGCTCCTTGTAGCTGCCTTGAAGCTCCACCATATATCTGACTTGTGCGCATTTTGGCACAAATAAATCTGCTGTGACAACGCAGAGAGGAGCCGGCTGACTGGAATGCAGACGACTATGCCGTTGTGAACCACGTGCTCGAACAATACCCGAGCAACTTAGGCAACCGGAGAGCACTTATCATGGACTGGCTACGCCGACACTTCAAAAAGCGCTCCATCTTGGACATCGTAAGTAGCAGCGGCTATTATTTATTTATTAACACGAAATTGATTAATGCCACGCCCACCAAGGCGTTACTGAGGTCTATTTCGTCATATAAATTAAGCTATTAAAAATCAGATGAACATATTACAGAGTATAACAAAAAAAAGGTTTTATTAGTAGGGATAACCTATCCTGAATACGCCAACCAGGCATGGGGTTGTTCACGGGTATTCATCCCTAAGAGTGACCACTTAATTTTCTGTAAAGGAAAAACCCTGGGCAACTGATCCCACCATAGCATTGATGAAATAGTTGAGCAAGCACCGCTGCTGCGGGAGACAAAAAATTACTGCCGCATAGTACCTACTGGCAAAATTAGGTCAGGTATGAACAGTCAGGCATTTCTGTGATGACGCGCACGATTTGCTTTCATGTTGTACCGATCCCCATGACGGAGTGACCAACGACGTTTTCGTTTATTTATTTGTTTATTTATTTGTGTATTTGTTTATTTGTATATTTATTTATTTATTTTTCTGAAGGAGAGCAAGGCGTTGTTGCCCAGTGGCTACATCCAATCTTTCTCCGAAATAAATCACTAAGTAGTGGCAGCCATTGCAAGAAGCTAATTAATCGTAACAAAGCTAAAGCTGAAATTTATTTGCGGCTAATAGAAGTAAAATATGATTTGCATAGGGGACAGGCGAAAAAGAACAAAAACCTGACGAAGCGTCTGCACTCTGTCAGCCCAAAATCCTACTAAGATGACACAATGCTCAGGGCTATAAGTACGGGTGCTATAAATTAATAAGTTACATTACATTTGAAACAAAAAACAAAGAGGTGACAAATTGGTCAGGGTAATGACATCAAGAAGTAGTATGTGTGTTTAATGACTGGCGCAAGATAGAGAGCACATCCGAATGTAAATGTGAATGTGGTGGCTAGGGCTAGTTGGGAATTCATGAAAGTATGCTTCCAACGCGAAGACGACAAAGCGTTTAACAGTGCAGTGTGGCATCCTCTTTCTTATCTGTGTGTTTTCGTGCCGGTAGTTTACTCTCAAAGTTTCAGGAACTCAAACACCAAATACTTGAAAAGTTGTAAAACAATCATTATGATAGTGATGTTTCTGTAGATTATGAGGTTTGTATTTTTGTAGAGAACCACAACAAATTTACATACATTCAGGCAGTACAAACGGTGAGAGCAAATAATGAACGATCATAGAGGGGGAAAAGTAGAGACTACAAGTTACGTATTTAAGAGTATACTTTCAAGTATAGACGGGTTATCATGGCTTTCAAACAATCTATTCGGCAGAGCATTCTATTCTATGCATGCGCCGTGTTGGCCTGTAACGCGGTATTTCAAGCCGGCCGAAATGCTTGCTATACACAGGCTTATGTTCTTCGATTTAGGTGCCCGTCCAAGAACCCCAGTGAGTCGAAATTTCTGAAGTAGTCCACTACGGTGTTTCTTATACTCATTTCGTCCTTTCGGGACTTAGAACTGTAACAAGTATTACCACTCCTCTTCAGCCATGCGAGTCAGGCCCATAGCCAAACCACTACAAGTAGTGAGGGTGTCCTAGGGCTTTCCCCAGCTTAAGTTTTTACGAAGGGGGTGTTCTACCAAAAAGGAGTAATGAAATAGCTGTTTTCCTAAAATAGTCGAGGTCTTCAGCTAATGGGCCCTCTACGAAAAACTTTTCTGGCCATGGGCGTGGTGCAAGTGTAAAAAAGAGTATTTAAATGTGTTGTTGAAACAGTACGCGTTCCTGTACTATGCATGGCCCCAATGTTTGAAAAATAACGTGGCGTTTTTTATGCATATTTTTCATGCTTTCCAGAATTTCTGAAAGTGCATCGATCTACTTGCGCCAAGAACCGTCCTGACTATATCGAACGTGGTCAGACTATAGACTGCCCTACAGTGTGCACTCCCACTTCATACAGTGGCGCCCCGCCGCGGTGGTCTAGTGGCTAAGGTACTCGGCTGCTGACCCGCAGGTCGCGGGTTCAAATCCCGGCTGCGGCGGCTGCATTTCCGATGGAGGCGGAAATGTCGAGGCCCGTGTGCTCAGATTTGGGTGCACGTTAAAGAACCCCAGGTGGTCAAAATTTCCGGAGCCCTCCACTACGGCGTCTCTCATAATCATATGGTGGTTTTGGGACGTTAAACCCCACAAATCAATCAATCAATCAATCAATCAATCAATCAACTTCATACAGTGGCACTCCCACCTTCATATATATGTGTACAGCACTTGCGGATAGAAAAGTGACAAATCGGGGTTGAATAGCGCACATACTGTAGCCTTCATCGTCTTTAGTTTGGGTCATATTGACATAATTTCGACTCTAACGTGTACACCAAAGCCCGCACAATATTGAGATACCACATCCATTGCGAATACAAGTCGTTATACTAACAAATTCGATGTTACCTTTGAATCCATGAATAGTGTACAGTCGCACTCAATATGGGTCGCAACACGCTGGCTGTGGTTAAAGTGACTTCAAGCCTTAACAATCTAACCAACAAATGTTACGTTTGTGTGGAAAGTACCACCAATTGATAAAGTTTATTACACCAATAATTGTTTTTCTATGTAGGTGCCACTTTGTGGTGTTGATGCCATTTTAAGTTTGAACAGCGTGTCGCAACTCACATTGTGCGCGAATGCATATGCGCGGGACTCGAATGCTACACTTTGGCCTCCCCTCTATTATCTGACTGCGCCTCCTCCTCTTTCTAGATAAGGAAGCCGGTGCACAAGTTCCAACGTGTATTGATAAGAGGTGTTCGCGATGCCACCTAGATTATCAGGCCTGCTCACTGCCGCCGTGACGCCACTCGTTATGTCCGATCGAGCGCGCGTATGTAAGTCTGTGAATCCATTGCCACAATCGTCTACAGATAAAAGAAAAAGTGTTCCCGGCAAGCTTTAGAGACGATAGTCTTTCTTGGGAAAGTTCATTGATATTTGTGGGGTTTAACGTCCCAAAACCACCATTTGATTATGAGAGACGCCGTAGTGGAGGGCTCCGGAAATTTAGACCACCTGGGGTTCTTTAACGTGCACCCAAATCTGAGTACACGGGCCTACAACATTTCCGCCTCCATCAGAAATGCAGCCGCCGCAGCCAGGAATCGAACCCGCGACCTGCGGGTCCGCAGCCGAGTACCTTAGCCACAAGACCACCGCGGCGGGGCTTGGTAAACTTCAACTCACAAGTTTTTGTATGTCTGTACATTTGTCTCTTCGTAACGATATCCCAAGCGGCACCAAACGATATCCCAGACGGCCAACCCATCCGCCGCGCCCACCAATATTGCTCAAGTTTTAGCGTTCATACATGTGCGATTGTCGATTAAAAAGCAGTTAATGCGCATATATAAGGCACCATATTATCATGACAATATTTTGTGTGTGCGTTTTTATACTAGCATACAGAAGTAATTTTAAAGAACGTAGCGTTTATCACGCTGCGCTGATAATACAGCGCAATGCTCAAAAAGGCAAGTGTTTTCAACGCTTTGCTAAGACGACACGACACGGTGGTGGCACCTGCCCGTCGCTTTGCATTTTGCACCTTATCGCCTCCAAAAAGGGCGCACACGCGTTCCTTAGTTTTCGAAGATAACTGCCAGATAGCGCTTGTGTCTAACGTGCCTCAATGCGCTCGTCCGCCTTGACTGCACGAATTGAGACTGTCTAATGGAGCGCTTCCAAAATACAATTCACCAATTTTTTGCGCAGAATATTTAATAAACGTTTTGTTCACGCTCTCCAGACGCAAGACTATCGCCTTTCGACGACATTTGCAGTGAAACATGCAGATACGGGGCCTTCTTTACATGCTGAACGGCTTTATCCTGCCTTTTGTGTAAAAAAAAGGTACCAATTTAAGTAATGTATTGTACTTTAAAGCATTTGGAGACTCACCCGTGAGCCATTTTTTTTCACAAAAAAGCAAAAAATTGACGCTATTGAACACGTGGTCGATCTAAAGGAGTGAATTTTATGGACCGAAAAATTGACAAAATAAATACCGTATATTTTATTCATTTCATGCATTAATGCACACACACACACACACACACGCACACGCACACACACTATCTAGAGCTGGCAAATAAACTGTTCCTACTCATTTGCACAGTTTCGGCAGTTTTATTTGTACTCTTTCGAACATGTGTCTTCATAGCCACGTAGTTGTTGAGGAGAGTGTGTGCTGCTGCCACAAGTATGTTATTCAGCATAATATCAGGGTGATTACCAATGCGAGAGAAAACAAAGTTTTTTGTTTATCAAACAAAATTGTCTTGTGATAGACACAAGGAGCGCCTTTTTCTTATTTGCTCTGGCCCCTCTCGCAGTGGTGCGTAGTCGGTCGTACAAATTAGGGCCTGAGAAAACTGTTAGTACTGGGCCTATAGTAAACGTGTAGCCCTCTTGGGCACTTCTACCACACTGCCGGTTCTTGGGTGGGTATATTTTTGGTTGTGGCTCCTAATTATTCTACCTTGAAGAAGAGATTACACACCTGAAAACCAATTTAGAAAGCGCTTTACCATGAGTGCCTACGCGCATATAAATTTCAAGGAGGAGGAGGAGGAGGGGAGGAGGAGAAGGAGAATCGAAGGAGGAAGGACAGGGAGTTTGGCCAGTTCTCAGACCGGCTGACTACCCGGTGCTGGGGAAGGGGGTAAGGGGAATAAAAGACGAGAGAAAACAGGCGTTGAAGGAGAGAGCAAAAAGGTAAGGATAAGGACAACAGACAATCCACGACGCTGCTTACAGTCTGTCTCTAAGACCACTCGCACGCAAGATGCGCTACACGCTCTTAATTCCTTGCGTGCAGAGGATGGTCTCGGCCAGTGTCCTAATACCCTTTCTTCCGACAATTGGCGACTGTCTATTTTGTCTAAAGCTTTCGACAGTTCTTTTCTGGGTACGCTGAAGCGAGGACACTCGAAGAGAAGACGGGAGAAAGTCTCTGCGCAGTCACAGGTGTCCCATGTCGGGCTGCTGGCCATTCCGATTCGAAACGAATAAGCATTCGCAAAGGCCACCCCCATCCACAAACAGCACAAAAGTGTCTCCTCAGCTCTGGTTATTCCTGATGAAAGGCGGAGCTGTAGGTGTGGGTCCAAATTATGAAGGCGGACGTTGGTGAATGCCGGTGAATTCCACTGAGTGAGTGTCAGTTCGCGTGCGAGTGATCGAAGCCTTGCAGCGGCGTCCGTTCTTGATAATGGTATAGCTGCACAAGGGGCATCATCATGAGTAGATCGGGCTGCTTCATCTGCACGGTCGTTTCCATCGATGTTGCAGTGGTCTGGTATCTATTGAGACGCTATGACATGCTGTTTCTCTATATCCCGATGATAAAGCAGTCTTATTTCAGCGACTAGCTGTTCATTTGGTTCATGACAATACGGCGAGGCAATGCCCTGGAGGGCTGCTTTGGAGTCGCAGAAGATTTACCATGTCTGCTGCGGTTATTCAACTAGGAACTCCAGAGCAGCACGAAAGGCGGCGAGTTTTGCAGCCGTTGATGATGTCAGGTGCGATGTCCTGAACTTTACCGTGACGAATTTCTCCGGAATTACCACTGCGCCTGTTGAGCTTGCTGAAGTAACGGACCCATCCGTGTAAATGTGAATATGTCCACTGTGTTTCTCATGCAAAAACAGCAATGTTGTTTGTTTTAAAATCAAATTTGCCAAATTTTTCTTCTTTTGCCTTCCGGGGATAATTGTTAGGGCTTCCAGTGGATGTAGACATCACAATGGTAACGACAGCCTTGCTGCGTGCGTGAAGTTCACGTGAGTCACTGTGCCATGTGGGGCGATAATATAGCAGAACGCAGAGCGTGGCCTAGAAGTTGGAAGAAGGCGAGGTGATGCGATTGAATCCGGGTGGCATGTCTTATGTGCGTTCTTAAAGCATCGACACGAATGTAGGTTGTGATACGGTGTTCATCAGCGATTGCGACAGTTGCTGCTGAGGATGCGCATCTCGGAAGCCCGAGACATATTCTCAGTGCTTGAGCTCGTAATTACTGGAGGATGCGTACGTTTGTTATGTGGGCCTTACCAAGCACAGGTAGGCTGTAGCGCTTGAATGCAAGAAAAAGTGCAGCATACAGTTGAAGCATGGCTCGTACAGATGCACCCCATGATTTTCCTACAAGAAACCTTAGGACGTGGGTGATCATGGTCAGTTTCTTCATGTGAGCGATATGGGGGTTCCAATTACAAGTCACGATCTATTATTACTCCCAGGAAACGGTGGGTCTTTTGATAGCTGATCGTGTGTCCATTAATTCTGATGCGGTATGGCGTCATTGCCTTGCGCGTAAACGCAACCAGTGAGCATTTCTCAGATGACAGCCCCAGTCCTCGTCCTTGAAGATAATTTGACGTCAGTGTAGCCGCTGTCTGAAGCCAGGCTCGTACGTGTAGATGCGTGACCCCTAATGCCCAGATGCAGATATCGTCCACGTATATCGACAGATGTACAGAGTGTGGCAGGACGACAGCAAGGCCGGTGAGCGCAAGGTTGAAAAGTATGGGGCTTAGGACCCCATCTTGAGGTACACCACGATAAGTATTATAGTACCTTGTTGCACCATCATCTGTCTGAACGAAGAAGGTTCTGTCTTTCAAATGGCTGTATATCTATTGGTAGACGCGGCCCCCCAATCTAATGTTGCCCAAGGCGTCCAGGATTGTTTCATGCAATACATCCTCATATGCACTCTTAACATCCAAGAAAAGTGCCACTGATAATTTCTTTAGGCTTTTCTGCTGTTGTACATACGTGACAAGGTCAACAACATCGTCTATGGAAGACCGTCCACGTCGAAAGCTGGTCAAAGCATCGGGGTATATATTGTTATGTTCCAGGTACCACTCTAGGTGACTCAGCACCATTCTCTCTACCATCTATCAAAACAGCTGGCAAGCACGATGGAGCGATAGGAGGCCATGTCCAGAGGCGATTTGCCTGGTTTGAGCTGGGGCACAAGACGGCTGCACTTCCACAAAGGAGGAACCAAACTGTTGTTCCACGAGTCATTGTATACAGCTAGAAGGGCACGCCGAGCTGTTTGTCCTAGGTTAGCAAGGGCCATGCAATTGACTCCATCAAGTCCAAGAGATGACGAGTGCTTGCATGCTGCCAATGCTGCCTAAAGCTCCTCTAGCGAAAACATATTGTCCACCCGAGTGGCTGTGGACATCGGCGCGTTTCATAGGTTACTGACGGTGATCCCAGGCCCTTTGTTGGCAACCATGGCGCAGAAGTCTTCTGCTACATCTATTTCAAGTCGGCTTTGGTGGAGAGCAAGGCATTTGAACGGGCGATGCTGTTGTGGCAATGTTCGTAGGCCGCGGATTATTCTCCGTATTTGCGAAAGAGGTTTGTGGTGATCGAGCAACTCGCATAATGACTTCCATCGTAGCGACTGTAGTCTATTGATTCGACGTTGAATCTTCTTTGGTAGACGTAGATGGATTTTGCGCGCCAATAACGACGTCTGGTGCGACGACGGATCGCTCGCAGTCGCTCCAAATCCACTTCATATTTGCAAAAATCTGACAAAGGTCCACGAATAAACGTTGCCTCTTGGATATCGGCTTTCATTATACCTTCTAGGCTTTTAAGAGAACCTTCTTTGTTTCCTTCGCACCACTCTTCTGTGGATGACCTGTACTTTGACCAGTCAATTCGTGAAGAGGAAGCGATCTGCGACTTGCTTAGCCACTTGATCTTTATATAAGGTGGGATGTGATCACTGTCATGGGTTTTATTGTCCGCAAACCACTGCACCTTGGTACTTAGGCTACTTGACACAAAAGTTAGGTCGAGACAGCTACTATATGTCAGACCCCGTAAAAACGTAAGAGTGCCGTCATCTAAACAACATAGTTGGTGGTCAGATGCAAAGGAAGACACATGTCTTCCCCGACGGTTCATCTTCTGGCTTCCCCGCAGCGGCCGGGTGATGGGCGTTAAAATCACCAGTAAAAATTCATAGCGCAGGTGTCGCTGATACAATAGCACTTCATCTTGCAGGGTCAAAGCGGCCTGAAGGCGAAATATATACTGCGACTACCGTGGAATTCATGTCCTTACGCTTAATTGTAAGGCACACGTATTTGTTGCTGTCATCCGGTGTTACTGGATGCTCAATATATGTGAGTTCGCACCTGATGTAAACAGTCACCTTGATATTTTTGTTACAGGTTGCAGATCTGAAAGCTTCGTATTTGGATCGTCGTATAGCATTGTGAAGGCGTGGTTCACAAATGGCGATAATTGGTAACTGGTTCTTGAATGCAAAAGGCTGAAAATTCGAAGTGCGGGGTTTAAGGCTTCGGGCATTCTATTGAAAAATTGGTGTCTCTTTCTCTTGATCACAAAAGGGCTGCACAGAAGGAGCCATGGTGCTTCTCTAGACCTGATAGCACCGGATTGAAAGCATCCATTATTTCAAGAGCGCTGTGAGCAGCCTGTAGTCTGAATATTATTCAGGAGTACTCGAATGGTCTTCATGTCGGTGTTAATCACGTCTATTACTTCGTTATCTTGACTGTCGCGACTTACTCGCTATGAAGTAGTTTTCAGTGGACGATGCTGCGGCTCTACTGCCCGTGTCATCAGCGGCAGCGCTGGCTACGCATCAGGGTCAATGATTCTTGAGTCTTTCTGAGGATGCTTGTTTTTGGCACTTGTTGGTGCTTGTGGTGATGAGTGCGTGGTATGGGGTAGTGGTGTATGCCTGGCCTTGGCGGAAAGTGTCCTAAATGTTCTCCTGTGGCGCGAACGCCGACGTCACATTTTAGCAGCAGGCTCCCTGTGGGTGGAACCGTCTCTGGCCATCTGCCTCAGCACTTGCATCTCCTTCTTCTCATCTGGGCACTCCTTTGAAGACGCATCAAGAGGACCTTCGAAATTGCCGCATTTGAGATTTTCTGCTTGGCAGGCTTCTGCGTTGTGCTTCTGCGTTGTGCAGGCGTTGTGCTTCTGCGTTGTGCAGGCTTCTGCATCGTACTCCGAGCATCGGGAGTACGCAGCAGAATTTGTGCAAACAGCGCTCACGTGTCCCATTTTAGAGCAGTTCTGACACTGAAGAGGTCTTGGCACGAACGGCCACATTGTGTGTCGAAAATGCCCAACTCTTACTTGACATGGAAGACTGTCAGCCTTGAAAAGGAGTTTCATGCATCGTGAGCTCCCGAGACGGCGGACTTGCAAGATGATAAGTACTATAGCTTCCCTCACTGGTTTGATTAGATTTAGAAAATCAATATCGCTGATAGAAGTGACAACGTCGTATATAACACCTGCCCTTGAGTCCTTGCCATCTGGTATGTAAGACCGTACGTTCACTGTCCACAGCACATTGACTTTGATCAATACGTCGAGAGCAGTACCTTGCGTAACGTCTATCGCCAGAATGTTCTTGCGGCCATTGATTCACACGTCTGTTATTTGTCCTGGAACGAGCGCCTCAAGTGACACAGACGTGGCTTGTCGATTAAGCCGGTTCATGCTGTCAGTAGCATTCAGCGGGACAAACAAAAAGCGTGAACCGGCAGCTCTTGCATATTCGTCGTGGCCTTACTTTGGGAAGATGTCGTAAGTAGCCTCCTCTTCGCCTTGCGCCTTGCCACGGGCACAAAGACACTTTCATCGGAGGTCTCAACACAGGCCATAGCGTATATTAGCGTGTCCTCACTGTTGGCGTCACTTGGATGGCCGGAGCGCTTTCTTAGAGTCGCCACAGACGACGTGGAAGGTATGGGTGGAGGCCCTGGGGATTCTACGTCCATTTCCACAGGCAGAAGAACGGCGTCTTCCACAAGACTGAAACCAGCGTTCCACTCAGGACCGCAATAATAATGCGATGACATGACTTGAACACTGGCAAGAAAATACTATGCACAAAAAAATTTCCATCCCTTTTTATCAACCAAGTGAACACAGGTAATACAAGTCCACGACACTAAAGTTGCGATATGTTTATTGACCCTGAAGAAAAAAAAAATGTTCTGCTGCGCATGTTTAATAATTTAATGCCAGAGCCTACGCCAACAAGTCAGATGCAAACATGACACTTTTATTTTGGAGCAAGAATGGAACCTGTTGGTGATGGAGCCATTGGAACGACTGAAAAACATGCAGTACGGACACATGTACCTTCGGGTCACGAAGAAAATGTGATGTCGACATCAGTTTGATGAACGACACTCACCCATTTCGTTCTTCGATTGTCCTTAGGAAGCTTGAACACTCGCAGCATCGGTCCCATTGCCGTGACAATCCGACACGCAGCATCGCCCAACCGTTTGGATTTCCAGCCAAACAGATTTCGAATATCCAGTGCACAAAACGCATTACATGTCCACGCTGAAGTTCGCGGACACAGAAAAATATGGTTCTCTCAAGTCGCCAGTAAGAACACTAGCACGCCACGAAAACATTCATCGGGCATGGTAATCCATGCCTGTCGAGCTACGAGAGCAAGCTTAGGCACGTCTGTGGAGCGAAACAGACTGGTCAAAACGGAGTGACGTCAGAGCCCGTGGCCAACACAGTGAGCAGGCCTGAAATTATCTAGGTGGAATAGGTTCTGCAGTTGCCTAGTATTCAGATGGTGGAGATCATGAAGCGATATTGTCGCGTAACGACTCACATAGCAGTGAACTGTTATGAAACCTCGGGGAGACAATCACGGCTCGTGTGAATTTAGGGTCATACCAATTTATTTTTTTTTTGGGGGGGGGCGACCAAGGCCCATTGGCCTGCAATGTAATGTTGCTCGGCTGTTCCGAGCCGATTTTCGCACCATAGCGTTTTCTATGAACGTACTATGCCACGCAGGTACGAACCTGCAGATGTGGCCCGCTCTGCCACGGAAGACGCGACAAGCACGCGCTGGAACTCAAGCACGGCGTGCGGCACCACCAATTCGTCAGAATAAACATTCCGTTATACGTCTCGTAGCCTTCGAGATTCTGTGTGCGCAATTTGGAGGCCCCAATGTGCCTTGTGTGCTTTTGCGTTTAATGTACAGATGGTATACTGGCATCGCTCTTTCTAGAACGCGTCAACGCGTGCTGCTGTCGTTGTGTTTATATGTGCCTACGACCTCGACGCAAGCCATTTTCTCGCACATCACGCATCCTATGAAAGGCGGACGAGGACCTAGAGACCAAGCGGGTGGTCTTGGAGACGGAGCTACGGGCCTCACAATGTTAGCACGCGTGATTGTTTGGGACGCGCGCACGTGCCAACAATTCGATTGTGTGGGCACGGTCGTAAAACTCGAGAAACACCCCCAACACCACCTGAATTAAAAAAAGTGATAACAATAAATGGCGTCTGTCATAATCATTAGGTGGCTAAGGGACGTTAAACAATACATATTAGGAAATGACTCCGGCTCTAAAATATTTAGGCCTTCCTCTATTGCGTGCAAAGCGCTTGTTGAGCTACTTTCGCCTCAGTGTTCTATACGGAATACCGCTCAAAGGTTTGAAAATGGTTACTAGCTGTCGTAAGGGGTGACACATCTGGTTCATTAGTTACACACGCCCGTAATGGCTGTATATTAACAAGTACGAAAGTTCACGTTTAAAGATTTCACTGGCAATCATTCAGAGCTGTTTGTCATGTTGCTGCAGCCCTCAAAAACAACAAACGAAAACGCACGCCAGCTGTTCTTTCTTTTAGATGCGGAAGCATCTTATACTCGCGCCTTGTAGTGCGCCGTCCGCGCCGTCCGCGCCGTCCGCGCCGTCCGCACCGCCTTAGTTGAGCTAATTCATTACGTCTGGTACAATAATCACTCGTTCTCTGCTACTGCAATATTCACGCGTTCATCAAGTATAAGGTTATTTGTTGCACTTCAAAAGCATACATGTGTCCGAGTTAAAACGGTCAAAGTTTCACATTAAATGCACCAGGAAGGTAAAGTATTGGTACGGAAACCAGTAACACAAACATGAGCTTGTACGGTAAAGTTAGCTATTTAAAACCTACGCGAGCGTCGGTGCACACTGAACCATGCCTGTGTATTCAGGCATGTGTCTAACTCTGTTACCAGCCACTAAACTCTTTTAGCGGGACGGCTCAGTGCTCTCCCATAGTTGAGTACAAAGTACTCAAAATCGTTCAACATATTAGATGCTGAAGCATCTTATACTCGCGCCTTGTAGTGCGCCGTCCGCGCCATCCGCACCGCTTCTCGAACATTCGACAGCTGACGCGCGCGCATGCGCCGTCGCGCCGTCGCCCACCATCTGTGCCGCGCGCGCTTCTCCTTCGAGAACATTCGACAGCTGACAGCGCATGCGCCGTCGCGCCGTCGCCATCTGTGCCGCGCGCGCGCTTCTCCTTCGAGAACTTTCGACAGCTGACAGCGCATGCACCGTCGTGCTGTATATATACTCAAGGTCGGCGCTCGCTCGCTCAGTTGCCGCTCGTCCGTTGGTTCGTCGCAATAAATAAAACACCGCCCTTTCGCATACGTGCCGTACGTGTTCACTCATTTAACACCCCATTTCACAACCATGTTAACCAATTTAGCCATCGACCCAAGTAAGTCGCAATTTAACACCCGTTAACCAATTACATGCTTCCGCATCCTCCTCAGTGTTCCCCCGAGGGAAGCTGCGGGCAATTTTTTTTATGGGCAAAGCTCCTTATAGCAGCACCCGTTCGTCCCTCGTAGTCGTAGTAGTAGTCATAGTGAGTAACCAGTCTTACATTTTGACCTACAAGGTGGTGCCGGTGAGAGATTTCTTCTGTGCGTTGTTGAACAATAAAAAATTCGCAGCGTGCGCGTTAACTAAAAGCCGAGTTCTCCTGTCTCTCATTCCCCCTTAGTAGCCATTGGCATGAACATCGAGCACTATCTGACAGAAGGGGTTGCTATGTTATACTCACTGGGCGTAACCTCCTTGGTTTTAGAAAGGTTTAGCGAGCGTTGAGCCGCTGTGCTATGCATACAGTGAAGTAGTATATGCCATGAACTCAGGGTGGTTAAAGGTGGGAAATAGACACGAAGCGCAATCCGTAAGAAAGTTTGCGTGTGCCACCTCTCGTTTAGTCCTTGGAATTTTCGCTGGATGGCGGTGCATATGCGGAATATATGATGAAAAGATGCGAGATGGTGGTACTTGGAGTGTTGAATAGATGGACGAACGGACACGCAGACAGACGCATGAATAGACGCATGAACGGACGCAGGGGCAGATGCAGGGACGAACGCAGGGACGGACGCACGAACAGACGCACGCACGGACGGGCGGATGGACGCATTGACAGTCACACAGACGGACGCATGGACGGACGGAAGCAAGAGCGAATGACGGACGAATGCTTCGCCCCACTCTCCATCAATCACTCCGTGGATATACTGCCATTTTTTATGCTGCAGAAGACACTGAGCTACCTCCGCACAGTCACCGTATTGTTACTCTTCTGTCTGACGTCATCGACTGCGGCGATGTGCTCGTAAAACCCTCCGTACGCTGTGTCACCAGAGGAATAGCCTTCGCATCAGGTGTAATACATTTCGACGATGGCTTCGCATTCGTTTGCGCAACAGACCCGACGCCCGAAAAAATTCTGGTTCCGGAGGACTAAACGTTGGCTTGCGTCGCTACACCGGAGCCTTTCTCTGTGGTAACTTTTCAAGACGCTTCTCCTGAAGATCTCCCTTTTGCACGTTCCCCATCCACCTCCACCCTTATAACCACCATCAGCTCTGACCTGACCCCTTCGCAGACCCAGCAACTCTTTGCCTTGCTGACTAAGCACGAAGCTTTGTATGACTTCAATTCACCCGTATTTGCACAGACGTGTGTTACCACGCATCGCATTGAGACTGAGGGTGCGTCAATCGTACGTCGTCGGCCATATCGCGTATTGGTAGCTGAGCGGAAGGTTGTTGAAGAAAACTTCGACGTTATGTTGAGACGGAATATAATATGCCCCTCTTCTAGCCCTTGGTCATCACCTGTCGTCTTAGTTCGAAAAAAAAGACTGTTCTGTGCGCTTCTGCGTAGATTACCGGGCACTAAACAAGATTACGCGCAAGGATGTATACCCTATGCCACGTATAGATGACGCCTTCAATTCTTTACAAGGAACTCAATACTTCTTGAGCCTCGATGTACGTTCGGGATACTGGCAGATACCGATGCATGAGGACGATAAAATAAAGATGGCATTTTCGACACCAGACAGACTTTACGAGTTCAATGTAATGCCCTTCGGCCTGTGCAACGCACTTGCAACATTCGAACGCATGATTGACACCATTTTGCGCGGCCTGAAGTGGAAAACTTGTCGGTGCTATTTGGACGACATCATTGTTTTCTCGTCAACCTTCTCTCAACCCTTACACCGTTTAGATGACGTCCTCATGTGCCTTGGTATGGCTGGCCTTCAGCTGAACACGAAAAAGTGCCGTTTTGCCAGCAAGACAATTAAGGTCTTAGGCCACATTCTGAGTAAGGAAGGCATTCGTCCTGATCCCTATAAAATATTGGTCGTTTTTCATTTTTCTCATGCTAAAAGGACCATGGACTTACGCAGTTTTCTTGACCTTGCTTCATACTTCCACCCATTCATACAAGACTTTGCCTTGATAGCGGCACCTTTGCACAAATTACTCGGTTCTGGTATTCGCTTTGAGTGGTCTCCTGCCTGCGAATCAGCGTTTAGCCATCTGAAAAATGCCCTCACATCTGAACCAGTACTTCGCCATTTCGATGAAACAGCACCCATACTCCTGCATACTGACGCTAGCGGTCACGGAATTCGAAGTATTTTATTGCAGCGCGATGAATCATGACGTGAAAGGGTCGTCGCGTATGCCAGCCGTGTCCTGACTAACACAGAGAAGAATTACACCATTAATGCACAGGGGTGTTTAGCTGTTGTGTGGCTGGTGCAGAAATTTTGACCTTATCTACATGGCCATCATTTTACCATAGTTACAGACCATCATGCCTTATGTTGGCTTTCCACGCTCAAGAATTTGTCAGGGCACCTTGGTCGATGGATTATACGTCTTCAAGAATACGATTTTACTATTACCTACAAGGGCGGCAAAAAGCACCAGAACGCAGATGCACTTTCTCGCTGCCCGCTTCCTATGGCGCCGTCCACTGCTTCCTCAAAAAATTCAGTGAGTAACGCTTTGATAGTCCTTCCACATCTGTTTCGTCCTTAGCCGCCATTAACAAGATTCCTCCTGACGATCACGGCTCCAACATAACGCTTTAACTCACTGACGCTTAGTGTAGATGCATCATAGATCGCCTTCAGGGGAAATCGCGACTGCCTAATGCCCACCTTCGGCGACAGCTCAGGCATTTCAAGCTCGATAACCACGTTCTTTACCATCACATCTATCACCCGGATGGTCAACGCTGGGTGCCCATTCTGCCTCGCTCTCTTCGAGCCGATATTCTTAAGGCCTACCACGATGACCTGAGTGCTGGTCACTTTGGTTTCCAAAAAACGTACGATCGCATTAAAGGTCATTTCTACTGGCCTGGGATGTCCCCCAGCGTGGCAAAGTACGTCACCTCCTGCAACCTTTGTCAGCGCCGAAAGCTTCCGACATCACCTCAATACGGAGAGCTGCAACCACTTCCATGTCCGTCGGCACCATTTGAAGTCGTTGGCATTGATCTATATGGTCCCCTTTTCACGACTCCCAGTGGCCATCGATGAATAGTGACAGCTGTCGACTACTTGACACGTTACGCTGAAACGTCCTGCGTGAATTCGGCCTCCGTTTCTGACGTGGCTACATTTATGCTTGAAGCCTTGATCTTGCGTCACGGTGCTCCTCGCGTCATGCTTAGTGACCGTGGAAAAGCTTTCCTTTCACAAATTGTGTAGGAACTGCTGAAAGCCTCCAGCACCAGCCACAAGACAACCTCCAGCTATCCCTCCTAAACCAACGGGCTCACTGAGCGCTTTCATCGCACTCTGTCCGACATGATACCCATGTACATTGAGCGATACCACACCAACTTGGATGCAATTTTGCCGTTCGTAACATTCGCTTATAATACCGGCGTACAACGCACAACTGGCTACTCGCAGTTCTACATTGTCTACGGCCAATCGCCATCTACCTTTCTGGACGTCTCGTTTTTGACAGCCCCGGTTACACCATCTGCATCCTCCTGTGAACAATATGTGCCGCGCCTCCATCACTGGCGCAAGCTCGCCAGACTCAGCCCTGAGAAGAGACAAGCCCCTAGGAATCTGCATGACGCGTCTCACACCACTGTGACTTTTCCACCCCGGCGACGAGGTGCTACTCCGGACACCAGTTCGCCCTCCTGGCTTGTGCGACAAAATTCAGTGTCGGTTCCTCGGCCCATAGACAGTCTTAGAGGAGACCTCGCCCATTAATTATCGCGTTGAACCTGTGATTGCTCCAAGTGACCGGCGCTGTAGCGGTACCGTGATAGTGCATGTCTCGCTTATGAAGCCTTTCGCAAGGCGTTCTCCGCATCTATAAGTTGCGGCCAGGATGGCCGCTCTTATGCGCGGGGTATTAGTGTGGGCATTTAAAGCACGCTTCTTGATCACCTGTACAAACCATCATCACCTAGTGCTCTTCATCATCATGGTTAGTGGGGATGACCCTTGAGTTGGTTCTGTGCCTCATAAGTAACTGTTTTGGCCACGTCTTCCAGGCCTAATATAGGCGTGTAAAGGACTACGTCGCAATATATATGTATATATAAGGGAAAACAGTGTATAACTAAGGACTCGTTTTTCTGTGTTCTGACACAATATTAATAAGATCTAACCGACAATAATGCCAAGAAATGTACAGGGGAAGTTATCAGAAGCAGTGTAATGTAAATAAGAATATTATTACGACGTGTATGTGCCGGATTGATAAGAGGGAATAGAAGTGTGGACTTGGGAAGAAGAAGATCTCTCGGCAGTTTCATCCGGTGCGGCCTCGCCATCCCAGCTTCCGTTCAATAAACCCCCGTACCCCTACTTCAGGCGTAACAGAGTGGTGGAGGTGCGGGGTACAGTATACGTCGACGAACCACGGAGCCACAGCTGTTCGAACTTCGCCGGAGCCGTCGTATTGCCGGTCTGCCACCGACACCAACTGCCATGGCCGAGAGCGAAGGTCACGCCTTCTCAACCACACAAAGGTCAGTGCCAGCTGCACCTCGATATCACTATATGGAACCCCGCCCGTTCGCGGGAAGAGCAGGAGAAGATGTGGATGCGTGGCTGACACAGTACAAAAGGGTGAGCCGGTACAACTGCTGGGATGCCACCGACCAACTGGGAAATGTCGCGCTGTTTCTCACGGAAACAGCTCTGATGTGGTACGAAAACCACGAAGATTCCTTAACAACGTGGGATCGTTTCACTGAAGAGCTCAAGAAATGCTTCGGCGACTCTGATTCAAAAAAGAAGAGCGCGGAGCGCACGTTGGCTCAAAGAGCTCAGACTCCTGGAGAAACGTGTACCACCTACATAGAGGAGGTCCTGATGCTCTGCAAGATCATAGACCCGTACATGACTGAAGAGGACATGGTCGGCCACCTTCTGAAGGGTATAGCAGAGGACGTCTACAACTTTTTGATAGGCAGGGAAGACCTCACTTCCGTCTCCGCCGTCCAACGCCACTGCCGTACTTTTGAGAAGCTAAAGACCCGTCGTATTGCCCCGAAATTTGGTAGGCTGGCAAATGTAACAACGGTCGCCAGCGTCGACGTGAGCCCGCCCGCCGACCTTGCCGCTACTATCCGGACAATAGTGCGGGAAGAACTACAGCGACAAGACACACTGTTCCACGACACCATCCGTCATACGCCTACCTGTTCATCCTACTACCCGGCCCCGTTCGCTCCTCTGCCACCATCAGTATGTGTGACAGACGTTCGCGAAGCTAGGGCTTCGTGGCCACGCCGAGACTCATTCGCGTCTGACCAGCGGTATGACCAACGTCTTCGTCCCGGCCCCGCCCCACAGAGGCGCGCAACTCCCGTTCAGCAATCTGCTCCACCCCGTTCGGTTAGGCGACCCTACACAGCCCAGCGCTCTCAGCAGTGGTTCGGCGAGCGACCCCTACCCATCTGCTACAACTGTGGCGTCGAAGGCCACATTGCCAGGTACTGTAA
The DNA here is from genome assembly GCA_013436015.1 of Rhipicephalus annulatus. Lineage (NCBI taxonomy): Eukaryota > Metazoa > Arthropoda > Arachnida > Ixodida > Ixodidae > Rhipicephalus > Rhipicephalus annulatus. The sequence goes on from WOVY01013546.1 coordinate 114,829, forward strand.
CTACCGGCAGCCGCCGAGGTACGACTGCCCACCGAGATCCCACCTGTCCGACTTTGCACAAGCACCAACGTTCCCTGGAAGCGCATCTTACGAGACACCAAGGCCGCTGCGAAACCGTTCTCCAGCCTCTGACCGCAGTCTGACACCCCCGCCAGCCCCTCGCTCCAATCGGTCGCCGTCTCCTAGGCGCCGCTACCCTTCGCCGCCTCCGGAAAACTAGGCAGCGCGGCCGCTGGGGGTGAGGTCGCTGGTGATTCGCTGCAAGAAGAGATACCTCCACCGGTGCTTATGTTTAAAAACAAAGTGCAAGTTTTTGTTGATGGTGTACATACGATGGCTTTGGTGGACACTGGAGCCACCGTGTCGATCATGAGTGCTGCGTTCAAAGCTCGTTTGGGAAGAAAGGTGACCTTTTTGTTGGAGAAAGCGATAACGTTCTGTGGCGTGGGCGGCAACTCGTTGTGTCCGATTGGTGTTTGTACCGCGGCAGTGTTACTGAGTGATCAAGTGTTTGTGACAGAATTCACGGTTCTTTCGCGGAGCACTCATGACATCATTCTAGGCATAGATTTCTTGCGAATGTGCGGAGCCACTGTAGACTGTCGAAATGGCGAAGTTATCATAAGTGACGCTGTTCCTCATGGACTTATCGAGAATTCGGGTACGGAAAGCGGTGCGCTCCGAGTCTATGAAGATACCGTTATCCCGGCCTTCTGTGCTGTGCGCGTTCCAGTAGCTTCTTCGCATATTAACGACAATAAGACCAGTTTCGATGCGCTAGTGGAGCCTTTCCATCTAAGTTGTATAAAGAAGAACACGTTGGTACCCCACAGCATAGTTTCAGTGAGTGAAGGTCGTTCAGACCTTTGGACAACGAATTATTCAAACGAACCGGTGCTGCTACCAGGAGGACTTAAACTAGCGTCGTTTAAAGAATACTCGCCAACAACAGTAGCTGTCCTCAGTGACGTTCGACGGGATGAACAAGTGACCGCCTGCTCAGACAGTTCGAAAGTTTTACCTATGGTTGATAAGGCGCTGACTGCCGACAAGCGCAGAATGCTTGTGGACGTTTTGTTAAAGTACTTGCAAGTTTTTGATTTCTCCCAGAGTGACCATACGCCTTCCATTCCTCCATTTCGTATACGCCATAGGATAAATACAGAAACAGCACAGCCAATCCGACAAAAACCGTACCGAGTATCGCCGTCCGAGCGCAAGATAATAGACAATCAAGTGCGTGAAATGCTCCAGAAGGGCATCATTCAAGAATCATCGAGCCCTTGGGCAGCTCCTGTGATCCTTGTGAAAAAGAAAGACGGTACCTGGAGATTTTGTGTCGACTATCGCCGTTTGAACTCCATCACGAAGAAAGATGTTTATCCTCTTCCACGAATTGATGACGCCTTGGACTGTCTCCATTCGGCGTCATACTTCTCGTCTATCGATTTACGTTCAGGCTACTGGCAGATTCCCATGCATCCAGCGGACAAGGAAAAGACTGCTTTCATAACTCCAGACGGACTTTATGAATTTAACGTGATGCCGTTTGGATTATGTAATGCTCCTGCCACATTCGAAAGGTTCATGGATACCATTCTGCGTGGCCTAAAATGGAACGTCTGTATGTGCTACCTAGATGACATCGTGATCTTTGGGCGCACATTTCGTGAGCACAACGAACGCGTGGACATTGTTCTGGAATGCATTAGAAACGCTGGCCTTGTTCTTAATTCGAAGAAGTGTCATTTCGGCGAGCGACAAACCTTAGTACTTGGGCACCTTGTGAACAAAGATGGGATCAGGCCTGACCCGAGCAAGACAGCAGCTGTGAAAGCGTGCAAACCACCTCGCTCAACGAAAGAGCTTCGCAGCTTCCTAGGCCTGTGCTCGTACTTTCGCCGATTTATTCCCGCATTCGCCGACGTTGCCTTCCCCTTGACCAGTCTGCTACGTCAAGGTACTAGCTTTGAATGGACACATGACTGTGAGACGTCTTTCAACCAACTCAAGTTCTTACTCACATCGCAGCCCATTCTCCGGCACTTCGACCCTTCGGCGCCGACCGAAGTTCATACTGACGCCAGTGGCATTGGCATAGGTGCAGTTCTAGTACAACGACACAGTGGAAAGGAACATGTCATTGCGTATGCCAGCAGAACTTTAAGTAAACCAGAACGGAATTACACAGTGACTGAGCAAGAATGTTTGGCACTCGTCTTCGCTGTACAGCGATTCCGTTCATACCTGTACGGTCGTCCCTTCCAAGTGGTCACAGACCATCATTCCTTGTGCTGGCTTGTAAGCCTCCGAGACCCATCTGGCCGCCTGGCACGCTGGGCCCTCCGCTTGCAAGAGTATGACTTCACGGTGTCATACAAGAGTGGCAGGAAGCACGCTGACGCTGACTGCCTTTCGCGGATGCCGCTTACTACAACACTTTGCGATGCCGACAATTTCGATCACCTAATTGCGTCAGTGACTCCAGTATTCCCGGACAAGACCACCTTTGAAAATGAACAGCGGAAGGATGTCAGCTTGGAGCCATTATTTGCTGAAGCACGAGCGTCCACTTTGGCCGGACGCTTTTGCGTTCGTGAAGGATTACTTTACAAGAGGACCTTCTCGGCCACGGGTTCCCGCTTCTTGCTGGTGGTGCCGCACACACTCCGTTCCTCCATTCTGCGCGCCATGCACGACGACGCAACTTCGGGTCACCTGGGAATGACGCGAACACTCCTTCGTACACAGGAGCGATTTTACTGGCCACGCATGCGCCAGTCAGTTGAGCAGTACGTGGCCAGTTGCACTCAATGCCAGACGCACAAATCAGTCACGACTGCTCCGGCTGGACTTCTACAGCCTGTGACGCCTCCCAGCACTCCCTTTGAGCAAGTTGGCATTGACCTCGTGGGCCCTTTTCCACGCTCGGCAAAAGGCAACCGTTGGATTGTAGTGTGCGCCGATTACCTGACCCGCTACTGCGAGACGGCCGCCCTGCCATCTGCGACTGCTGGCGAAGTATCCTCCTTTCTCCTGCACTCTATCATATATAGTGTGGCTCGGAACTTCGTCATTCGACACCTTACCATCCACAGACGAATGGCCTTACTGAACGAACGAACCGGACACTGGTGAATATGCTTTCAATGTACGTGGCGTCCAATCACAAGAACTGGGACGACGTCTTACCGTTCATCACGTATGCCTTCAACACTGCCCAACACGAAACCACCGGCCACAGCCCTTTCTTCCTTCTTTACGTTCGACCCCCTCGTTATACCCTGGACACTATCTTTTCGTTTTATGACAATGACGATCCTTCATTAGCTGAAACACTATGCCTTGCAGAAGAAACTCGGCGTCTTGCCCGTCTGCGTACTATAGCATCGCAAGACCGCTCAAAGCTCCGCTACGACAGCAAGCACCGCCACGTCACATATGAACCGGGAGACCTTGTAATGGTGTGGAAGCCTATCCGCAAGCGTGGCTTGTCCACAAAACTTCTCGCCCACTACACTGGCCCATTCGTTGTCCTTGAGCGCCTCAGTGCAGTAGATTATAAAATAGCACGACTGACAGCTAGTGGGAGACGATCAACCAAGACCGAGGTTACCCATGTGGCTCGCCTCAAAGCTTTTAGACTGCGGGACGATGCATGAAACGCGCGGTGCGCTTCGTCTGCGAAGGGGGAAATATTACGACGTGTATGTGCCGGATTGATAAGAGGGAATAGAAGTGTGGACTTGGGAAGAAGAAGATCTCTCGGCAGTTTCATCCGGTGCGGCCTCGCCATCCCAGCTTCCGTTCAATAAACCCCCGTACCCCTACTTCAGGCGTAACAGTATATATATATATATATATATATATATATATATATATATATATATATATATATATATATATATATATATATATATATATATATATATATATATATATATAGTCAAGTAGATCCTGCGTGAGCGGTCACAACGTGGTTTATTTCGACGTTTCGGCCTAGAGTCTAGCCTTCAACAGGATGAAGGCCAGACTCTAGGCCGAAACGTCGAAATAAACCACGTTGTGACCACTCACGGAGGATCTAATTGACTGTATGCAACGCTACGGCCACTCAACCACCTGCCTGCCTCTATATATATATATATATATATATATATATATATATATATATATATATATATATATCTCTGCCGGCCAATGTCACCCCCACACTTCAGATATACTTCCGGAGCCCCTGATGACGTACCCGTCTGCTGATTCTGGAAACTGCGTCTTTTGCTGCGCAGTCGACGTACATGACGTGGTGCCAAAACCAGCGCTACCACCGGGACAAGGTGCAGTCGTGCCTGCAGGAATGGGAGCGCGCACGTGTTCAGTGGCTTGCCAAGGCTAAGCAGATGATGAGCACACGAAACGGCCCTGGCACGGGGGCTGCGTCCAGGAATCCGCCACTCAGGAGAAGGACGGTACAGCCCGTTACACTACCACCTGCTCTGTCTCTACAAAAGAAGGTGATCATCCGTGTGGGAGACCATCCTAGTTCCGTAGACTACCATCTTTCTTTTTCTTTTCTATGATGTGATGACAACTATGAAATCAGAATAAGTGCCCCCAGTGCAAAGCGAAGAAGTTTCGCGACTAACGCTGAAGTTCTCGCACTTCAAAGGCTCAAGTGTTCCTTATGCAATGTTAGCCAATTTTATCTAGCGCTATATAACAGTAACACACATGTACACGCAGCATTACCACTACTAGTCAAATAGATGACCAGATGACAGTAATGAGTGAGATATAGCTAGTCGACAGTCTGTCAACATAAGCGAACAGCCAGCTGCCATTAGCTAACATGGGCAAGCAGTCTCGAAAACTTGGTGACAGTTAGACAACTTTGCACAGTACTGTACAAGAGTTGACGAACAATAGCAAGCATAAGCCAACACTCACACACAGTGAGCCAATGTTTTTCACTAACAATGGCTTTCTTTCTCATGCACACATCACCTGAGCAGCCGAACCGTTTGCCACCGATCGAGCCAGAGCTGAAGGAGCAGAGGGCGCCACGTTCGAGGGCACGTGTTCGCATCGCACCGGCTCCCACCATGATCTCATCTTCTTCGGCACCTCAACTCGGCGCTGTGACCCGTCTTGGCAGTGTCGCGGCTGCGGCTACGTCCAAAGCAGAGCAGCTGCATCAGGCTGACCGACAGGCGCTGGAGGAGCGGAACCGGGAGTGGCGCTTGCGCTCGCTGTCCACGGTTCGAGAGATAGAAGTTCTGCGTATGCGGCGCAAGCAGTCCATCGCCGTCGCAGGTATGGACGAAGCACCCGAAGAACAGGAACTGGCCAAGGTGCAACGAAGGCTCAACCTGGAAAGGTACTGCAGAATGCGAAGTATTACTACCTGGCCTAGAATCAACAGAGCACAGGCGCTCTCGTTGCGCCTACTTTAAACCCATTAGCACTCGGTAGATGGTCACTGACCTAAGGCATTCAAGTGTGAGGCTCACGGGACAGCTTTCCCCTCTGCCATAGTGAAGTACGTAGTACTCTAAATTGTCAAGCACTTTTTTTTCTTAACACACGTTAGCATACCTATAGTAAATGTATTCGTCCAAACGCGGCCAGCACCACTTGCGGACACACTGCCATGCTTTGAGAGCACCATGCTTTGGGAGCACGCATGCTTTGGGAGTGCGGCTCGCTCGGCCCGGCTTACAGCAAGGCCGAGAGGGATGCGATTCTGCTCAGCCTATATCTTCAGGACCAAATACTCTCCATCCAGTGCGCCCGCCACAGGGCCGTTAGGCTAGACGGGCCGGTCCCCACGTGGGAGTAGCCGGGTGGCGCGAGGCAACCTCAGCGTCGGCACTGAACCATAATAAAGTTGTACTCACTCACTCACTCACTCACACACTCATGCAGCACGACACGGCATGTATCAGTCCTCTACTGATCCAACACAACTTAAAAAAAGAAAGCCGCAATTGTCCCTTACTCCGAAATATGCACTAATTTCGTGTAATGTATCGGTGTCGAAGTGTTCTGCTAGATTAAAACCACCAAACACACTATCGCGGGCTTTTGAATAGCACGTGGTCAGCAGGTTAATTTATAGCGCACATACAAGACAGTACAAAATCAAGGTGATCAGAAATAAAAGCCCATGTGCCTATATGCGACATTTTTTTTATACTGCGTTACAAAGAAACCTACTGAAGCAGCACGTCCCGCAAATTTTGGCTTGTGCTCTCAGAACGACCTTTTGATATGAATAAGACTACAGCATACAAACAATCTTTTTGTGTGCACTGTTTTCAAATACCGTGAACATATATAGGCAGGAAACACTTTTGTCCAATTTGCTACATTTTACATTACGAGGCTTACCACGGAAGCGAGAGGCATAAAACACATCCTCAAATCAGTAACTTGCATGCGCACCATGTCAGGTACTTCCTACTTGTGCACCTACACACATATATACAACCAAAACTGTCGCTTTCACATTGCGTAAAAAATTTCTGCAGCTCTTCGTCACATTAACTATAAGAAAAGAACCTAGGACACGATTGATTGATTTGATATGCGGGGTTTAACGTCCCAAAATCACCATGTACCTATTATTGACGCCGTAGTTGAGGGCTCCGGATATTTTTACCACCTGTGGTTCTTTACCGTGCACCCAAATGTGAGCACACAAGCATATAATATTTTTGCCTGTATCGAAAATACAGCCGCCGCAGCCGGGATTCGATCCCGCGAAGAACCTAGGACTTTTCAGTTGTTACAAAACGATGACGGTCCGGTTTGATTATTGTGAAATAGCAATTATACCACAGCTCATCGTATGTGAGAACAGTCGTCCAAAGGATTACCGATAGTAACTTCATGTTTGCACAGCGCGAGAATCGATGTGTCGGCCACTCCAGTGCTACAGCAGTAATAATTTTCGAAGTCTAATATCAGTTCTCATCCACAGATCAGCTTTGCGTGGTATTCTGGGCGATTAGAACTGTTGCTTTCCAGCATAAATTTGATTTATGAGCCTAATTTGTACAAGTTGTTGGCAAATACGTGTGGTCACTGCGCGTAGTTATGGGAATGTAACACAAAGCATAAGTTTTTCTGACACCGACACAAAACGTTGAGAACTGGCCCGCGCATTTTTGCTTTACTTTCATGCATTCTGGCTGCAACCAAAAAGACTAAGCAGCGCTTGGCCCAATTCGCGCCTCAGTGTTTGGCTAGAAGCTTCGTGATTGTTTGAGGTGGCGCAGTTATGATTACGCGCAAGACGCGAATAGTCAAGATTATTCGGGAGCTTATGTGAGCACCGATGATAACGCTGGAACGTTCGATGATCGATGTATAAAGGATGACGCATTGCACCGATGATTGACTGATCCGACGGCCGACCACTGTTCTCGACTCCGTAAGTGTACTGCGGGAATCGCCTGCCCCTTGACTTTTCATTTTGCGGTAACAAGTTCTAAGTTCTCCGGAATAAACAATTTCGTCGCGAACACGCCGACTGCCACCTTCTAAATCGTCGCGACGTCCTGAAAATATTAATTATATATTTTAAGCAACCCTCCAAAACAAACCAATTTGTGAACCAAATGTTATGATAACATTTGGTTCACTAATTGGTTCACATTGCCAGACGATGATTGGACCAGTCGATATTCATGCCGCAATGAATGGGTGGCAAGCGAAGCCTGGAGAAATTTAGTATCACAAAGTCCACTCGCAAACATCCTGTGGACGCACGAAACGAACGCATGTTCGTGCATAACAACAGAGCCCGCTATGTTTCAAAACTAAAACAGCCAAAATGAAAATTTTAAATATATGCAATATATAAGTACATAAATGGGACATTATTTCTCAGACCGTAGACTTTTGAGACAATTTTACTCACTAAGCTTTACAGCCTGGGAAGGAAACAACAATTAAGGGATGGTTAGTTTATATATTATTTTGTTTAAGCTTAAGGGTAGGTGATTTGGGCTAACAATTTGCATATGCTGCGACATGTCCGAACTAATTGTTTGTACTTTCCTTTTTTTGGGAACTTTGACCTATTAATTTCAACACGGAAAATATTCAGCACACATCAAAACTGCCCGGGAACAACTGGACACGACAATCCTCGCTGAGTCTTTCGGAAGTTCTTGTAAACAATATCACGTCTTAAATGTAGCGCTATATCTCGGCAGGTTGAAGATTCTGTAGTGGTCTATACTGAAACGAATCAGAACGCCCCGGAAGATAGGAATAGGATTGTGAGCGAATGTACCACAGTTCCCGTCAGTTTATAATTGTTTCTAATAGGGTACTGATGTATTTGATGTTGTCCCGAAACAACTCACTGCTTTTGTTGTTTGCTTTCTTGTGTTCTGTTTTTGAAGGGTCAAATTTCGTCAAGAACTGGCTATGAAGAAACAGCGTGACCGTTTGAGAGCTGAGCAGAAGAAGCAAGAACAGGCAAGGCTAGAAAAACTCAAAGGACAGGCAAGTGGACCGAGTTCAGCTTGCTCATTTTTTTATTCTGTATACACACGGATACCCACGTGCACAGTTGTCATTTTTGTTAGTGAAAGTGAAATTGTTTGCAATGAAAAGTGACGGTTAAAGAAATAGGTGGCTGCTGCTATCGAATACTTGGATATGATTTGGGATACTTCACCATGTGTCAGTTACATCGCTCGAGGCATCTACTATTCCAGTAGTCATCACTGGAAGTACGGTTTAATTTTATGTTCTGTAGAGAACATACTGCAGCAGGTTACTCCTTCAAAGTGTAGTTAACGGTAAGTACATGGTACTGTCGCTGCATACCAGCCAAACGTTGAACCAAATAAACCCGTAAGCAAGCCGTCCTGTCGAGCCACTGATTGTCTTACGACTTTTGTGGCATTTACAAAAAATTGCGGACTTTATTTAAATTACAGAACACGTCTTGGTTATATGATTTGCCTTTATGTCTCTCTTCCAACAGGCTCGCTAAAGAGAGCACGAGGCCTATATTGCTTCAGCTACTGCATTCTTTTCAATAACTGCGAGTGTTATGTCTTAACTAGCACAACTGTATATCCGCATTTTGAATGCTTAACGTGCACTCCAGTAGCGTTCCGCAGAAAACACAGGCTTCGCAAGTTCATCCACCACATGTTTTCGGCATTGCCACAGCAACAAGGCAATGATGTCATGATGAGACGGTAAAGCAGACTGCATTGGGCGTGAAATGAGTTCATTTTTGTCAGCCTTTGTATAGCGTTGCCCACTACACACACAACATACCAAATGCTCGCATTTTGCCTACATGTTCAATACCCAATCTTCACTTGACCACAACGTCTCCAGTGGCGTGAGCACCATCGAGTAATTTAAGAACTACGTACCCTGCTGCCTTGTACTAATAATGAGCTAAAACGATGTACATACTATGTACAGTTACAAGGTATCTTTTTCTTGGAGTGGCATTCCAACAAAAGTACGACACATATGCGGCGAACATGAGATTGTGATGTCATCACTCCTTCTTGTTGAATTATTTATGAATAAGAAATGTGCAGATGTGTAGATGCTCTCAACGTACATATTCACAGTATCTAAGAACACTGACAGATAAATAAGCAACACATGTTTTGTTTTCCGATGGCAAGATGTTAAAAAGTTTTTTTGTGACGCGCATAGACCAATCGATCTATGCTGCGAACTTCGGGGCCTTCTACCAGCTGCCTCCTTAAATTTTTCTCGTAGGTTCTTTCACTTCCTTATAAGCGTAGTTAGGACGACATTGAAGCGTTAGTGGAGGAACTGTTACCGAAAAACGGAGGAAGCAAAGCGTTACCTACCTTTCGCTATCTTAGCATAACTATGGCTGTTCTAGTTCGCGGGGAGCGAACCTGTGACTTTTGACACGCATCCGATGGATTATCGGATGTGTCTATACCGGAAGTAGGCTGCAGGTTAGGTTCCTGCCAGTGGCAAATTACAGTATCTTTTTCCTCACTTTTCTTCCGTCATATTTACATTGCAATTGCTACTGATAACATCCCCTATACTTCGCTTTGCATCATTGTCTTTTAGTTGTCATTAAATAGTGTAATGATGAAATGCCATTACCAGCTGTTGAATTGCAATCTTTATTTCATAGATTCCTGTGTCTGGTTCTATCACATTATGGCCATGTAGCTTTAGTAAAACCTCATTTCTGAATTTCGTTTATAGTTAATTTTAAGGAAACCTCTGGCATATCGAAGTAACTACGAGGCTGCTAGAAGATATGTTTCTTTTCAGTGTACGACAACATTCAAAACAACTGAAAATATCAGCTGTTTTTACAAAGTACAGTGCCTGTGAAGCCATGCAGTGCACGTTATTTGGTATTGCTACGGTTAAAGAAACGCTTCCGGCATCTCAAAGCTTACAGAAACATATTTTCCTCTATTCTTGTCTCCTGCACGCATAAAGTGGCGTGCATTATAAGGATATGAGTGCGCTGAGCAATGATACCAGCAAAACGACACGCGAAGCAAGAAAGCACTTATTAACCATGAACGCACACGCTTTCTGTCCCGGGTCACAGATGAGGGCGAGGTCAGAGCGCAGCCTCGTACTTAAGGAGCTGAACTCGGTTCGGCATGAGTTGTCCGTAGACACGCTGCCACCACGGTCCAGAGTGAGTCCTCGCACGTATGCAGACCCCCGTCTACACGCCTGTGTGCTCCGCACGGTCGTTTCGCATGGTTTTGTCGGTGGCGCCTTGCTCCCACAGTTTGCGTGGCTGCTCCTTGTGTGCCCTTCCGCAGTTTGTAACAACCCCTGGCTGTATCCTCTCGAAACGCTGTCTATATACGTACGCTGGAGGTAAAAGGACGACCTACATCGCCCGTACAGAATAGTGTATATGCACTGTCATCCAAGCATATTTCGCTCAGGGCTGACTCTGATGTAATGGTGATATGGACATTGGAAGCTCTTTCGTTCACTGTGTGAGGATAACTGGATAGAGTGAACGTTGGCTGGGGCAGAGGCGGCCATAAAACTGCTGCTACTGTGTCGCCCAATAATAGACCTATTAATGCTGGTCTCTACACTGAGTGATATCAATCGCTGAAGCGACCCCTCTTATGCTGCAAACGAAATACAACAGTTTCCCAAGTTCTCTCAACTTGCTGTCGAAACGATATTTGCGAAAGAATTATTTCTCACATTATTGCAGCAGACGTACAAAAACAATTTCTCGGGTTAATCATGCCGTGCGAATCAAATTCGGGCTCGTTCTGGTGCTTTTCTTGTACCGATCTCTATCATAAATGCCAGTGCTATTAGAAGTGAAGAAGTACTAGCCCAGGTTGCGTGAATTAACCGTACTGATTCTACGTAAGCAGCAATTATCGCTTCAATGATGCTAAGTAAGGCACAATCTAAGAAATTCAAAATGCTATAACAGCTCTTTTTCAAATCCACCGCAAAGCATTCATTCAAATTACGCATTTGTTATTGTACTACCATTTATTTCAAAATGGAAATGAAGGTAATATCTAAATAATGTTTTTTTTTCAAATACAGTGGTTACCTTAATGTTCAGTTCACATTTTAAACCTTTTGTTGCCTGTTTCTTGCTGGGCTAGCTGCAACGTCACCAGATTCGGTTAGATGTTTAGCGATTTCGACCGAGCTATTATGAATATAATGGAGGAGTGAGGTGGGCTTCACACCGGTATGTTCGCTCACTTGGCATTTTTTATTTGTTTTTCATAGAGTAAACGTTACCTCCTGCGTACTCTGGCAGTGTTACACTAAATAAAACAATAACGCTCACCTAAAATGGTAAATTATCTCGTTTAAAAACAACACAAAAACTGTGAACTGAGAAACATCGATTCACCCCTTTGGCTTTGTGTAGATTCTACAATACCAGAACTCTATAGATCAATAAGAGCAATGCCTGCAAGCTCTTCTTTGTATCGGCGTGCTCCTATCAACCCTGTATGTGGCATGTGTTATAGTGGCGCTTGTGTCGTGGTGTGACGTGGTGGCCGATTGGCTTTGGTCTATTTGTGTGTGACGCAACATTTGCACCGTGAGTTTCTAAATAACATTCTTTGCTTCATACATGTAGTGATGCTACATCCTGTTTTCCTTAATATGCTGGTGCGTAATTTAAACCATAGCGAAATGTCTATGATAAAATACGGTTTTTCTTTGCTATATTCATGAAAAGTGCGGTCACTATTGGTGTGGGGGATCAATATTTCAGCTTTGCGTCTATCATTGATTCTAACTGTGGATTGCCCTTTCTATGTAAACTACGTTCATAGCATTTGCTAGACGATAAAGTGGGCAAGCTCGTTACTAAGTACTAATAGATCAGAAGAGCTCAAACAAAACAAAAATGAACTAAGCGAAAACATTATTCCGGCACTTTCCCGCGACTTGTAGTAGTTGCCATAGAGAGACTGATATCATTTACCGTAATTGCTTTCGCTGAATTGCTCTTCTTTTCTGCTATCACATTGCGGCGAAATAGAATAGATGGGCCGACCTTTCACAAGTGCACGAGTGGGAAGTCAGTTCGATTATGCCAGCAGTGATTTCTAATTGAAAGCCTGAATAGTGCGTATCCAATCAACGCCCGGGCGATTGGCCCATATCGTAGGAATTCCTGTGTAATGCTACACTAAGCACGGATGTCAACGCACTGTTCTTCGCTTTTCTTTCCTTCCTCCTTGTCTCTGGTCTATTGTGACCAGAGCGATCCTTCCAGAAAACCAAGAGGATGCAGTGATCCGCGACCCCGCAGTGATACGTGTCCAGGCATTGATCTCGCCGGGAATCAGCAACGGCAGCAACAACCGCGGCAACATCACCTTCTGACCGTGCCAGTAATCCACAGGCCAATGAAGACGCGGCCGGTCGGGGACTTCCATGTGCATGTACGCGGCTGCTTGCCGCCCGCAGCGGGCCCCAAGCACCACCACACCAGGACAACGCTAACCGCGAGCATTAGCCCCGTGGAGAATACGCGAACGTTGCTCGTACCCATCGCGAGCCCTGTTTAGCTACGCTGTGGTGACCGCGTTGACGCTTTCCACACCCTGAACGTGATGATTTTAGTTGAAGCATCTCAGATGAGATGCCTAGTTATCAATAGGATGAGAAGTCGGTGAATCAAGGAACGATGTTGGAGCCAAAGTTTTTCTATCCGCACTTCAAAAAACCGCCTCAGGGCACGCCATAACGGCTCTTCTTCGCCTAGGCGAGGACAAGACATCTTGTCAAAATAGCGTTCCTTTGTAAACGAGTTCTCATCACTCTAATCGTCCACGTTTCCCTGAGCTCTGTTATTGTTTGGTAATTGTTGCTGATTTCAGCTTTGTTGTAAGAGGTGCATAATACCACAGTTACCAGTGCCCCCAATTATGCTAAAATATTAATGTTTAACGTTGGAGTGCCATCTGTTCCATGCCCTAAAGTAAACAAAACGATAGAATGTGAATATGCATAGGTGCAGATACCTAGAATTTACACCTAGCATTTCTAATACAGATTGTTGCAACCCCGCGACTACCACATTACAATTCAGCATTACAAGTTCGACGAAAAAGTCACAGGGATGACGTTTGGCGACTTCGTTCTCCGAAAGGTTATTGATGTTGTATGTTACACATACGCCCCAGTACGATCCAGAGGGGCCTCGGGTACTACGAATGCGCATTATAGTAACACATGTGCCAATAAAGTGGAGCTCGTCGTTAATACAATGTTGTTTTCATCGAAATATGTAGCAGGTGATAGATTTTCTTTGGTAGTGCTCTTCCAGGGTGCTTGACTTGCTTAGCTTGTGGATGTCGTCCGAACAGGTATCACACATGAGCATATGTGTATACGAAGTTCGATGAAAGCCCAATGTGTTTGATTAGGCTGACGACACAACTCACTGCCTGCCAAGAGAATGAAATTCATTGACGCCAAAATATACTGGTGTCTATGTTTGTTCTGCCTCGCATATAACGTTCAATAAATTTCTCCAAAAGAATTCTGAATCCGTGTAACTTTCACCAGAAAGAATAAGTGATGAGCCGCAGTATCAGTAGAAGTTTCACTGGCCGCACGTGTTGGGGTGGTGCCAACTAGGTCCCCGCCTTCCCTCGCAGCGCGCGAGCGTTGACGTCACTTTCTTTCTAGCTTGCCGCCACTCGCCGCGTGCGACACGCGCAAAACTGTCCTTCCTCTCCCCCTTTCTCGCCTCGCAAGGCCGTCTGCTGGTAAAAAACCCGGACTGCTCGTTTCGCCCAACCATTCACTGGTCACCCCTCATATGTAGGCAATTGATCGCGCGTTCGGAATTCAGTCAAGGGCATCTTTACTTAGCTTTCACTTGATGAGCGTGAACGTTACCATCAGTGTAAGCGTTAGCGCCCGCTGGTTCACGTCAACACATGGTTCCCTTTAGTGGAAGATTGTCCAATTTCTCGATCGTGAGGTCACAAAAAAATACAATGGGCTTTCACTGAGGTCATAAGCATTATTTTATTTATATTTTGCATATTTATGCACCCATGAGTAAAAAGGCGAAAACACCAACCACAACAGAATAAAGATGACGTTTCGGCACCTAGAACGGGAGCCTTGTTTACAATGCCACTGCAAAAGGTGCAAACCTAGCGTTTAAATAGTCTACAGCACGTAGCCTAAACATCTGCGTATGCGGGGTGCAGATTACCATCCGGACAATAGAGCGCGATTTTTCTTGTCAATGGTTCTCCCCGATCAGACAGGCATACGTCAAAGCCTTGATTTCATATTTATATACCGCATGAGCAATGAGTGCATAAAATAAAAAAGTAACAATGTGGTTAGTAAAGAAGAAAATGAACAGAGTTTCTACAGATTATGAATCTTCAGGATTTAGAGAATGGAATAACTCCCTCATAGCGATCAAAAAGCGATGTGGTATACAGACAGTGCTTAGATTGAATGAACGTGTAGTCAAGGACACCTTCTAAGAAATAAATTCAAGGAGCAAACATTTTGATGCGCTGTTAGAAAGCGAAGAGAAAGGCCCGGTGCCTTGACTTTCATGTTATAGAAGTGCGATTGTGGTTGGAAGGAATATCACATTCCTCTTGTCTTTGTTACATTACATATGTAAACATATACTCGTAACAAGTGATAGGTTTTGATACAACGCTGTTCAAGAAGTGAACAGGTATGCAGCCTGTTAGTGATTGGGGAGGCGAGTAACCTTGCATTTTCTGACATTTGGTTTCATAGACTATACTTTGCACCAGATGGTGCAGCAATTGTATCGTATTGATCGGAATAAGTTTAATGAGCTTGTTATGCAGAATAGTGTTCTTGACATAGATGGGGCGATTTCGGAGCCTTCATGCCGACGAGTCAGTGGAACAACAAATGTCGAATCAGTTTTTTCGCGAAGTTAAAAATCAAGATTGATTACTATAGCTTTGCCATAATAATCGACGAAGTTCATTTTGGTGCATATCTTCGTTCATATCAAGTTCACATGAAGAATGAATGAAGGAAGGAAGAACGAGAAAGAAGGCAGGCAGGACAACCAGGGGGACGTTCCCCCAGTGTTGTGTAGCCAAGTTCGCATGAGACCACGCGATGTGCTTTCAGCACTAGAAAATGGCGCCGGAACAGATTGCGGAGAGAATGAACAGAGAACCTTCGGCCTCGAGGGAGACCACTGGCGATACCGGCGCTGCTGTCGCTGTGACGTAGTAAACGACTGACATGCCGTGACTCGTGTATGCCATCGTCAGTGCAGCGCGCTTGCTTTCAACCGAGGCAGTTCATTTTTAGCGTGCAGGTTCGTTGACCACTCGATACCGCAGTGCCGGACCCATTCGACCGAGCTTATAATGTCAAAGATCCTTTCCAAAACGTCGTGGCAGCGATATACTTGAGTGATAAACTGAAATTGGCGAAACAACTCGGCGCTCAACCTCGGGTGCGCAGCTTACTCAGTGGCCACTTTTTTTTCTTATTGAACGTCCATGCATCCGCAAACATTTTTCATTCGGAAGTGAGCTTACAATGTTTATTTTGTAAGTACGGCGATGTACTAGGCGGATCTGGACGCATTGAAATTTATTGCCTTTATTTCCACTAGGCTGAAAACAACAATTCCCGAAGCGTAGGACCGCAGCAACCGTTCTATTCTGCCTTTGTATGGTTCAAGAAACGCATGATGCGGTCTCTACATCCCACCCTTGTCCGAGTTCTCATGTACAACCCCGAACCAAGAAGCAACGGGATGCATATTCAATAAAGCCGAGGCGAGAATGGGGCAGTAACCCAGCATTCATCATCCGTTTGCGACAAGCACTTTCGCGATGATGAACAAACTTCATTTAGTTAGCAGAAAGATCCTCCTCCCCTTCGCGAAAAAAAGTTTTTTGTACTGCGTTGTGGCTAAAATCTTCGGCGAGTACGACATTGGGATTTAATGAATGTACGTATAGAAATTTTTGACGTTTATTCACGCCAGGCCAGTAGGATGTTTTCTAGCTATCTGTAGCACAAGGGTGGCGAAAACGATTTTGTCCTGATGTTGTTATTTTGCGTTGCGTACGTTTTTCCTGTTAGCAAGCAGTTATATTGAGCTGTTGGTATACGAATAGATTGATATCAGGGACCGGCAGAGTCACTGAAAACAAGATACGGTAACTGTAACTTATAGTCAAGCAACCTATGCGTGCAGGCATTGCAACGTTGTCGCATCATATCACATCAATCAATACATTTCACGCAGAGAAACACATGTAGTGAAAGCGAGGATTAAAGAGACAAATGTATATGCGGGTGAAGTACCACTTTTACTCAAATATGTCTTATAAAGAATCGTTCGGTAATAATTCAGGTGAAAGTAGCTGGCCGCACAAACCACGGTTGTCGTTTAATGTTATTGCCGCAAAGAGCTTATGGATACCCTCATGCAGGGTCATGCGAACGTAATAAGCATTGTCAAAGCATCGCTCGCCTTCGGCTACTTGATTCCTCTTTGAAAACTAGGTGTTACCATGAAATTGTGTACGGTGGTCCACGTTCGGTCCACGAAGATAGAAACGTTACCTCTCGGTTGCGCACTTTCCACTCAAAAGCAATAGATAGGGGCACGCATCATCCCGCTTGCCACAGAAAACATAAATGTACGAAAAATGTGAGAATGCTTCGGTTTACAGATTACTAGATCAGTTCCAGTTTATTTACTGTCATACAAAACATGCATGCTTACGTAAGTATACAGAAGGAGGTGCCAGAGTACTTGGCTGAAGGGGGACATCCTGTCAGAAAATGTGTTAAATATGTACAAGTAAAATGCAACTCTGTCAACAACGTGGAATAAGTAAAATAAATAAATGTAATACAGACTAAAGATAGTCAAATTTTTAGCAATCATAAGTACAACAAAAACACTGCTTAGAACCTTTAAAAATTGATAAAAAACCTGAAAAATATTGACTAAATGAACAACAGAATAAAAAAACAAGAAAAAGATTAATAGCTGTGGCACCATTAGAGGTAAATGAATATGAACAGGTGTAGATAAT
>WOVY01013547.1:0-217440 GCA_013436015.1 Rhipicephalus annulatus
AGTAGCGTTCCGCAGAAAACACAGGCTTCGCAAGTTCATCCACCACATGTTTTTGGCATTGCCACAGCAACAAGGCAATGATGTCATGATGAGACGGTAAAGCAGACTGCATTGGGCGTGAAATGAGTTCATTTTTGTCAGCCTTTGTATAGCGTTGCCCACTACACACACAACATACCAAATGCTCGCATTTTGCCTACATGTTCAATACCCAATCTTCACTTGACCACAACGTCTCCAGTGGCGTGAGCACCATCGAGTAATTTAAGAACTACGTACCCTACTGCCTTGTACTAATAATGAGCTAAAACGATGTACATACTATGTACAGTTACAAGGTATCTTTTTCTTGGAGTGGCATTCCAACAAAAGTACGACACATATGCGGCGAACATGAGATTGTGATGTCATCACTCCTTCTTGTTGAATTATTTATGAATAAGAAATGTGCAGATGTGTAGATGCTCTCAACGTACATATTCACAGTATCTAAGAACACTGACAGATAAATAAGCAACACATGTTTTGTTTTCCGATGGCAAGATGTTAAAAAGTTTTTTTGTGACGCGCATAGACCAATCGATCTATGCTGCGAACTTCGGGGCCTTCTACCAGCTGCCTCCTAAATTTTTCTCGTAGGTTCTTTCACTTCCTTATAAGCGTAGTTAGGACGACATTGAAGCGTTAGTGGAGGAACTGTTACCGAAAAACGGAGGAAGCAAAGCGTTACCTACCTTTCGCTATCTTAGCATAACTATGGCTGTTCTAGTTCGCGGGGAGCGAACCTGTGACTTTTGACACGCATCCGATGGATTATCGGATGTGTCTATACCGGAAGTAGGCTGCAGGTTAGGTTCCTGCCAGTGGCAAATTACAGTATCTTTTTCCTCACTTTTCTTCCGTCATATTTACATTGCAATTGCTACTGATAACATCCCCTATACTTCGCTTTGCATCATTGTCTTTTAGTTGTCATTAAATAGTGTAATGATGAAATGCCATTACCAGCTGTTGAATTGCAATCTTTATTTCATAGATTCCTGCGTCTGGTTCTATCACATTATGGCCATGTAGCTTTAGTAAAACCTCATTTCTGAATTTCGTTTATAGTTAATTTTAAGGAAACCTCTGGCATATCGAAGTAACTACGAGGCTGCTAGAAGATATGTTTCTTTTCAGTGTACGACAACATTCAAAACAACTGAAAATATCAGCTGTTTTTACAAAGTACAGTGCCTGTGAAGCCATGCAGTGCACGTTTTGGTATTGCTACGGTTAAAGAAACGCTTCCGGCATCTCAAAGCTTACAGAAACATATTTTCCTCTATTCTTGTCTCCTGCACGCATAAAGTGGCGTGCATTATAAGGATATGAGTGCGCTGAGCAATGATACCAGCAAAACGACACGCGAAGCAAGAAAGCACTTATTAACCATGAACGCACACGCTTTCTGTCCCGGGTCACAGATGAGGGCGAGGTCAGAGCGCAGCCTCGTACTTAAGGAGCTGAACTCGGTTCGGCTTGAGTTGTCCGTAGACACGCTGCCACCACGGTCCAGAGTGAGTCCTCGCACGTATGCAGACCCCCGTCTACACGCCTGTGTGCTCAGCACGGTCGTTTCGCATGGTTTTGTCGGTGGCGCCTTGCTCCCACAGTTTGTGTGGCTGCTCCTTGTGTGCCCTTCCGCAGTTTGTAACAAACCCTGGCTGTATCCTCTCGAAACGCTGTCTATATACGTACGCTGGAGGTAAAAGGACGACCTACATCGCCCGTACAGAATAGTGTATATGCACTGTCATCCAAGCATATTTCGCTCAGGGCTGACTCTGATGTAATGGTGATATGGACATTGGAAGCTCTTTCGTTCACTGTGTGAGGATAACTGGATAGAGTGAACGTTGGCTGGGGCAGAGGCGGCCATAAAACTGCTGCTACTGTGTCGCCCAATAATAGACCTATTAATGCTGGTCTCTACACTGAGTGATCTCAATCGCTGAAGCGACCCCTCTTATGCTGCAAACGAAATACAACAGTTTCCCAAGTTCTCTCAACTTGCTGTCGAAACGATATTTGCGAAAGAATTATTTCTCACATTATTGCAGCAGACGTACAAAACAATTTCTCGGGTTAATCATGCCGTGCGAATCAAATTCGGGTTCGTTCTGGTGCTTTCTTGTACCGATCTCTATCATAAATGCCAGTGCTATTAGAAGTGAAGAAGTACCAGCCCAGGTTGCGTGAATAACCGTACTGATTCTACGTAAGCAGCAATTATGCTTCAATGATGCTAAGTAAGGCACAATCTAAGAAATTCAAAATGCTATAACAGCTCTTTTTCAAATCCACCGCAAAGCATTCATTCAAATTACGCATTTGTTATTGTACTATCATTTATTTCAAAATGGAAATGAAGGTAATATCTAATATTGTTTTTTTTTTCAAATACAGTGGTTACCTTAATGTTCAGTTCACATTTTAAACCTTTTGTTGCCTGTTTCTTGCTGGGCTAGCTGCAACGTCACCCAGATTCGGTTAGATGTTTAGCGATTTCGACCGAGCTATTATGAATATAATGGAGCAGTGAGGTGGGCTTCACACCGGTATGTCGCTCACTTGGCATTTTTTATTTGTTTTTCATAGAGTAAACGTTACCTCCCTGCGTACTCTGGCAGTGTTACACTAAATAAAACAATAACGCTCACCTAAAATGGTAAATTATCTCGTTTAAAAACAACACAAAAAACTGTGAACTGAGAACCATCGATTCACCCATTTGGCTTTGTGTAGATTCTACAATACCAGAACTCTATAGATCAATAAGAGCAATGCCTGCAAGCTCTTCTTTGTATCGGCGTGCTCCTATCAACCCTGTATGTGGCATGTGTTATAGTGGCGCTTGTGTCGTGGTGTGACGTGGTGGCCGATTGGCTTTGGTCTATTTGTGTGTGACGCAACATTTGCACCGTGAGTTTCTAAATAATATTCTTTGCTTCATACATGTAGTGATGCTACATCCTGTTTCCTTAATATGCTGGTGCGTAATTTAAACCATAGCGAAATGTCTATGATAAAATACGGTTTTTTCTTTGCTATTTTCATGAAAAGTGCGGTCACTATTGGTGTGGGGGATCAATATTTCAGCTTTGCGTCTATCATTGATTCTAACTGTGGATTGCCCTTTCTATGTAAACTACGTTCATAGCGTTTGCTAGACGATAAAGTGGGCAAGCTCGTTACTAAGTACTAATAGATCAGAAGAGCTCAAACAAAACAAAAATGAACTAAGCGAAAACATTATTCCGGCACTTTCCCGCGACTTGTAGTAGTTGCCATAGAGAGACTGATATCATTTACCGTAATTGCTTTCGCTGAATTGCTCTTCTTTTCTGCTATCACATTGCGGCGAAATAGAATAGATGGGCCGACCTTTCACAAGTGCACGAGTGGGAAGTCAGTTCGATTATGCCAGCAGTGATTTCTAATTGAAAGCCTGAATAGTGCGTATCCAATCAACGCCCGGCGATTGGCCATATCGTAGGAATTCCTGTGTAATGCTACACTAAGCACGGATGTCAACGCACTGTTCTTCGCTTTTCTTTCCTTCCTCCTTGTCTCTGGTCTATTGTGACCAGAGCGATCCTTCCAGAAAACCAAGAGGATGCAGTGATCCGCGACCCCGCAGTGATACGTGTCCAGGCATTGATCTCGCCGGGAATCAGCAACGGCAGCAACAACCGCGGCAACATCACCTTCTGACCGTGCCAGTAATCCACAGGCCATGAAGACGCGGCCGGTCGGGGACTTCCATGTGCATGTACGCGGCTGCTTGCCGCCCGCAGCGGGCCCCAAGCACCACCACACCAGGACAACGCTAACCGCGAGCATTAGCCCCGTGGAGAATACGCGAACGTTGCTCGTACCCATCGCGAGCCCCTGTTTAGCTACGCTGTGGTGACCGCGTTGACGCTTTCCACACCCTGAACGTGATGATTTTAGTTGAAGCATCTCAGATGAGATGCCTAGTTATCAATAGGATGAGAAGTCGGTGAATCAAGGAACGATGTTGGAGCCAAAGTTTTTCTATCCGCACTTCAAAAAACCGCCTCAGGGCACGCCATAACGGCTCTTCTTCGCCTAGGCGAGGACAAGACATCTTGTCAAAATAGCGTTCCTTTGTAAACGAGTTCTCATCACTCTAATCGTCCACGTTTCCCTGAGCTCTGTTATTGTTTGGTAATTGTTGCTGATTTCAGCTTTGTTGTAAGAGGTGCATAATACCACAGTTACCAGTGCCCTCAATTATGCTAAAATATTAATGTTTAACGTTGAAGTGGCATCTGTTCCATGCCCTAAAGTAAACAAAACGATAGAATGTGAATATGCATAGGTGCAGATACCTAGAATTTACACCTAGCATTTCTAATACAGATTGTTGCAACCCCGCGACTACCACATTACAATTCGGCATTACAAGTTCGACGAAAAAGTCACAGGGATGACGTTTGGCGACTTCGTTCTCCGAAAGGTTATTGATGTTGTATGTTACACATACGCCCCAGTACGATCCAGAGGGGCCTCGGGTACTACGAATGCGCATTATAGTAACACATGTGCCAATAAAGTGGAGCTCGTCGTTAATACAATGTTGTTTTCATCGAAATATGTAGCAGGTGATAGATTTTCTTTGGTAGTGCTCTTCCAGGGTGCTTGGCTTGCTTAGCTTGTGGATGTCGTCCGAACAGGTATCACACATGAGCATATGTGTATACGAAGTTCGATGAAAGCCCAATGTGTTTGATTAGGCTGACGACACAACTCACTGCCTGCCAAGAGAATGAAATCATTGACGCCAAAATATACTGGTGTCTATGTTTGTTCTGCCTCGCATATAACGTTCAATAAATTTCTCCAAAAGAATTCTGAATCCGTGTAACTTTCACCAGAAAGAATAAGTGATGAGCCGCAGTATCAGTAGAAGTTTCACTGGCCGCACGTGTTGGGGTGGTGCCAACTAGGTCCCGCCTTCCCTCGCAGCGCGCGAGCGTTGACGTCACTTTCTTTCTAGCTTGCCGCCACTCGCCGCGTGCGACACGCGCAAAACTGTCCTTCCTCTCCCCCTTTCTCGCCTCGCAAGGCCGTCTGTTGGTAAAAAACCCGGACTGCTCGTTTCGCCCAACCATTCACTGGTCACCCCTCATATGTAGGCAATTGATCGCGCGTTCGGAATTCAGTCAAGGGCATCTTTACTTAGCTTTCACTTGATGAGCGTGAACGTTACCATCAGTGTAAGCGTTAGCGCCCGCTGGTTCACGTCAACACATGGTTCCCTTTAGTGGAAGATTGTCCAATTTCTCGATCGTGAGGTCACAAAAAATACAATAGGCTTTCACTGAGGTCATAAGCATTATTTTATTTATATTTTGCATATTTATGCACCCATGAGTAAAAAGGCGAAAACACCAACCACAACAGAATAAAGATGACGTTTCGGCACCTAGAACGGGAGCCTTGTTTACAATGCCACTGCAAAAGGTGCAAACCTAGCGTTTAAATAGTCTACAGCACGTAGCCTAAACATCTGCGTATGCGGGGTGCAGATTACCATCCGGACAATAGAGCGCGATTTTTCTTGTCAATGGTTCTCCCCGATCAGACAGGCATACGTCAAAGCCTTGATTTCATATTTATATACCGCATGAGCAATGAGTGCATAAAATAAAAAAAGTAACAATGTGGTTAGTAAAGAAGAAAATGAACAGAGTTTCTACAGATTATGAAGCTTCAGGATTTAGAGAATGGAATAACTCCCTCATAGCGATCAAAAAGCGATGTGGTATACAGACAGTGCTTAGATTGAATGAACGTGTAGTCAAGGACACCTTCTAAGAAATAAATTCAAGGAGCAAACATTTTGATGCGCTGTTAGAAAGCGAAGAGAAAGGCCCGGTGCCTTGACTTTCATGTTATAGAAGTGCGATTGTGGTTGGAAGGAATATCACATTCCTCTTGTCTTTGTTACATTACATATGTAAACATATACTCGTAACAAGTGATAGGTTTTGATACAACGCTGTTCAAGAAGTGAACAGGTATGCAGCCTGTTAGTGATTGGGGAGGCGAGTAACCTTGCATTTTTCTGACATTTGGTTTCATAGACTATACTTTGCACCAGATGGTGCAGCAATTGTATCGTATTGATCGGAATAAGTTTAATGAGCTTGTTATGCAGAATAGTGTTCTTGACATAGATGGGGCGATTTCGGAGCCTTCATGCCGACGAGTCAGTGGAACAACAAATGTCGAATCAGTTTTTTTCGCGAAGTTAAAAATCAAGATTGATTACTATAGCTTTGCCATAATAATCGACGAAGTTCATTTTGGTGCATATCTTCGTTCATATCAAGTTCACATGAAGAATGAATGAAGGAAGGAAGAACGAGAAAGAAGGCAGGCAGGACAACCAGGGGGACGTTCCCCCAGTGTTGTGTAGCCAAGTTCGCATGAGACCACGCGATGTGCTTTCAGCACTAGAAAATGGCGCCGGAACAGATTGCGGAGAGAATGAACAGAGAACCTTCGGCCTCGAGGGAGACCACTGGCGATACCGGCGCTGCTGTCGCTGTGACGTAGTAAACGACTGACATGCCGTGACTCGTGTATGCCATCGTCAGTGCAGCGCGCTTGCTTTCAACCGAGGCAGTTCATTTTTAGCGTGCAGGTTCGTTGACCACTCGATACCGCAGTGCCGGACCCATTCGACCGAGCTTATAATGTCAAAGATCCTTTCCAAAACGTCGTGGCAGCGATATACTTGAGTGATAAAACTGAAATTGGCGAAACAACTCGGCGCTCAACCTCGGGTGCGCAGCTTACTCAGTGGCCACTTTTTTTTCTTATTGAACGTCCATGCATCCGCAAACATTTTTCATTCGGAAGTGAGCTTACAATGTTTATTTTGTAAGTACGGCGATGTACTAGGCGGATCTGGACGCATTGAAATTTATTGCCTTTATTTCCACTAGGCTGAAAACAACAATTCCCGAAGCGTAGGACCACAGCAACCGTTCTATTCTGCCTTTGTATGGTTCAAGAAACGCATGATGCGGTCTCTACATCCCACCCTTGTCCGAGTTCTCATGTACACCCCGAAACCAAGAAGCAACGGGATGCATATTCAATAAAGCCGAGGCGAGAATGGGGCAGTAACCCAGCATTCATCATCCGTTTGCGACAAGAACTTTCGCGATGATGAACAAACTTCATTTAATTAGCAGAAAGATCCTCCTCCCCTTCGCGAAAAAAAAGTTTTTTGTACTGCGTTGTGGCTAAAATCTTCGGCGAGTACGACATTGGGATTTATATGAATGTACGTATAGAAATTTTTGACGTTTATTCACGCCAGGCCAGTAGGATGTTTCTAGCTATCTGTAGCACAAGGGTGGCGAAAACGATTTTGTCCTGATGTTGTTATTTTGCGTTGCGTACGTTTTTCCTGTTAGCAGCAGTTATATTGAGCTGTTGGTATACGAATAGATTGATATCAGGGACCGGCAGAGTCACTGAAAACAAGATACGGTAACTGTAACTTATAGTCAAGCAACCTATGCGTGCAGGCATTGCAACGTTGTCGCATCATATCACATCAATCAATACATTTCACGCAGAGAAACACATGTAGTGAAAGCGAGGATTAAAGAGACAAATGTATATGCGGGTGAAGTACCACTTTTACTCAAATATGTCTTATAAAGAATCGTTCGTTAATAATTCAGGTGAAAGTAGCTGGCCGCACAAACCACGGTTGTCGTTTAATGTTATTGCCGCAAAAGAGCTTATGGATACCCTCATGCAGGGTCATGCGAACGTAATAAGCATTGTCAAAGCATCGCTCGCCTTCGGCTACTTGATTCCTCTTTGAAAACTAGGTGTTACCATGAATTGTGTACGGTGGTCCATGTTCGGTTCACGAAGATAGAAACGTTACCTCTCGGTTGCGCACTTTCCACTCAAAAGCAATAGATAGGGGCACGCATCATCCCGCTTGCCACAGAAAACATAAATGTACGAAAAATGTGAGAATGCTTCGGTTTACAGATTACTAGATCAGTTCCAGTTTATTTACTGTCATACAAAACATGCATGCTTACGTAAGTATACAGAAGGAGGTGCCAGAGTACTTGGCTGAAGGAGGACATCCTGTCAGAAAATGTGTTAAATATGTACAAGTAATATGCAACTCTGTCAACAACGTGGAATAAGTAAATATAAATAAATGTAATACAGACTAAAGATAGTCAAATTTTTAGCAATCATAAGTACAACAAAAACACTGCTTAGAACCTTTAAAAATTGATAAAAAAACCTGAAAAATATTGACTAAATGAACAACAGAATAAAAAAACAAGAAAAAGATTAGTAGCTGTGGCACAATTAGAGGTACATGAATATGAACAGGTGTAGATAATATTACGCATCTTAGAATTCTAAGGTAACCAGCAGAAATGTGAATAATGTGTTTTTAAAAAAGAACTATCGATGAAGACTGCTGGGCGTTAAGACTAAGACTGCTCCAGGTCGATAACGACGTGAAACAACTGGAGTGCTTTGCATAATTAGAATAGACTAATCTCAATAGCAAATTGTTGTTAGCTGCAAATCTTGTTCGGTTGGTGTCTACTAGAACAGCGTCTGGAAATAAGTTCACTGGAGGAGGGTTCTTCATTACTTTAAATAACACTATGCATAAATTGTATTTCTGCCGATGTAATAGCGAAATTCTAATAGCGCAGGTTAATTTATTAACTCACCATTACGAGATCTCTTCCTCACGTTGGTCGTTCATGGCGCCATGGGCACGTGCTCCATCGAATGTGCGCGACTCGGCGATGACCGCACGTTGTTTCCCTAAATATCTGATGGCAAACACTCTAGTTTGTTTCGCAGCTAATGAAAACACAACCAACGCTTGCAAAGCGAGAAAAGCCATGGCTGAACAGCCCAGATTACAGAAGTTGTCGAAGACTTTGCAGGATGTGTACCACGGGATGTCGTTTTATACGCCACAGATAGATTCCGGCAGATGGTGCCACGGTGCATACTCGCCGCCATTAGCCACGCATTAGCCAACATGCGCTCAACTTCGAGACTCCGTCTTTGCAGGCACTGCGTGTGCTGCGTGGGCGTACACATTTTTCCGCACCAGCCTGATGCAGGGGCGCCACATGCGTTCGTACCGCGGTGGACGCAATAGAAGAAATTGAAGCAGTGTATCAAGGCTGTCTAGTTCGTTTACCTGCAAATAATAAAAAGAAAATCGGCGACTAAAAAGGTCAGACCACAAGCTGAAGCTAAATTGTATTATTGGCACCAACCACATATTTTGATTGCCAGACGCGGTCCTGATGATGCCGATTTGGCCCAAGCTATAGCCACCTACGACAACCCTGACGACTGCACAACAGCGCAGATGACAGCATTCAGCCGAATAGCACGAAATTCTGATAGGCTCAGCGCTTTGTGTTGACATTGTTCTCATGTTTTATGAAGAAATAAGTCGCGACGAGGAGACGTGCCTGCAGGAAGAGTAGTGAATGACTGGAAAAAACCATTATCTCGTCTTTGAACTTGAACTTTATTAGGAGCCCTTTCAGTCTATTCTTCTATTGCAATTTATTTAACGGTAGGAGCCAAGGAGGAGGCGCTTTTCGCTATATGAAAAGTGTAAAGCAAAAAAAAAATACTTTGAGGCTCGCACCTGCCACCTGCGGGACCTCCTCGGCTCTCAAGCAGGTCCTTCGTACACTTACCCTAAAGTGGTGAACGCACGGCCCTTTGCAAAGACTATACTCCTGGACTTCATCCGACAAACAATTCTTTGTCCTTGTTTAATTTGTTCCGAAGAACATGCTGACACGTATGACAAAATAGTGTTTACGCATGTTATATTTACAAAACGTTCCTAACGATTTAGTGTACTTGGTACTTTACTGTGGGAAAGCAAAAAGCCGTCCCGTGGGCCTCACATTTCATGAGACCATGTGGACAAAATTTACGCCGTGAACGAGTTCACGAACAGGACCAGCCAATGGCTAGTCAAACTATGGGCATCGAGGGAGTGGTAACGTCTTCTGACAACCGACCACTGCACCAGAAGCTAGCCACCTACGGAATTCACCAACGAGGCAAGCATGCCGTAATGAAGCCCCGTCGGGTTGCTAAGGTAGTCGGCTACTGACACGCAAGTCACAGGATCGAGTGCCGGCTGTGGTGGCTGCATTTCCGATGGAGGCGAAAATTCTGTAGCCCACGTGCTCAGATTTGGGTGCACGTTAAAGAGCCCCCCAGGTGGTCGAAATTTCCGGAGCCCTTCACTACGGCGTCTCTCATAATAATATAGTGGTTTTCAGACGTTAAACCGCAATTATCAATCCCGCCGTAATGAACTTGTATGAGAGAGAGAGAAAGTTAGTGAAGAAAGGCGGGATGTTAACTGGGAAATAAATATCCGGTTTGCTGCTCTACACTGGGGAACGGGTACGGGTAGACATAAAAGTGTTAAAAATAAGGACGAGAGATAAGAAAAAAATGTTTGTACGCAAGAAATACATGTTTTTAGCGAGTGGTGGAAAGTGTAAATCTATGTGGTGAGGGATTTGCTTTTTGTGACGAGAGTGAAGAGGTGTGTGCTGCTTGGTGTTTGTCACAGAGAGAGTTAGCCATTTTCGGTCGCCTTTGTTAGAAAATTGTCACTTACCTTAGTAATACAGGGATGATAGAAAACTATGCAGCACAGCATAAGAAGCTCACAGCAACGGAACCTGCGGCGTTACGCAGACTCCAGAAAAACACATGCCCGAACTTGCACCGGCTGCATGTATTTTACCACACAGCATACAGAGGAGATATATGCATGTTCGTCGGCAGGATTATCTCTTGGGAGGTGAAACCAGCGTTGCATCGCGGCTGGGGGAGGGGAGAGCACTGATGTAGCTTGAGTTAAGGCCTCCTAGAAAAACTACGCCTGGAACGTCGCTCTCTCTTCAATTGAGAGTCTCCTGCCAGCACTTAATTTCGGAGGCCTGCCTCCTGCCATTTGTTGCGACCGGCCGCCGCATGAGACCGCTCGCCTCCGTACCGCTCAGTCACGTGACATTACCGTACCACTCTGTCACGTGACATCACGGCTTCTCGGAGGCAACTGTGAGAACATTACTAGAGTGTAATAGAAGCTCTAATACACTCTAGCATTACTGTGCTCGCAGGGGGTGGCCGTCTGAGCCGCTTGCCTTCATACCGAAGGAGGAGAGTAAAATCAGAGGCCAGAGCAGGGTGTTCGTGGCTCACGTTCTAGGCAAATTTTTTTAGGAGGCGTTGCCTGAGTGAAAGCAAGTGCTGGGGAGGCGTCAGAGGGGCAAGTGGCCCTTTTGCAGCTCCTGCCGACGAATGCACATATCTCCGTGGTGCGGGGCCATACTAACTCTGTTTCGCATTACGTGGGAGTGTGCACTTCCCAATGAAGAATCACACAACATGAATAACACAGAAGAACAATGAGAGCACTGCTGTCCAGCTCAGCCTTTGACAGTCAGCTTTGGCTGGTCCAACGGGTAGAGATGATGGCGAGGGCCAGTGGAGTCCTGGAATAGGAGCCTTACCATTTGCAATGCTGCGAGTTACGTGCAAATGACGTTTCTCTGTCTCCACCGTCTGCGTGGAGTACGACAACATTTAGCATGTCTACAGAAACCTTTGATCAACGGAAAATTGTTTTCTGGGGATGTGAAAAAACATGTTTTCGGGCTACTTCGAGCTTCCTGTTCTTATGAGAGGCCTCCCAAATAATTATTGGAACGACGTTTTCGCATTTTCATGCTCGAAATAGGCCCTTATTCCTGTGTTTTAGGTGAAGTAAACAAAGATAGCGCTTGGTCTGTTCACTTGGGTTTCGTCTTTGTGCGCGTCTGTGGGCCCCAACTCTGACTCTAGATAAGATATACTTTATGTGTGTCTAAAAGTAAGCGGATGTAAGAGCTAGGTAGTGCTCTATAAACGTAAACCTAAGGTCCCTTCATGTATACGTACACGTGTATCCCAGGTAAGCACTGGGAGCTTGCATTCATTCACCTTACTTCTCAGTCGATGTCAGAGCGGCTAATTAAAATGTCTCCGCTTGTCACACCGGTCCCGTTAATTAGGGAGGCGATCGCCGGGCTAATTCCAAGGGCCGAAGTATTGGCCCCCGAACCGCACCACGAAAGCGTGGACAATTTAGAAGTGGTCCTTTTTGGCGCGCCAGCGGACGCCGACTGTGGCCCAAAGAACAAGTCAGAACCGAGAGTTGATAAACAAAACAAATATTATATTCTCGAAATTGGCAGATCAAAAACCATACACAAGAATGCACACTCCACAAGAGTTACATACAATACGTCACCAATCAAACAACGTACTACACAGTACAATCAGCCACACTCATAACAACGGACACAGACAACGATACGCACTACAATGCAGTCGCATGCATTGAACAACCAAGACACTTAAGGACTAAAGAGATAGAAAACCTATTCAGTCCAAAGTCCTTGGAACAAAAGTCTGAATGATACTCTTCCGAGAATCACTCACTCAAAGTCCAGCGTTGTTGTCGTTCCGCAGCTCTCGAAGTTTCTCTTCCAGGAAACCTCGCCGACTTCAAATGGCCATTCGCCAAGCTTCCAACTTCTTCGCCGGAAATCCGTCGGCTTCACACACGCAGCTGTTGCCCCGTGTCTTCGCTCGATAGCGGTAAACACACGCTTTTGCCTGTAGCTCGAGCCTTCACCCCTCAGGTGGAAATCCTCTTCATCTCCGGCTTCGCCCCTACGGACCAAAAACCTTCGCCGACTACACGGCGGAATCCCTACGCGCTCTGGCGCTCACTTCCGTCTCCTCCTGCTTTCTCGTCTCGGCTGCTCGATTAAATACCTTCCGCGCCCCCTTCCAGAAAGTTCTCATTTCGTCGGCGCGATGCGCAACGAAGGCTGGGGAGAGGCGCGAGACTGTACGGGGGCCGTCCCCGACAGATGACTCATTCCGGCTTACACGCCCCTTTCCTTCTGGAAATTTCTAGCGCTTGCCCGGCCGCCGCTGGGGGGTGAGGAGGTTCATCGGCGAAGCCACGCTTCCGAAAGGAGAGGCGTCGCGCGCCCGGGGAGCCTTGGATGTTTGTTCTCTTTTTTTTTTCTTTTGACCTCCCGGCGTCTCTTCCGCGTGTTACCGCTAGAATTTGGCGGCGCGCCCATTTTTAGCGCTCGTTCTGTGACACTTCCCCCCACTTTAAGAATATTATCTCATAATATTCAAAACCACATAAACGAGCGCGAACAGTCACCACACACTCTCACAGTCTGTAACATAGTCCGTCGCTCATGACACTTCACATTCACAATAGATCACTTAATACAATTGTACATTGTAATTCAATTACACAACACGTGAAAACACAACCACAAGCACATGAGTACAACACTCCACCACACATTCCCAATAATACAAATGTACAAAGTTCTCTCATTACAACAATGGTACAATACTATACTTCACATCACAGCACAACACTTCGACACTTGTGACACAGGATAACACAACATTAACACAACATATGGCACTCAGCACTGCCCAACACATTCAGATTCGACTTCAGCACTTATCCTGAGTACTTCGAGCAGCGCTTGCGCCCCTTTTTGCGGTGCTCGCTCGATCTTTTCTTGTGTTTCCACGTTCGTTTTCGGCGAGCCCTCTCCAACGACGATATCTGAGGCGTCGTCTCAGCCATCGTTGTCTCTTCCGACACCGTTAACGCGTCATTACATTCGACGGGTCCTGTCTGTTTATTTACCCGCTTGATCATGCCTCTACATTTTGCCCGGCTGGCCAACTCCGTCTCCTTTACACTGTCGGTCGGTCGAGGTCGTGCCGACGTAAGTCCGGTTGCTCGGCCCGTGAACTTATTCGACACGATCGTCTTCTCCTTCGCTGTCTCTTGCGCCGCGGCTTCGCCTCGGGCTCTAGTGAGATCCGTCACGGGGTGCTCCTCCACTGTATCTCGCGGCCGCTGTGTTGGCGAGGGCTCTATCTTCGGGTCTTCTCCCAAACATTCTGGATCACTTGGCCCTCGCGCCCCGTCGATGTTTCCGATGACAAGGTCATAAAGGGGGGTCGTCATACATAGAGCCGTAACCTTCCCGCTGAAGTATGGGGTTTCAACCTCAATCCCTGTTTCGGGAAGCATCCGAACTGAACGGTCAATTAAGCAAACCGGGTTCGTTTTGCCGGTTAACTCACTTTCCCGTACCAAGTTTCTCCGCACGATAACAGTGGAGCTGCCGGTATCTCTTAACACCGTAATCTTTTTGCCCGCAACTTTTCCAGGCAGCGTTGGCATTCCTTTCGCAACACCGGTTGGCTGTTTTGACATTACAGCACCCACAATAGGAGTTTTCTCCCCATTCTTCAACTCTACGAATCCATCGGTGACGGCATTATCACCGGATTTCGGTGCCGCTTGCACACAGGGTACCTGGTGAGTTTGACTCGCTCCGTTTGGACATGCGTCTGCTTTGTGCCCAGTCTGTCCACACTTGAAACATTTTACAACCGTAGGGCTCGTAAAGATCGTTCGACAGTTTTTCGCGCGATGACCCACTCGGTTACACAGAAAACATCGCGGAATAATCTCCGGTGCACGCTTCTTTTCTTCGGGAGCCGATTTCTTCGAATCTTCAGGACACTCCTTCTTGACTCTGGCCAAATTAGTTCCACCTTGCGCTTCCAAGAATTGATCAGCCAATTCAAGCATTCCTTCAAATGACTCAGCCTTCCGCTCTTTCAAATACAGCGACAGGTTTGGGTGGCAACTAGTAAGAAATTGTTCTCTAGTTAGGAGCTCTCTAAGCTCATCGTACTCTTGCGCTGTCCCTGAAAGTTCAATCCATCTGTCGAAATAATGGCAAAGTCGGGCAGCCTACTGCGTAGCCGTCTCACCATCAGCTGGCTTTCCTGTCCGAAATCTGTCCCGGAATCCTTCTACAGTAAATCTAAATCGCTTCAGCAAAGCAGCTTTCACCTTGGCATAGTTGGCTGCATCGGTCGGCGTCAGCCTGCCGTACACACTGAGCGCTTCGCCACTCAAGCAGGTACTCAAGGCAGTTGCCCATTGATGTTCCGGCCAATTCTGGCTCCTGGCAATCGTCTCAAATCAGTGAAGGTACGCGTCAAGGTCGTCCTTCCTTTCATCAAACACTACGAGCAGCTTGCTCGGGTTCAAGCGGAAGCCATGATCTTCCCGTTCGCTGCTTTCAACTCTAGCTTGGACGGGAGTTTCACTTCGCTGTTGCAAACGGAGCCGCTCGAGTTCCATCTCGTGCTGCCGCTGCCGTTCCCTTTCAGCCATCTCCGCTTCTCTTTCTTCTTTCAGCTGTCGCTCCCTCGCTTCTCTTTCTTCTCTCGCCGTTTCGGCTGCCAACTTCTCTCTCTCCAGCTCCAACTTCAATTGTTGCTCTCTTTCTTCCTTCGCCCTTTCAGCGGCCAGCCTTTCTCTCTCCAACTCAGCTGCTTTTTCTTCCTTGGCCCTCTCAGCTGCCAACCTCTCTCGTTCCAACTCAGCTGCTTTTTCTTCCTTGGCTCTCTCTTTTTCTTCTTTTTCCTTCTGGGTGACCCACTTCCGTAGTTCGGCGCCAGAAAGACCCATCTTCTCACCAAGAGCGACTAACTTCTCGAGATCCATTGTGTCTCGCAAATAAAACCTTGCCACGTTTAAAAAGTATCTGCCTAAATCAGTCTATCAGAACACTCCTTTGCACTCGTTAACGAGAACACTGAGCAACACACAAAATCGTTCCGATAGCACTATCAACAACTCGAGGCTCTTTCTCACTACTTTGGGCACACTGTGCACCAAAAGGTCCTATGTCGCGGACGCCAGATTAATTGTCACACCGGTCCCGTTAATTAGGGAGGCGATCGCCGGGCTAATTCCAAGGGCCGAAGTATTGGCCCCCGAACCGCACCATGAAAGCGTGGACAATTTAGAAGTGGTCCTTTTTGGCGCGCCAGCGGACGCCGGCTGTGGCCCAAAGAACAAGTCAGAGCCGAGAGTTGATAAACAAAACAAATATTATATTCTCAAAATTGGCAGATCAAAAACAATACACAAGAATGCACACTCCACAATAGTTACATACAATACGTCACCAATCAAACAACGTACTACACAGTACAATCAGCCACACTCAAAACAACGGACACAGACAACGATACGCACTACAATGCAGTCGCATGCATTGAACAACCAAGACACTTAAGGACTAAAGAGATAGAAAACCTATTCAGTCCAAAGTCCTTGGAACAAAAGTCTGAATGATACTCTTCCGAGAATCACTCACTCAAAGTCCAGCGTTGTCGTTCCGCAGCTCTCGAAGTTTCTCTTCCAGGAAACCTCGCCGACTTCAAATGGCCACTCTCCAAGCTTCCAACTTCTTCGCCGGAAATCCGTCGGCTTCACACACGCAGCTGTTGCCCCGCGTCTTCGCTCGATAGCGGTAAACACACGCTCTTGCCTGTAGCTCGAGCCTTCACCCCTCAGGTGGAAATCCTCTTCATCTCCGGCTTCGTCCCTACGGACCAAAAACCTTCGCCGACTACACGGCGGAATCCCTACGCGCTCTGGCGCTCACTTCCGTCTCCTCCTGCTTTCTCGTCTCGGCTGCTCGATTAGATACCTTCCGCGCCCCCTTCCAGAAAGTTCTCCTCATTTCGTCGGCGCGATGCGCAACGAAGGCTGGGGAGGGGTGCGAGACTGTACGGGGGCCGTCCCCGACAGATGACTCATTCCGGCTTACACGCCCCTTTCCTTCTGGAAATTTCTAGCGCTTGCCCGGCCGCCGCTGGGGGGTGAGGAGGTTCATCGGCGAAGCCACGCTTCCGAGAGGAGAGGCGTCGCGCGCCCGGGGAGCCTTGGATGTTTGTTTTCTTTTTTTTTTCTTTTGACCTCCCGGCGTCTCTTCCGCGCGTTACCGCAAGAATTTGGCGGCGCGTCCATTTTTAGCGCTCGTTCTGTGACACCGCTCCATCTTCTCGCAGCGTAAGATGCAGTATAGAACCAAGGTCGCAGGACAGAGGGTTCTGCTTCTACTATATAGCATTTGTTAACAAATGACTTGACACGTCAACGCCGAAAAGTAATCAAAATGTGCTTAGGTCACACAACTTAGTCAGAAAACAAGGCTTGGATAACAGGGTACACTCCAGTTACGCACACAAAGTAAAGCATTTGAGATGGCACCTAAAGCTACTAGACATATTTGGTCATTATGAATTGATATAATTTCTGCAAGAAGGTGTGCCTATTTTGTGGATGATCAGCGAATAAAAGGTTTAAAGAAAGCCTAAGTGTGACACGGTTACAGACGAGACTTATAACGATTGTCGACTCGAGGCGATACGTATTGTGGTTGAAACATTATTGTTCCTTGGGTAGTGGCTGGTAAGGCTGGTAAGATTTGTGAAAAAAAAAGGTTGCGATACTACGACGAGATGAATGTAGTGTAAGAAAAACATGTATTTTCACAGCAGATACACTTGCTGTTCCATGGTCATAGACG
The DNA here is from genome assembly GCA_013436015.1 of Rhipicephalus annulatus. Taxonomy (NCBI): domain Eukaryota; kingdom Metazoa; phylum Arthropoda; class Arachnida; order Ixodida; family Ixodidae; genus Rhipicephalus; species Rhipicephalus annulatus. Next base: position 17,640 of record WOVY01013547.1, read on the forward strand.
TACGCACAAAGGGAGTGGCAAATGGGCCACATCTTTCTTGTCACCGAGAAAGGGGGTGGGGGAAAGTCGGCCTTGTACATTGACCTAATAGGGAGGGAGGGTCCTACGAAAAACCATCGCTCCCCCCCCCCTTGAAGGGAAACCCTGTTCATGCCTATGCACATAGGCAAGTAGTCATCATCATCATCATTATCAGCCTGACTACGTCCACTGCATGATAAAGCCCTTTCCCATGTTTTGCCCGTCAACTCGGTCCTGTGCTTGCTGCTGCCAATTTATATCCGCAAACTTCTTAATCTCATCTGCCCACCTAACCATCTGTTTCCCCTCAACCCGCTTGCCTTCTCTGGGAATCCAGTTAGTTACCCTTAATGACCAGCGGTTACCCTTTCTACGCGCTACATGCCCAGCCCACGTCTGTTTCCTCTTCTAGATTTCAACTATGATATCCCTAACCCCCATTTGTTCCCTAATCCACTCTGCTCTCTTGTTGTCTCTTAAGGTTACACCTACTATTTTTATTTCCATTGCTCGCTGCGTCATTCTCAATTTAAGCTGAACCCTTTTTATAAGTCTCCAGGCTTCTGCTCCATAGCTAAGTACCGGCAAAATTCAGCTGTTATATAACTTCCTTTTAAGGGATAGTGGCAATCTATACCTGTCATGATTTGAGAGTGCTTGCCAAATGTGCTCCACCCCATTCTTATTCTTCTAGTTACTTCAATCTCGTGGTTCGGCTCCACGGTTATTACCTGCCCTAAGTAGACATAGTATTTTACAACTTGAAGTGCGCACTATTACCTAGTAGTAGAAGTAGTCTAGTAGTAGAAGTGTATAAATGATAAATATGTTGGGTTTAACGTCCCAAAACCACCATATGAATATAAATGACGCCGTTGTGGAGGGCTCCGGAAATTTCTACCATACGGGGTTCTTTAACGTGCACCTAAATCTGAGCACACGGGCCTACAGTATTTTCGCCTCAATCGAAAATGCAGCCGAGACTAGATCCCATGGCCTGTGCATCAGCAGCCGAGTACCTTAGCCACTAGACCACTGCGGCGGGGCGTAGTAGTAGTAGTAGTGGTAGCAATAGTAGTACAGTATGTCTCAGTAGTAGCAGAGTATACGTAGTGGTAGTAGTAATAATAGTAGTGGTAGTAGTAGTAGCATTAGTAGTAGTAGTAGTAGTAGTAGTTGTAGTAGTAGTAGTAGTAGTAGTTGTAGTAGTAGTAGTAGTAGTAGTAGTAGCAGTAGTAGTAGTAGTAGTAGTCCATACACATCTTCATGAGAGAATGCGGAAATGCCCAACCAAGTTTTCTGCAATAATTCTCTCTATATCAAAGTTTACAAAACGCTTTATTTTTCCGTTTCCTTGAGTACACTCGCATCAGTTACGGTGCGGTTGGCGGAAAGCACCTTTTACAATAAATTAATGTTCCAGGAGCTAAAATGCGTGAAAGCCCGGGCAGGCAAAGTGCTAGTGCACTTGTAATTTTATGGCACGCGCAGCATGGAGAATTGTGGGTCCAGTGCGACATCATCTTGTGTATACTGCTGGGTGAACAGTACTGCTACGGCGAACTGTTATTTAAACGTGGAGTCCCGCTTTCGTGATTACCGTACACGATGGCTTTACTCTGGCCGTAGAGGGCACAGCCGGTGGGTTCGGGCTAGCGTCCGCAGCGCCCGACGCGCTCGCAATCGTCGTCATCCTCGTGGTCGGCACACTGCCACCATCCGCGTGGCGCACAGGGCCCTCCGGGAAGTGACCCCGTATGAGAGGTCGCGATGGGACGAACGACGGGTCCTCGCCCATGACGTCACTCAAGGCCAGCAGTTGCCCCAGCGCGACGATGACGGCGGCGACGGCGAGCACGAGCGACGCGGATCCGACCATTTTCGCCGCCATCTTGCAGTAGGCCAAAACTGGTGCGCCTGAAGCCTCTGCCTCGTCGCACCTTGGAGACAAAACCTCACCGCCATCGCCACTACCCCGAGAGGACGGCAAGGCCGTAAACGCCGTGTCACTGGTAATCTTCATGAAATCGCCTACAACAAGGACAAAAACAAACAGTGAGACCTACGCTGGTCTTCTTTCAAACACTGGTGTCTAAAGGTCAATACATTATTCAGCCTTCTAATGATTTATAGTGGGGCGCTGCACCACTTAGAACTTTGGCTTGTTTTATAAAGGCATGGAAGTAGATCGAAGAAACTCAAAAAAACGTATGCAATTATAAGTGCACACTAACCATGCAGAAAAATACATTGACCTTTCACTCCGACAAATTGTTATTTGCCTAAGTGTCCTTTTAAGGCTGCTAGCGCAGTCACTTCCCCGACGTTTCTTTCCTTCTCATTTGCCCGCGACGCGTCAAAACTAGCGACCACACCTGAAGACACATTTGGAAGCTGTTCCGTTCGTGGGAGTAGCAACTTGGGCACCGGCAATGAATTCGGCGCCAGACTTGATACTTCCTTCAACGAACTGGCACCAACTTCCCGGTGCGAGCGAATTGACGGCGAATACGTCGGTAGAAGCGGATATGTTGACTGGAAGCTCGCCGGGCCTCTTGTTGCGTTCATGTTGCAATGACTCGCTTGGTAGCTGCAACTTCGGCTAATTGTTGCTTGCTTGCTCCTCAAATACCGACGCTTACCCACTACGAGGATGGCTGGAATACCGGTGGCTGGACTAATGTAGGTATACAAGTTATGGTGCGGTACGATTAAACTTGTTCAGAACCTGAAGATCATGCAACGTTTAGGTTGACGCAGGCGGCTCCCACGTTGGGACAGTAAGGTTTCTTCTTACCGCCCTATCGTAAGCATTCTGAACGGCCTGTACTCGATCTAAAGAAGGGCTACTGTGAAGGATTCATTCGAACAAGTGTACGAGTTGTCCTTATTATTAGGCACCGAACTAAAAATGAAGCGGAAGCTTACGTTGCGCGAAGTTAGTACATTGTTTCCACTATTGCGGGGCATCCGCCGGTATTGTTTTTCAACACTAAAATATTTTATTTTAGGGTTCGCAGAGACTTCACTGACGTATTTCCGTCGCGGATATGCGTCAGCAAATTACAGGGGACAAAGGATCACAGGGGAAAAAAATTGGCCCGAATCTGCATGTTACACTGCAAATATCGTCGAAAGACGATAGTCTTGCGGCTGGAGAGAGTGAACAAAACGTTTATTTGATGTTCTGTGCAAGAAAACTGATGAATGGTATTCTGGAGGCGCTGCGTTAGAGTGCCTCGAGCGTGCAGCAGAGGCCACGCCCACTTGGTGAGTCTCTTGTTACTCTCATACCACATGCTCAAATTACGCTCTACCAGTGCAAATAGAATGGTCTTGTGGTGCAAGGCGAGTTTGCTGGGGAGCTATTCACGCGGTGTCCATCCGCTTCAGCATTCAGTTCAGCTACTCGAGAGGCCCGTGGTGTACCAGCACTCTTGACCCCGTCGACGCACCAAACCCGTCAGCACATTGCCGGCGTGCAGAGAACCAAAGCTGATGAAATGTCACACCACTTGAAATGTAGCCCCACAGCGGCGCACTGTGCCTTGTCGAGGAGCGCTAGTTTACCCCCAGATCTCCACTGGCGAGCGAAGCCTCCTACTACTCACTTCCAGCAATTTTGCTATAAGAGCTAATTTCTTTATTTGACTAGTTGTGGCAATTCTACATTATGTGGGTGAGAGTGGGCCTGCCACCGCACCACGGACAGCCTATCGCTGTACATTCTGGGGCGAATGGCGTGGTTCAATGAAAAGTTGGGATATGTGTGTTTGTATACGGCACCAATAATGAGTCCCTACCGCATACTGCTACTACTGTACTTTTGTCGCTCAAGCAGTAAGTGCGTGCTCAAGGAACTCACGGTAAGAAAGGTCGGCCGCACTGTTGGTAAAAGCACTGAGCTGCGCCGTCCGCTCTCTCATAGTCACCTGAGTGTTGCATGACCCGCACACCAGATTATCGCATGGTCCTCCATTAGGTCGGGTCCTAATGTGCGAATGGTGTTGTGTGGTAGTCTTCCGGTGAGGAAGAGTTTACATGCTACCATAGAATCTGTTAGAATAAGGGAGGGCTGTCCCACGATATCTCTATCTTTAATAGTTAACGCAACGGCTGAAGCTTCAGCGGTATTCAAGTATGCGGCTCGAGCTGTGGCACAAGTGAGAAGGCCTTGACACGCAGCCGCTCCAACTGCAAGGGAATACCTGTTCATACCGCATTGGGCGACATTTGTATACACCGCCTCCAAATCGCTCTAGAATTGTTGCAGTAACTTGAGAGCTCGAACACATCTATGACCTTTCAGATAGTGTGGGTTCATGTTTTGGGGGATAAAGGATACTATAATCCTGTCACGTAGCTGTTTTGCCATGGTTATCTCGTTCATTGTCCGCATAATGAGAACGAACTAGATAACCAACACAACTGTAATTATTGTGTATACTTCTAGACATTGAGTGGAGATTCCAAGGGGTAGGCCAAGAGCCGCTTTGTGCGATTTTCGGATCAACGCATCTACGTTCGTAAAGATTCAGGGTATTTTGTTTCCATTCTTTCAGATACGATTTTCCCTTTCCATTGGTACCTGGTTCTCTATTTAGCTGATTCCAGTTTATTAGATTCCGCTCAGTTGTAGTGTAATTGGTTGCAAAATGTATTTACTTCTTCCTTTTTTAATATACAAGATTCTAAAGCATGCGTGAGTCGCTCCTCTAGTCATCCATTTTTTTTTATCTACACTTGTCCCTTTTTATAAAGCAGATTTCATTCTGCGCCTCCCTCACTTCAAATACATGTCATGACACTAACAATATGTGCAAGAGTAACAACAACTACAATAATAACGAAACATGAAACGTCAACTCAAGGAACTCAAATACAGTGCTTTATTTCCAAGGGCCGGGCTGGCAGAATGCATAAATACAGCAGGAAGTAAGGAAGGACTCCCATGGGAGTAGTTAAAACAACACAACGCGGAGGCTTCTCTCCTCTCCCGTGCCAGAGCAACGAGCCTGTACAAGACCTAACATTGGAGATGAGCCAGACTGGTTCTGTGGCTCCCACAAATGGCAGCTGCCCCTGTTGAAGAAGGGCGCCGTGCTCAACCGCGATGTTGGCGCTCCTTTTGCAGCGAAAGAATGCTCACGTTGCGGGTCACCTTGCGACGGTGGCTGCGAATACCAAAAGACAGAATAGAAAGAAAGAAAAAATGAGTTCCAAATGGACATTAGGAAGCAAAAGCATTGGTGTATCCAAGAGATGTCCACCATAAAGAGACGCTAAAGACAAAAAAATAGTTTTTGTTGTACAAGCAATTGCCTTGATAATGATGATGATATGTGGGGTTTAACGTCCCAAAAACCACCATATTATTATGACAGATGCTGTAGTGGAGGGCTCCGGGTTCTTTAGCGCGCACCAAAATCTGAGCACACAGGCGGTACAGCATTTTTGCCCCCATCGAAAATGCAGCCGCCGAAGCCAAGATTCGGCGAGAAATTGTCTTATCGCGAGACCAAAACCACTACTGTTTGCCGTAAAATGAAGCTTGCTTATGTGGAGAAGGTGTAAAAAGAATATACGGGTGCCAAATCGTCTGAAACCTGCAGCTTGTATTTACACGGTTGGTTATGACGGCGCCTGCTGCTACAGACTACATAAATCTCGTGAGTAAAAGGAAGAAAGAAAGCACACACTGTTACCTTGAGAATTAACGCCGCAACATTCCGGGTGAATGAGGCCAAAACAAACACACAGAACATCGCAATCCGTGACGCTACACTGTGAATTGCCGTGTTAAATGTTTCCATGCAAAAGTTGTAAAATCGAACTTTGACTTCCATTTTCTTTGCTCGTTGAATTCAAGGCGACGTAGTTGTTGCGTGACTTATCGCAGGACTGTATTGCATTTCAACACGATGTGCCTCTAACTTTAGTGATGCTCAGAAAACAATACGCGGACAAAAAGCAGCAAAAATAGGTGGCGACACGTAAAATTTTGCCCCACAATGACACGGACTTTTCACAGCATCTAGTTAAGGCTAGCTACTTGTTGATTTAATAAAATAGGAGTGTAGTTGACGGCAAAAAGTAAAGTTCCTTTCGAGAGACAGAGTCAGTACGCGAGCCGTATGTTCCTGTGTGGAAGGCACCATAGTTTAACTGGAGGGGGGACTGGTACTGCGATCATTCAACAACCGTGGGAATGATGAGAGTACATGAATTTGCTTAGACTTTATACTTTCGGGCGGCGAATCACACTTGTGGCTTGTTTATTGCTGTGTTTCGGTTTTGTTTCGAAGGAAAGACAACCCTTTTGAACTTCGTGATCCTATTTGAAATGGTAAGGCTAAAAGATAAAGCAGTGAATAGCAACTGCTGAACATTTGTCGACTGTTGTTTCGTGAAAAGGCAGCTTCAAGTCAAGCGAAGCTAGAAGGAACGTAAAGTACGAAGACTAGGCAAATTCGTGTACTACCGATAATTCCCCTGCTCACTGAAGCGCCATGCATTGCAGCTCCCATAGACACTAGCACCAGAGTTCCCTCTAGTATGTATATAGAAAACTACGGGAGGCACTGTATACAGAGCAGCAGTCACTCTCGGAGCAGCAGAAATTGCTCTGGCGAAATTGGAGCTCTGCATAAAACATTTCCTTCAGACACCCCTTAGTCACTTACTTGCTTAGTTCTTGTGTTAATGGAGGACGACGAATCGGTACAGCACGCGGCTGTCACCTCAGTTCGACACTGCTTCTGTTACATCGATAGCAGAAGCTCCAAATGGGAAGCTCAAGTCCACGCATGTTATGGCTACGTGACTCATTTCAAATAAACTAATACCACAGATGAGGCTGATAATTGTCACCGCCACTAAACCCAGCACATACTACAATGTGGTCTTGTTTCTTTTCAGGTGTGACAGGCGTTTGACCTACTGCCGACACTTGCACGAACTGACATTGCCAGTGTTACCGGTAACACGTCACTTACGTACTTGTTAATATTTCAGAACTGTAATGGGTAATGTACTTACATTACCATTTTCAGCGATGTGGGGTATGACATCACTCGTTACTTTTCTTTCCAATGGTTCCAAAAATTTCCCACAAAATTCCTTCGTCTCGTTCTAGTACTCCCCATATTATGCCATCATCACGTCAGACGTTAACACCAAGCGGCCACGCGCAGTGTTCTTTGTTGCAAGGAGGAAAATACATCGGGGAACAAACTGCCGAAATTCCATAACTAGATGTGCTAGTTTTGGTAAGCTTGCTGCCGAGGTTCAAGTTGTCATTTACTGTTAGTGAATCGAAGTGAAATGCGGCACTTGGAGTCGTAAAAAGCGAGCTGTCAACTTTCGATTGACTCATGGGCATCGGGAATCGGCGTACAGAGACCTGGCTGAGACGCAGCACAATCAAGGATGACTTCTTTGGAAATGCATTCTCAAGGACACCTCGCCAACTGTAGATGAGCGACTGTCTCGGTACTTCTGGTGCCTCATGACCCCGCACTGTACGTGCTCAAGGCAAACTTTTCGTGCGTTCATGAGCTCTTTCTGAAAGTGAATGCAGGTACCACAAAGCGCCTCTGTCGTTCACTTATTCAGTGTAGTGAGTAAGTATTTACGAATAAGCAAAGCGAACTGTCCCGTGACAGCTTTAAATTGCAACTGCTCCTTACATACAGAATGTTGGAGTCACATTAAGGAATCTGTTCGTACAATACTTTGGAACAATTTGTACACTTTCGTTTTCAAAATTGGTATTGCGTCTTGTTATCCCCAACTGCGATTCGCTTTCAGGCTACTGAAATCCTGAGCGAGCAAGGCTGATCCCAAACAGCTTTAGATATACACTCCCAACTTCTGTGGTAAATATGCAAATAAATTGGTGAAAAAAATTGTGTGCAAATACTTTTTCTCAGATTTATGCCATCAGGCATTTTTTATTGCTACAAAATAGAGCATAATTTTGTTAGCAGAAGAACGCAGTTAAGATTACTGCAAGTTTGTTCAGTGATGTTTTCTTTGCAGAGAGCGTTGACGATGACATTAACGAATTCACTTTTATTGTTCCACTGAGAAAAATCGTCTTACCATGTGCCGCAGAGTTAGAAGCCTTCAAATATAACAGGACAAGTAAATTTAGACAACCATAAATAGTACTGCAAAGAAACGGCACATTAATACAAATTATTCTTGTTGGATCAGTACTTTGACCTTCATAAAATTCTTATTGTGTGTTCCGGCAGCGATGATTCAATGATTTAAAATTTCGGATTACGGAGTAACGGCAGAAATAACATCCATTACTTTTTTTATAGGGGTAATGCACGAAGTTAACGTGTTCGTTATTAGCATAATGAGTAACATAATTTGTTAGTTTTTTTTTCTATAGCGAATGCATCACATGGTCATTTCAAGATGGAAGACATGCACAGACGATTTGAAAACATAACAAACGTCTTATAGTATTCTATTCTCGTTGGAAGTGCGACACGGACATTGTAACACACTCTGCGGCCTCTGCAAATGAGAAATGATGCTGGAACGTATACCATGACTCATGTAGGAAGAACTGACGTTTTATTTAGAAGTGCGGATCAGATTTAGAAGACCCTTGTCTGTGCATACACCACTGTAGTTGGTGAGCTTTATTTCGCGGTGCCACAAGCTCAGCTGAAAGACAAATATTAGCTGGTTTGGTGACTACACTATTCACCGTCATGGCTACAGGACAATATTATTTTCGGCATATAAAATTACTTGGGCTAGATTAAGATTTGAGTAATATCTGCCGAATATGCAAGAAAAAAAGAAACAGCTTCTATAAGAAAGTGTGACAAACGGGGATTTTTGTGCACTGTGCCGCTGAGCGAGACAAATGGCTGCATAGGAGAAAAGTCTCACTTTTTTATTCGGATATTCCTTAAAATTAGTGGCGCGTTAGTGGTAAGGCCCGCCAAAGTAAACTTACTGACTTTTGGAAATAATATGTGTTCTTTAGTAAATCCCATGTCTTCTCTGCGCCATTCTCGTCCAACGAAATTCCTGCTAGAGCGAAATTTTGTGCTTTCCCCTACCGATTTCCTTTTTGCGGGTTTCAACTGTAAAAGTATGACTGATGTACTGGTCCGTACAGAACATTCAGCATGCCAACATCTCTACACAAGCACTGACTGATATACTGGTCCACAGAGAACATTTAGCATGCCGAACTCCTCTACAGAGGTACTGAGTGATGTACCGGTCTGCAGGGAACACTCAGCATGTACACTCCTCTGACTGCCGAAGTATTACGGAGGGTTTACTAAGCACTAGTCGAGTGCGTACAATTGTACTACGCAGTGCAATTGCTAAGTAGACCTAGTTCAGCTAGTTCCCATGTGATGTGCATTACGAGTGCTGCCCATTTCAGTAACACTTATTAATGGCTTATGTTACATCTTATTACAAACGCTTTGTAAGATCTGAATTCGGATTGGTAGCATAAGTTATGTCGCAAAACATGGCACGTCCCAGATGCAGGGGCATCTGAAAAGTCTGTGCGACAGCACCACTCTGAACTACCGCAATGTATGCATGTCTGAACACACACAACGAATATATTACACATAACACACAGAGCATTCAAATTTATATGTTAAAACAGTTCACTACACAGGCTAAATAATTTGTATAAAATTTTTAAGCTTTTTCAATGAACCTTTGAGTTATCAACAGCGCTTCAATGCATTGAAGTATTTTTCCTGCGTAGATTTGAATCTCTGCACTGTAATTACTACTAAATGAGCGAGAAATAGAAAGTGAAAAAAATGTCTGGTAATACTGAGAAACAATGATAATTATACAGGGCCCTAGTTTTAGTTGTAGTACTGAAAGTGATCCTAGTTTCAATTATCTAGTTGAGCACTGGCAGTATAAGTTAAAAAACCTTTTTTCCAGAAAAGTTTCTTATGCAGAACAATGATTATTGCCTTTTTTTTTTTCTAAGGGAACACAAAAGGTACAAGAGGGTAGCACTGCATTAATCTTAACAGCATGAATATCAGAGCATATTTACATTGTTTCCTAGAAGTAAAGCAGCTCCCACAGTCAGTTATTGAATCCATATTTTCGTCTATGCAGTTACCACGCTAAGTCACTTACAGAGCATTGCATTTCTGTTCTTAAATACTCTAAAAACATTCTGCACTTAATTATACACTGTTCTATCGATCGATATGTGGGGTATAACGTCCCAAAACTGCCAAATGATTATGAGAGACGCCGTAGTGGAGGGCTCCGGAAATTTCGACCACCTGTGGTTCTTTAACGTGCACCCAAATCTGAGTACACGGGCCTATAGCATTTCCGCCTCCACCGGAAATGCAGCCGCCGTAGCCGGGATTCGATCCCGCGACCTACGAGTCAGCAGCCGAGTACCTTAGCCACTAGACCACCGCAGCGGGACAATACAGTATTCTAACTCGGCTTTAACAGAAAGCTGATAGCAGTTTTATGACCTTCATCATTCAATGCAATCCTTGGCATACATTTCATTGCCCAGCTCTTATTATTAATTTGCAGGGCTTTACATCCCAAAACCATGGTATAATTATGAGGGAAGTCGAAGCGGAGGGCTCAAACTTTTGACCACCTGGGGCTCTTTAAAATGTGCACCTAAATAAATCCAAGTACATGATGTGCACCTAAACCCAAGTACACGAACTTCTAGTATTTCACTTCCATCAAAATGCAACTGCCATGGCTGGAATTCGATGCCGCAACATTCAAGTCAGTCATTCAGTTCAGCAGAATTTTCGTCTATAAAAATACATCTGCTGCAAAAGCGAAAAGCGCTTGTGGAAGAGATGACATCAGACGAATTGCCAACACTTGATTGACATTAATTGGCCTACAAGTTGCTAGGACTAGCAGAGAGCGTGTATTGCCGTCGACTTGCACACCAGAAATTGCGTCAGCAGCGTACATGGCACCATAATCGAGACGCATATGCCAGTGCTGTTTTGTTAGTCGAATGACCTTTTGTCGGTGGTTGTAACTTCGGTGGCCTCGAGATGAAGCTCCACATATTTTTACGTGTAAAGATTACGAAAGCGGGTGACAGACACAAATAAACCAGTCTCTCCGGCGCAGTTTCCACAATTTATGCAGATTCCATCAGGATGATGCAGTAAATCCTATTTCACACACTTTGGCACATTTATGCAGGAGTCGAATCACAGCTGTCGTTTATATTACTCTGCACCAATTATACGTTTAGTTACCACATATGACATAAAGCCAACAGCCGGGTGCATAAGAATAGTATGAACTAATGGCGGCTAGTCACATACTGGAAAAAATCTGTTCAAGCGTGGATCGCTTCCGCTATGAAGTATCCAAGAAAACATGGTGTAGGCTTTCTTAAAGGGACTGTCTACCGCTTGGAAAAATTTTTCTGATTGTGGCGCAAATAAAAAGGTTGTTCACCACATCCGCAGCAACAAGCATGCTTTTGGGCCAGAAACAAGGAATTATAATTTTTGCTTGATGTTGAAAGTTGATAAAAAGTGACCACTAGCATCACCCAACAGCGAATGTGGTCAATCATAACAATCTATTGGTAGGACATGAAATCCTCGCAGGTAAACTTATTTCGCTTAAAAACAAACACATTTAACTTGAAATTGTATTTTATGCACTTGAGGCAGCTTTAGGTTGTACCAGAGACCAATTTATGCTTTCTGTTTCCTCATGTGCTCAAATAGGCGTCCGGTAGCGCTGCCAGCAGAGTGTTCGCTTGCGTGCATGCCTGCCTGCAAACGGCGGAAAAAACGCAACCACGGCGTTCGCGGCCGCTCATGAGAACAACAAAAAAGTGTGTGTGCCTAAAATGACCACTAAGATATTTGTTTTATTTATAACCAAACTTGATGAAGCCTGCAAAAACCACATGCGGTCTCAGTTTTCGACTTTAGCACGCACTGACCAGTGTTGTGGGAATTCGTCCCTCCGATGGAAGGAGACATGGACAGAAAAATTCTGTTTTAAACGTTCTGCGCACTTTCCAGAGAAACCGCTGCAAGGTTAGACACTTCACATGGTACGCTTTTTATTGCGACACAAAACAGTAGAGCAACAAAGGGAGGTAGAAAGTCCTTTTAATATAAATGCGCATAGTAGACAAGCCCGAGCTCGTCCAACTAGGACTTCGTCTCCCCTTGAACTGTGAAAGCTGTCGCGATATCTTGTGCAAATATGCAGCGCAGAGAGGCACACTTATGAATTATGAAAAGGGTCTACTGCGTTTTAAAAGAAAATTTAACTACTAATTTGTCTCGGTTGCCATAATCGGACAAAATGGCATTTTCAAATCAACCATTCAAGGCAAGGCCCTTTCTTGCCGCCCCGAGTGACTGCTTTGCGCAGGTGCAAGCAAGTGGTGACAGAAAGTTCGGCAAGCAGTGCATTTGCAGCAGACAACTTTTTCCCTACTCAAATGAAATCCCTCTCACTCTCCCTGAAAATAAGCATGCAGAGGTATCATTGCACATAGTCAATGTTCCCCCGAAAGATTGCAGGCAGTGTAGTTTAAGCAACACATGCATAAATGAGCCCCAGAAAGCCAGGCAGCTTAATACAGAATAGACAGGGAGTTTACTAGAAAAGGTGTCTTTCAAATATATATACGTAACAAGAGAGAAAAAAGTGAAGCGAGGCAAATTTTACTTGAAAGTAGCTTATGCCATTCTCAAAATATCCTACAAGAAATTCGCATAAGCATGCTGCAAGTAAACTTAGTGACAGTGTCTCTTATTATTAAAGCTGCTCAAAGCACAGCTACAACTTTATTATCTTTGGCAGCATATTGCAGTATTACCTGCCGCATCCAGAATTTGCGTCTTGTGGACTCTCGCCACAGGCCAAAGCCACTGTTACCTTCTCGTGCGAGAAGCGTATAGTGTAAAATTACGCCAGTGCCACTTCCTGAAACACACAACCAAGTTGAGGAATTTAGAACAAGTGCTCGAGAAAACACGTCGGTGCTACTTGTTTACACCACGTCTTGTATGCACAAGAAAGGCCACAGGCCTCCATTCTATGAGAGTCACAGTGCAAAATGCCAAGTGGCATCAACATGTTTCTGCAGCAACCCAGCACTTCACAAGTGTAGGTACTAGTGGTCCCTTAAAGGAAATAAACCCGCTACACTTATGGATGCCAATTAGCAATGCCTAGAACAACACCTATTAAATTGTGGACTATTTCTACTCTATTTACAAACCATAGAGCCTCATTTGTTATGACACTGTTCTGGGTTATGACACTGTTCTGGCTAGCTACGTTATGCCTCCTTTCAGTTGTCAACTTGTGCCTCTCTTGCAGCATATTGAAAGTGATTCATGCATTTCAGAATGCCCTTCTGTACAGGATGTGAAAAATACTTTCAAAACAGCATTACAGAAATAACAAAGTATAAACAAAAACAGATAGTGTGCAATCTCTACAGATGCTTACGATGACATACCGGAAACAGTAAGCTGCTATTTTACATTATCATAAATTATCAGCAACTGAATGGCATTTAACTACGCAACGTTTAGCTCCAAAACAGCCACCCAAATACTATGAGATTATGCAGCAATACTTCTAAATACTGTAAAAGCTCGTTAATTGAAACTTGCAGTTAATTTGAACTGATGCCCTTGTCCTGGCCATGGTGTAAGAAATACTTTAGATGAACAAACAATGCGAAGGGAGCTTTTTTTGGGGAGAGCCGAATTGTGTGCTGCTTTTCTGCACGTCAACAGATGGCGCACCGACTGAGGACTGTGGTGAGTTGCTGGCGATTCCGCAAAGTCCCTTGCACATGGTGGTGGCTGTGTAAATTTAAGTGACCCCCGCCACCTAAGCCAAGGCAACCAGTCTTTTGACTGGTCCCTCGTTTTTCAGCGGATAAAGGCAAAGACCACTGCCACCATTTACCTTTCTCAAATATCATGCTATGTCATACCTGCCAACTTCAAGGATTCTGAATACGGGAGATTTCGCAACGGCAGGAGGAGGGGGGGGGGAGAATGGGAGAGAGTTGTCAGCACAAAAAAAAAAAATCAAGGAGAAACAAACAAATAAACGTTGCGAAAAACAAGATGAGGTGGGGGGGGGGGGGGTTTCAATCGGTCTTATAGTGACTTAGAGTGGCCGAACACACGAGGATAGGGTTTCCCGGCCAATAAGGTGAGAGTCTCAAAGGATCAACACCAACTAGCAAAATCTATTTCTGTCAAATCAACTCGGGTATGTCTTTCTGGGACACACGTGAACGGATGGGACGGCCCAGCTGGCTGCCGAAAAAGCGCGGGTCAAAGCTTTGCTCACTACTATATTCTTTTTGACAGGAACACCAAAACGCGTCTGGCCCCTTTTTATTGCGACAGCAATTATGTGCACAGTGATTCACCGTATAAGTATACGTATCTATATATATATATGAACACTCGAGAAAGAAAAAAAGCCGCCCATGCTCGGCGCCCAGCTTGTGATGCGCCGACGCACGCTTATTTCTCATGCGTACCTTGCCCCGCAGATGGCAAGGTTAGATCTTGCGCGCGCGCGCGCTTAACTTTTAATGGGGAGAATCGTGTGCCTTCGGCTTTCACTGGAACGATTGCATTTGTTGCCGGGCCCACAAAGGTCACTTCAGTCACTGCACAGGCTCTGTTTGCGAGAAGTGCGCACTTTTCTTACACAGCGAGGTATAATTGGGACACTTGTTTGTTTGTACTCATCCGTATTTGTGATTAGGTATCGTGCATTTTTTTTGTTTAAGAGGCGCGTTATGTGTGGAGCGGTAAATGTTAGTTCGCTCTCGTTTTGTGTGTATCGCTTTCATGCCTTATTTGTGTGTGAGCAGCACGCTGCACGTTTCGATCCGTTTGCCGTTTTCAGCGTGTGCTGTCGCATTCATTGCTTCGCCCTAGCTGTGAGATTGACCTTTTTTTAACACATTTACTGCCTTTAATCGCGTGCCCTCGGAGTTTGCAGATCACTATCGCATCACCGCAACCGCAGTTTTGCGCCCGGCGGTTGCGGCAAACGGTGTAGTTCTTTTTACGATTCCCGTGTGTCTGACTACGCACCCGCGTTCAAAACTAAGTCATTTTATGCCATCTAGAATCGCATCTGCCGCAGTTTTGTTCGCCGTTTGCGAAAGCAGCATTGCTTTGACTGGTTGAGCGCACTTTTTCAAAGTTCTGTCAATTACGCCATCGCCATACATGATCGTGTCAAGAGCTACCGAGATCGCACACATACTTCCGAAGCTTCAAGTACGCTGCTCTCGACCTTCATTCGACGGTTTCGGTGCTAAATTTCGTATCACCTGCGATTAGGAAATGAGTTCAGAACAGTTGAATTTATAGGCCCAATGGACATAAAATTCGGCAGGGGAATTTCACGAATGCGTATCTGCCGCGGTTTCGCATCACTGAGATTCTACTGTAGGTTTAGATAATCGCCTCTTAAACTCATTTATATTAAAATGGGGTAGGTTCGAAAAGCCTGGAGCATATTGAGCTGCTTCTTTTGTCAATGCAGCCAGATCACGCACAAAAATTTCGATTTCTGGGAGATTTTCATGACAACTGTACAAACAGAAAAAAACAGTCGAAATCCAAGAGTCTCCCAACCAATCTGGAAGACTTGGCAGGTATGCTATGCTAGCGGTGCAGAACATGCACACTTTTTACGTCCGTGCGCAATGCTGCTGCTTCGCATCCCATCAAGGTTCCCTCCGAGAAGATGGTCCATAATTTTTTTTTACAAATCAGTGCGCGCGAACAAGTATGTCGTCAAAAAAGCGCTGTATGGTTTGGCTGGCGCACAATAACCGAAGAAACCTGAAGAACGAGAAATACATCCATGTCTGCAGTCATCACTTCATCACAGGTAATGGTATTTCTGGGTTATATCCAGGTTTACCATGCTTACTGACGCGATCACGTCGCTTATCGAGAATAAAACCTAGATTCTCAGCTATGTTCAGGCGCCCTTTTTCTCTTGAATAACTCCCGTCTTGTGTTGTTACATGAGGTCTAACGATGAAACATATGTGAACGTGTCTTCTTTCATAGGACAACGCGCTAATTTAATGGATGATGCAAGCTTCGACTGGGCACCAAGCCTACTGCTGGGTCACGGCTGTTACGACCGGACACCACTGCCGCAGCATCTGCCCGTTTTCACCGCTCTAAAAAGCAACAGACGGACACGCTGGATGCAGTCGTAGCGGGCATGCCGTCCATAGAATCTGAAAGATCACTTGAGCTGCCGACCATAGACGCAGAGCCGGAGCGTGATGAACCATCGGCAGTAGATCCTGTCAAAGCTCATGTGTCTTGAGAAGAATTAAGTTTGACTTTGACCATAACGTGAAAGAGCGTCGTAACTAACCTCGCTTAGAAGGACGACACGCTGTGATGGAAGCTGCTTTGGTGCTATGCTGTTCACCCACTTGCTGGTGAAGTAGTTGTGGCCTTCCAGTGTTGTAGGCCTTCATTTGTTGCAGCGTGACATGACTTGTCGAAAGCACCAAATAGTTCACGATGGCACCGTGTGCCATGAAAGGCAACAGATCGAGGTTCAGTGCAGCATCCTTACCGATGCGCAGTTAATACAGGTCGATGCTATCGCACATTTCAATTTTTGCTCAATTACGTACACAAGTCAATCCCACATGCTCTTCGAAGCACGACACACACAGCATGTGCACGTTTTCTTTCGCCATATCGCTCGAATGAAGCCGACAAGCTCCGCCGCGGTGGCCAGCTGCACACGCAGCCTGGCACAATGTTGACAAACATGGCGGTCGCTCACTCTGCTAGCCGAAAATGACGTCACATTCTACCCATGTATAGTGACAAAATGGACATAATTGGCTGTCTCTGATACTTGTGTTCTGCGACCGGCTTCTAAGCGGAAACTGACAACAGTTTTGAAATGCTGTATGGTTGCAGAGAGCAAAATCGTCTACTGGCTAGTTACATGCAGCACTTCGCCTACTTGGCACATGCCGTGACTGCCGATCGGCTTGCTGTAGAATACGGCCACTTCACTTCAGACCATGCACAGATGCGGAGAGTAGCCTGTTGGGTTAAAATGGCGATGACAAGCTTTCTGCAAGCGATGCGCATTCCACAACGTTCTAGCTGTCCTGGCAGCGGACAGAGGCACGTTTGGGCAGTCACTTAATAAAAGCATGAATTACAGTTACTTGCTGTACAGTGCGCATGTTAGCATCAATACAGCAATGCTTCTCGATGCCCGCAGCCTGCAACGCAAAACACGGTCCCTCACAACGAGGGGGCCCCGCCGCGGTGGTCTAGTGGCTAAGGTACTCGGCTGCTGACCCGCAGGTCGCGTCCCGGCTGCGGCGGCTGCATTTCCGATGGAGGCGGAAATGTTGTAGGCCCGTGTGCTCAGATTTGGGTGCACGTTAAAGAACCCAGGTGGTCGAAATTTCCGGAGCCCTGCACTACGGCATCTCTTATAATCATATGGTGATTTTGGGACGTTAAACCCCACATATCTATCTATCTATCAATCACAACGAGGGGGCAGCGATCGGCAATCCAGCGAGTTCAGGTCGCCTGTTAAAAGCATGCAGTAGGCTTGATACGGCACTATGCCATGTGTGCATGTGTGCCCTTCTGCTCGGGCACACATGTGGCATACTATGAAAATGCTTACTGTGATAAAGCTTTCGTTGGCGATAAGTCATACCAGCACGTGTATCGGTGTCCATCACCTTGCCTTTTGTTTTTTCCCCTATCATTATATCGCAAAGATGCTGCAATCGCTGAATAATAAAAATGACAAAATGCCGCTTGTGACACATTGTGGCACCTGCAAGTTCAGCAGCACAGTTAACATTTATGGAGCAAAATGTTATTTTACAATAATTAAGAGGAATAAGACGAACCCCATGGCTCAGGCGGTCTGTGAATGCATTAGCCTTTATGGTACACTGTCGGGAATTCCTTGCAAGTACGTTATAAGTGTTAGCACGTTTAAAGATTACATACTAACAAGATTTGACTGTATATAAATAAAGGTGCAATAAACATCACGAAATAGTATGACATTGCAGCTGAGCAGACGACCCCTTCCAGCTTTCTCCGGCATGTGCGTGTACAATGCATTTGTACAGTGATTTCTACTCAGCAAAAACTCATACTGCTGGTTTGAAATTTGGCAGTTGATTCAATGTGGCACCAACAATTTGAAGCGAACTGTATTGAGCATGTCACCTACTAAGCGCTCATGCCATCATTGTGCCCGACTGTTTTCTGCTAGGTATCTAAGAAGTGATAGCAGAAACAACACGGCTGTGCAGCATCACTTTATTCAATTTAGTTGTTTCCAGTTTTTTTTTTCAATTGAATTGAGGTAGTTCAGTGGGTAACATATAGCTGGACTTATTCTATCAAAGAACACCAAAGAAATTAAGTCTCTCTGGCTTATTGGGAGAGTTGGCAGATAGGCAATCGTACTTGCTCCCTTGGCTCAAATTGCAGGGAAGGTAAATAGAGTGGTTTACCACATGATATCCAACAACAGTTGGGCACAGGATACTATTTCATAAATTTTAATTTGCTTTCTTCTAGGCTATGGTCACTCCGGAGGGCTGCTATGATCTACCAACTCTGTTTGAAATGCTGTCATTACATATTACCTTACAAGTGCACTTTCCACATCTTACCGCTTTCTTTAGTTGTGCCCCGCCAACTCCTGACTGATCGCAGTTTCACAGTAGGGGGCGAACACTGACCTTAAAGCAATTTATGGGATGAATTACTATTCAATAAAGTGCACTCGAATGAGGAAGCAGGTCCATAATAGGCGCTGCACTAAAGCACCTCTTAATCAAAATTCGAATGAAGCCACCGCCACCTTCACCTGATGGCCTGGCCATGGTTATTAACGTTACGGCCATGTGTGGTGACTGCCAACTCGCAGCATGGCAGTCATGTGCAAGCATGACTTCT
This sequence comes from Rhipicephalus annulatus, assembly GCA_013436015.1. Classification (NCBI taxonomy): domain Eukaryota; kingdom Metazoa; phylum Arthropoda; class Arachnida; order Ixodida; family Ixodidae; genus Rhipicephalus; species Rhipicephalus annulatus. The sequence continues at coordinate 36,698 of WOVY01013547.1, forward strand.
TCCACAAGGGCTGCGCAGCATTTGCGCAGCTTCTACTGCGCAGCATTAGCGCAGCCCTTGTGGAAGACCATGAGCAGCATTTCAGAGCTAATTCAACCATACAAAGGCAACACACCCATTTCGCTAAATACCTTGCTCGTACCTAATCATGATGGAGCAACAGCGCTAAAAATGAACGAGGAGAAGGGAAGGCACAACACAGCCTTCATCCATAATTAGCACCATTACTCTCTAATAATGAATTACTGCCTAGTTGAAGTTTCTCTTCTCGTGGCTAATATTGATATCAATGACTTCATTTTGGTTCGTTATTTCTTGCAATAACAAGGTTCAGAAACAGAAGCGAGCGATGAAATAGTAAAATCAATGTGCAAATGATGGTGTATCGGAACAAAAATGCCACACTGAGCCAACAGCAACAGCCAACTACCACTCCTAGTCCTGGGAAAAACATGAGAGGAGACTATTACTCTTACCAAGTTATACAGATGTTCACCGAATTAGTAGGATGTGTTTAATATTAAGTTTGCCCCAACAGAGTGTGTCAAACACCCCACCAAGAGCTTCCCATTTAAAGAGGAAATTGTGAGGCTGCACTTACATAGAGGATCTTCAAACTCCTTCCCGATCACAGAAAGAAGGGCGGAATTTCGTGGGCTCACCTCTTTGTTCGACACAGCCCGATTGAAATGCAGCATCTACTGGTTTTTCAATAAGGTTCTTAGTGCAAAAATCAGGTGAGATTGAAATTATCGCCGTGCCGCAAATAGAATCAAACTTTCTTGCCATGATAGAAAATTTCTTCTAATGCTTGAACTGCTGCTTGCCTGCAAATTGCTTCCACGATTTTCAATATGTCACACTCTGGTAACCTCTCTTTTTGTTACACAGTGCACTTATAATGCCTCTTAGGCTTACATAATTTAGGCATTTCGTTAATTGGTTTTTGATAATTCATAGAAATTCCATGTCATTAATGAAACTGGGCACAGTGCATCCTCCACAGAGGCATTTAGTTGGTGACGTTGAACCATCGGCAGGAAGTGGCACTTTCGTGACATGGGTGCATAAGAATTAGTTGGAAGTAGTGGCCACACTAAACTGCTTGAACTTCTGGCTAGCTAACAGCTGCTGTTTACTAGTAGTGAACATCAGGCTATCATTCTCGACAACACAAAACCTGCCAACACAATTATTAGAACTCCACTCCAAGGACTCACCTTTTCTCAGAAACGGGAGATGACTGGCTTTCGGCAGTTGGAACCCGTTCCTGCAGAAGAACAAGTGAAGACACAAAATGTGGGAGAGGCCTCAAAAGATTACTTCAGGGCCAACATAAAGCTGGTTGTCATACAGCAATATTTTGTCGATTAGACTAGCTGTAAAGGTGCCCCCCAATGGTGCCCCACAATGTTTTTTTTTTTTCGTCTTCTGTATCACTCGAGTGTACGTACAGTGATACCGTTTAAAAAATAGAAACAACATATTCTTGACCAAGCCGAAAAAGAGCTAAATGCAATAGCTAAGCCATTAAACTGACATGGTTCTACGTATACCTATTATTCAAAGCATGCTGGCTTTTCTCTCCTGAAACTCTTTGCATACACACACCACATTGCAGAGAAAGGCAGAGATAAAATTAAAGTAAAAGCTATCTTTGTAAACAACAACAACAAGAATGCTATATTAGAGGTGTGCAATTTACAAGAGAACAAAAGAAGCAACGGTTTTCTAGTTACTCCACTTAGCCTTTTATTCAATACAAGGCAGAAAATCAACTGGAATATTATGCAAGTCTCACGAAACAGGAAATGACTGTGTATTTCAAGTCACACAAAAGTCAAAGTGTCAGTTATAAGTATTATAATAATGCCAAACATCATTACAAAATGGCGATGCAGGAGCACCACCTATTGCTTAATCATACATCTTTAATCTTTCCAGGGTAAAATTTTTTGCGAACTGCAGTCTAAAAAAATTGACATTTTTCATTCGCTATCGAACAATGGCGGCGTCCAGGCTTGCAGAACAGCAATGGTTTCTGGTGGTGAACGCGTGTTTTAGACCTCATTGACGCATTTTCAGGCTCTGAAAATGCATCAAAATGTTAAAGATTGAATTTACTGTATAGCTGCAGACGATACGAAGCTGAAGCTCAGTTGCTTAGTTTATGGTTTCCTACGGGTAGCTGCTGGGTGCATTTTCAAAACGATGCCTTTTCTGATTCCTGTGCTTATCATTTTGTTCACGCTTGGCCAACACAATCTGCAATAAAATAACAATAAAAGACAAACTGCAATAAAATAACAAAAATACAGCGACTTGGTGCGAGATTTATTTTTAATAAATATCACCGACATCATTCTCCTACTGAACTCTGTAAAAAAGCTGGACTGGATAGTCCTGAACTTAGGACGAGGATTGAGCGTCTGAAATTCCTCTTCCAGTTAATTCATAATCATTTCAAACTAAACTATTCAGATTACTTCCAGGTCAACACACAAGAACACTCCAGACATCGCCATAATATGTACATACCACCCCTAGTCCCACGTAACGATTGCTTTAAGTTCAGTTACTTTCCACGTGCTATTGAAGATTGGAATATGCTGCCAGAGTCTATAATTGGTTGTTCCTCGCTTACATCATTTGAACAGAATCTAAAACGTTTATTTTCCGAATAACAGTGACATATGTTTTTTTGTGTGTGTGTACTTTTTGTTGGTTGCATGATTCTGCAGTAGTTGTCTTTCAAATCTTCAGCGCGGTGCAAAAGTGCCGCTTCAAATGCGTCATGTGCTGTTCTGCGCGTATGTATTGCATCGCATGTGTGTTCCATTTATGTATGTTATGTATAACTTCGAGTTGCTGGTCACAATAATACCGAGAAATTATCTCGAGACCTGTACGGTACTTCTTTTTGGCAAATAATTGTTTGTACTTCCACCCTGTAACGGCCCACTTCTGGGCTAACAGTATAAATAAATGAAATGAAATGAATGAATGAATGGCCAGTGTGGTAACTAATCAGAGCAACTGTTCGTCCGCATTATCAACAAAATCAGCTAGCCGCGAGTGATGTATGATAAGAATGGCATAAAATAAGGCAAACGTCACTGCTCCACGATATTCTGCTGCCATCTCGGCGTTTCGACGGCAGACAGCTGCTGGTGTTAACGTGTTAATGGAACTCTTTAGTTCATTCATGAAAGCGGTTGTAGTCATTGTTTCAGCGTGCTTTTCACCATGGCCTCGCTATGCATGGGTGAGAATCGCATCATGACGCTGCTCGGATAGAATAAAAAGCAGCGGACACTTTTTGAATTTTGAAAATAAACGTTCGTTTGCTTTAGTTCAGATCGGCTATAATTTTTTTATTTTAATACGAAATTTTCGCTTCAACGAAATTTTTGACACGCCTCTCCAGTATCGTCGTAGCGGGGTTCGACTGTATACGAATGCTTAGAATTTTTTAGCAGATATCAAAATATTTGAATTTGCTTTGATTCTAACTTAATTTTTTGAAAACTTCAAAGTATTTGAAATAAACGAATAGGTGTATATAAGTGCACATATAACACTCAAAAGGTAGTTTTATTGCAGCGGAAAGATGCTAAGCTGCGAAAACACCTATTGAAGATCCCCACTGCCGCGAAGCTCTACTTCAAAGTTAAATAGCATATTACCCTTCCATCGATTCATCATTTTTGTCCTTTAAAAGCTTGTTATACCAGCCCATAGGCGATAAGTATAGTATATATGAAAACGTGACATATTTTACTGGTCTAGTTATTTGCATTTCGCAAAAGTCAAACGAAACTGACAGGGCAATAAAAAAATTTGATTGAAGAAAAAATTTTGTTCTAGGGAAATAAAAAAAAAGATAGTGGACCTCAGCTCGCAAAACAAAGGAACTTTTATTTTCAGAATTCGAAAAGTGCCGGCTGCTTCTCTATTTTTCCCAGCAGCGTCTATACGCGATTCTCAAACATGCATAATGACATCATGTTAAAAAGCATACTACTACAACGGCCACAACAGCTTTCGTGAACAAACCTAACAGTAGCACTAACACACTAACACCAGCTGTCCACCATCAAGGCATCCGACAAAGCCAATATGCAGGCGTGGTATGTGAACCAATGACTCATGCCTCCTTCTATGCTATTCTCACCATCCACTAGTAGGGGCTCGCTTATCTTGTTGACCAGTGACCACATTAGCCAAGCATGAAATTAACCAAAAGCAGTGGCAGCAGAAAAGGCATCGTTCTGCGACTGCACTCAGCAGCAGTGTCTTGGAACTAAGCTTCAGCTTCGGATTGTCTGAGGCTCAGAAGCAAGGCAGTGGCAAAAGCAGGGCAGTCTTGATGCCATCGCTATCGAGCAATGTGGGCTTGCATGCTTAATAAACAGCGGCAGTTCCTGGTGGTGCCAATGCGTGTTTCAGACTTCGTAGATGTATTTTTATGTTCTGAAAATGCATCAAAATGTTCAAGATTGTGTTTACTGCATCGCACTAAATACCTGTGATTGGAATGGCATGATCAATTTTCGTTGAACAAGAAACAGCAAAAGAGAAGAGTTCGTTATGGCGAGAAAATTTATTAACTGCCTCCTATGAACTGCTGATGTGTAACCGTGAATTTTTCGCTATAGCCGGGCTCCACCGTGTCTAAAGTTTGTTCCACTTCTTTGAACCAAAAAAAGAAAAAGCATTTGCAAGGGCCTTGTTTCATTTAAAAATATATATTATACACAGTCAAATCTCTGAGCAAACTTCAGGATAATAATTATTTCAGATTAACAAATTTTTCAAAAATCCCCCTCCACATGTTCATCGGTTTCATGAAAAAAATTTCACTACTACGAATTTCAAAATACCAAATTTTTAGAAATGAGGCATCAATTTTATCCCCATATCTTCATAATACTTGAAAACAACGAAAAGCAATTTTGAAAAGTCACTCGCGGCTGTAAAATTAATGCCTAGCACCGTAAGTGCTACTATTATCACCATGAGAATGCCAGCATATTTCTCTATCTGCTCACCCTATTCAAACGTGCAATAGATAGGGGTGTGCGAATATCAAAATTTTCAAATACGAATTAAATAGGAATACATAGCTTCCAAATTTTACGAATTGAATAATGAAGAGGTGCAATTAGTTTACACCAGTAATCTTTTACTCAATCATACATGTATGTTGGAAACAGTATAATTTAGTTATTGCACACAAAAATTTTTAAGCGATTATTAAATCAGTCTAGGTGGTCACAATTCATCCACCTTTAGCTCAAAAGACCCCAATTTTACAGTTTTATTTTTAATTTTGACCCTTGTTTTCATATTTGGTCAAGTCACTAAGAAAAATAGTACTCTGGGCGTTTTTCAGCAACACAGCAATACTCCTTATTTCGCTTGCTTCAGTTGCCTTTCTCGAGGACCCCGCTCGCCATTTTACGATCAAGAATGCTGTGTTCTTCTTTGCTATCTTCTGCTCCTGTTTCACGAAATGTTTTCCGCGCCTCGAGTAATCTGCACAAGGTGAATTTTAGGTTCGAAGCGAATAATGACTTTGGTCGAATAATATCTTATCGAATTCGAATAGTATATATGACATATAAAGAAAAATGGGCATATTTATCATAACCCAACTAACCTGAACAATATTTTAAAAAAAATGAAATACAGCCTCTATGCAAATTCTCTTCTTTTTACCCTTGTTCACATGAAGTGGAAAGAGATTTGAGTAGTAGCAGGATTTCACTTTCAGCAGGATGTGAGTAATAACCCTTAAAATACGTAACATATAAATATTTATTATACTTAAGGCATATAAGCCATCATAAATTGCTTAATAAATGAATTAATTTCTGAGTAGTAATTTCACTTAAAGGGGTCGTGCGACCTTTTTCAAGAAGCCATGTAATGCATTCAATAAAGAAGCATATTTATGGCCTCATGAATAAACTACCGCAAATATTTTTAGAATCCGTCCAGTACAGGCGGAGTAGGAAAGATTTCTCGCAGGCTGCTAGTGCATTCTCTCTTCTCATCCCAACAAAAGCACTAGAAGCTAAACAAAGAGGGAAGGCCTGGGGAAAGGAAATACGTCACACGTGCTTTCTGAGCTTGTGGAGTCATTTGCCGAGAAAATAGAGCGATTTCTAGCTTCATGATGGAATAATTGGAAGAGCAAACCAACGGGACACAAGAGAAGAGACAAACAAGCGCTTGTTTGTCTCTTCTCTTGTGTCCCCTTGGTTTGCGCTTCCAATTATTCCATTATGAATTTGTACCAACTAGCCCGCCTGTCAACCCTACTGCAATTTCTAGCTGACTGAGAATTCATTGTGAATGGCACGCCGCATGCTGCGCTATAATATTTGATTTGCGTGTCCTCGGTAGCCTCGACTACCGATCGGCAGCGTTTTCTGACAATGCTCAAAAAGTGTTACAAGGCCTCTTTAAATTTGAAGGGGGGCTTCGCGGCAAAGTGGATTTATTCACGATAAGTGCTTTCTTAGTTCAGCACCCCTATACTGCAGTGAAACCCACTTTACAAGCGATACATTTGTATTAATATGCACTTATTCGTTCCTTGCAAATACTTTGAAATTTTCAATAACTTAAGTTCCAACTGAAACGAATTAAAATACCCTAATATTCGTTTGAATATCCACGAACCTACGAACGAATATTTGTGAACATTGAATATTCGAGGAATGTTCGAGCTCGAATACTTGAAATTTTCAAATACCTCGTTATCGAATTGAATACAAATATTCCAAATGCAATATTCGCCAAATATTCGAAACTTTCGAATATTCACACACCCTTAGCAATAGGCCTATCACCATCACCATTGCCTGGTATTTGTTCTTCGTGCCAGGGTTCGTTGCCTTTGTTTTCGTTAGGTAGCTTGACCTGCAAGCTTGTTGCACGGCTGTCTTCTAGCGCTTTGGTTGGCCATCGTACATTCAAGAGGAGCACCAGAAGCAGCACAAAGCGAATGCTATGACAGTGGAAAATGGGACACAAGTGGCCTATGGGATGAGGTCGCCAATGATTACCCATGCATGCTTCAGTAACGCTCGAACACTACGCATAGTGCGACAACAAAGCACACACGTGAGATTAGCCGACGAATGATAAAATCCATACCATTTGTCGTGATAAGGAAATCGTGACAAAAGTGAGGACGACGTTGGAACAGCACGCGCGAGAAATCCGAAGAATCAGTATTTATTGTCTATGCTTCGCAGTCTGTGAAAAGTATGCGTTTTTCAGCAGTCCAGCTGCCCACATCAGGATAGATCGCACTCTTTCTCAAACAAATGTGCACCGATTTCATAATACTCCGTATTTGTCTTTTTCGCATTCATTAGAGCATAACCCAGCCGCAAATGTATGCACAGCACAGGTAGCCAACTCACATATTTGCGTACATGATTTTCGCACAAATTTTTAGTATTTTCACTATGCCTTTTCAAACTAAGAAATTATTTTCGACAGATTCTTGAGATTCGTTGTACAGTCGAGCCAGCTTATAACGAACCTGAGCGTGACACGGCATCCATTCGCTGTATCCCGAAGTTCGTAGTAAATGAAACACAGCTTTTAAAGAAAGTTGCGATTGAAAACACAAACTTTTTTTGTCCCCAAAAGTCCGTAATGCACGTGTTTTGAATAGCAGAAGCGATAAGGATGGTATCGAGTTTATTCGAAACGGCAGGGGGCTCGTTCACCGGGGCCCGTGGCATAAGCTGTATAAGGCACTGAATCCAAAGTTTCATCGTTCTCGCCATCCGATTCCTCCAAATCGCTCTCGCCACGTACTTCATTCACAATGCCCTAATCCGTGCACAGTTCCGCAGTGTCGGCATGATCATCAGCCGTAATTAAACCATCACAAGAGATGTCCCAACCGCTCTCCCAGGTCGGAGTCGGCGACGCGCTGCCACAAATCGCTGCCGCAGTGGTCCTGTTCGGAAGCTTCAAGCTCGGCATCGGGTCCGACGTCGACGAAGTTGGCTTCGCGAAAACAGTTTCGCGCGCATGTATCCGTCACCGCCGCCCACGAAATATTCACCATCTCCACAGCTGAATACCAGGACGTTTGAAGCGGAAAGTTGGCTGCCAGGTGGTCAACAGCTATGAGCAAGCGCTACGCAACATGACAGCTAACGCACGGATTACGCTCAAGCCAAGCGGTCATACTTTCGATGTTTTGTTCAGCGGCAGGAAAAAAAAAAGCATGCTAGTCCTCCCATCGGCCATCCTGATCACGCACGCACACCAAGAGCGAGCAAGATGCCAACACGTGACACACATGCCAGAACACGTGGAACAGCTCTGGGTCCGTTTCCAGTCAGAAAACGAAACTAATTCGAGCCAGCGTGGCGGGCGTCGTAGACTAATAGGTGTTCTCTGGCGTCGCGGAGCGGTGGAGACAGGCGAAGGGGTTGTGATCAAGAGAACAGAGAGCAGACTTTCGAGAGAAGGGCGAGGAGTTACGATAAGGAGAGGGGAGGATGCGGCGGGAGGGCTACCTTGAAAACCAAAACACACGGAAAGGAGGCAGGAGGTAGCTTGCTTGAAAGGTCCGCGAAACTCGCACGTAGAAAAACTTGGAAAGAGTGAATGGCCGCCTGAATCGGTGCGCGCGGCAGTGTTCGAAGAATCGGCAGCCGTGGTAAAAAAATCGTTTCGTTGCGCTGGCAGGTTTGCGTGGCCTCACGAACTTCGAAATTTCGCGATTCGTTCGGCGCAAATTACCAGCTGTTTTCGCGCTTTTTCACAGTCCTAAACACGAAACGAATCACGAATTATCAGAGTCGGTAGGGTAGCGCACGCACATGCACTAGAAGCAGACTAATCGGATACAGTTGGTGGGCGAGGATGTAGGCAAATGGTCTGGTCACTCTAGGCCGGCGACGCCAACGACAGTACCAGCGATCGAAAACACGGGAGATGTCCGACCGGTCTTCGAAAGATCGGTGGCAGTGTGAAAACACCGGCCTCATCTGGCGATGCGAGGTGCTCAGAGTAGCGGGGGGACAAAGGGCGGAGGGGTGCGTAACAAAAAGTGGTCGGGGAGAGCGGAAACTAGAGGGGCGCGGAAGCAGGGTCGGTGAATAGGCACCTTTCTGATGCCTGATCAGTGGTCGAAATTGGTTTCCCGGGAAGTAAGCAGACTCCGTTCGCTGTAACTGATCAGCGGCGGTCGGCGACGTTCGTTGTAAGTGCGATTTTGTGCCATAGAACCAATGTATATTTCCACGGTCACGTGGATATTGTTCGCTTTAAGCGAAAGTTTGTTTTAAGTGGGGCCGTTATACGAGGGCTCGACTGTATCATGATTTCACTATATCGTGCTGGTTAGTTACCGTATTTACTCGCATAACGTGTGAACTTTTTTTTTTGCAATTCTGGGGCCCTAGAACGGAGTGCGCAAATTACGTGAGGATTTTGTGAAAACAATTAAAAGATATAGAATAGTCCTCATGCGTGCTGCATATACATTAAAGAAAGAAAAGAACTTAGGGTACAAATCAAGTGTATTTGTTTATTTAACCGAATTCGCACTTACTTTTACCAGTCAGATTTCGTTATACGCGGTATAGTCGAAATTGCTGATCGAGAGGTTCGATTGAGAATCATCGTCTTGGCCGCTGTCAGTGCCCTCCAAAGTGCGTCATTCTTGGTTAAATCGAGAGCATTCGAATGCCCCATTTTCTTGAAGAATTCTCGACAATGCTGGGAGAAACTAGGTCTCACGACAGGGCAATATCAGAGAACCTATGCATTCCCATATAATTCAAAAATTCTCCAACGGCAAGAAACTTGTAATAGCAAGTGCGCCCTGACCTGCTGGCACGCACAACAATCACGCCGATCGTCACACATTGAAGAACTTCATGCTGAAGTGCTTGGCAATGGCAAATTATTGTAGCCCATTAAATGCGACAGACAGATGGCGAAACCTAAGCTATCATAATCAACTAAGCATTTGTTGCACGCGCGAACGCACAGAACAAGAGGAACAGTTGATGCGACAGGCGCTCGTACACCTCCGATACAGAAGGTTGACCATGGCGTGAGCCATGACGCGAGCGTGTATTCTCACAGTGCTAGAGATGAGCATAGAGTTTTCTAATGGGGAGATAGAAGGGGATCAATGCTCGAGCAGTTCTAGCGACCTATCAAAAGATTTGTGCATTTGAGTACGGTATTCTAGAGACCTTAGTTCAGGGAAAATTCTTAGAAAAAGAGACTTCGTATTCCTAGCCTGTTTGACTGTGCTTGCCTAGGCAGCAAGGCTTGTGCTGTGTACGCTTGTCTAATGCATCTGAACATCCAAAGCCTCTTAAAGCGCGCCGGCTGTCTGGCTTGGGCAAGATGGGGAATACAAAATATGTGAGTAAATTTACATTTGTTTTTTAGGCTGGCAAGATATTATAGAAATACAAGGGCGCAAATTATGCGAGTAAATAGTACGATGGGTTACGACAAATATGCCCGTTTTCCTTTGTAACATGCGAAATATACTATTTGAATTCAATTTGAAATTATTTAACCAAAATTGCTATTTGCCTTGAATTCATTATTTGCACAAGCCTAGTTTGTTCGTGTAACATCAAGCAAAATACTAAAAAAAACATGAGGTTTTTGTCAATTAAGCATTGTATTAAAGATAGCTTCCAGTTAATTCGAACTCACGAAGAGGTCCTGTCAAAGCTATGTGTATTTCAATGGGCGAAAACGCCCGGTAATTCAAACGTACAAGCGCTCCGAAAATGCTCTCATACCACGCTCCGAACATACCACGCTCCGAAAATGCTCTCAGCACCCCGCCCAATCCCACGGCGACACCTGCGACACCTCAACGCTGCACGCGAAGGAAATGAAAAGGAAAGAAAAGGCTGCTGTGGAATGTTTGCTCTCTCTCAAATGCCATCTGCGATGTGCCTGTGTCACGCTTCTCCCTTTTCCGTCCCTGCCACGTAAAGACCCTTCTTTCAAGGTCGCGCCCGAACAGAGAGAGGAAAAAAAATTGACCCTGTATCTGCATGTTAATCTGTAAATGTCGTCGAAAGACGATAGTCTTGCGTGTGGAGAGAGTGAACAAAACATTTACTTGATGTTCTGAGCAATAAAATTGATGAATGGTATTCTGGAGACGCTGCGTTACAGTGCCTCGAGCATGCAGCGGAGGCGAACAAGCTCATCAAGTCCTGTCACACGTGACACATAAGCGCCATCTGGCAGTTTTTTTGGAAAACGACGCGCGTGGCTCTGAGACGGGTGTGTGCGCCCGTCTCAGAGGTGATAAGGTGTATAACGCAAAGCTACGGGTAGGTGCCACCACCGTCTCGTCTTAGCAAAGCGTTGGAAGCAGTCGCCTTTTCGCGCAAGCGTTGCGTGGTCAGCGGAGCGTGATAAGCATTACGGTCCTTAAAATTACTTATGTATGTCTTTTCTAGTAAAAGACGCACATGCAGAATATATACGTGTTGTTATGGTCCCATAGACATGCGCAATAGTTGCTTTTTATATGACAATTGCACAAGTATGAATGCCGAATCTTGAGCAACATTGGTGGGCGCTGCGGATGGGGTCGGCTGTTTCAAGTACTCGGTGCCATTAAAAGTGGACAAACAGACAAATGTACAGACAGACAGACTAAAATTTTTGCGTCGAAGGTCCCCAAAAAAAGACTATCTTCTTTAAAAGAAAGTCCTCGCTGGGCTGAATGAATGTGTGGTTGAGAAAGGGAAAAGGCACTATCTTCTGCAGCCATTGCCCCTTGGGGGAGCCCGGCTCTGCGCCTTAAAGGCGGGTGGGGGGGGGGGGGGGTCGTCTGTCACGCCGCAGGTGCCATACTTTCCCCTTTCCCGTCCCTGCCACTTAACCTTTCTCCTTTCAATGATGCCCGCGAACAGAGCAAAAAAAAATAAAGCTGCCGTGGAGTGTTGGCTTTCTCTCCATTGCCGATCAGCTTCTCTCCCATGGAGATGCTCCTCCTTTCTCGTCATGTGCTGGCCATGCTGCGGCTGCGTAGTGGAGAGGCTCCGCTGCGCAGTTGTTGTTTTTAGAAAGTGTCGGCGCTGGACATTTCCACGCGCAACTTCTCTTGCCAGAAGAATGATGAAGTTGAAGTAGAAATGCTTTGCAAGCTGCCTGCGAAATTGATTGACTCGCTGCAAGGCAATCGTGTGCAGACGCGCATCACCGATTACTTCAATTAACAACGGATGTCCTGTGATTTGTGAATAAATGTAAGTCTTCTGAAAATTCCCCCTTGTGTGTTAGCTCAATGCACATGTGCCACTGCATGAAGAGCCCTCCTTTATTTAGCTTTCATTAATTCAAACTTCTTTTAATTCAAACAAATTTTTAGACCCCTTCGAGTTCGAATTATTGAGATTCAACTGTATAATCGAGATTATACTGTATGTTTATTTGTGGCCTAATTGCTCAACAATAGACAACCAGTGTCTTACCGTGTCTGGTGACATTAAGTGGAAGCCTTTGGCACAGAGTCGTTGCAGCCACTCCACACCTGCAAGAAACGTAGTGTTAGACAAAGGCTGCGCAAGTGAGGTGTAAAGCAGAAGAATGACGTTAAAATGAGAACAGCCCACTGTGCCTTCTGCACACACTACCTCCAGAATAACAGTGGTTGGAGACCTAAACAGGAAAAAGGCTGAAAATAAACTGCACATAAATTTAAAGCACTGTTTTCCCCACAGGAAATGAGTCTGAAAATTGCTCACATGTTGTACCTACAGTCCCCGATAGATTTTTCACATTCCAAGAATTCTAACTTGTGTGATGTTTCGGACTTTATGAATGCACCGTCAAGGTTCTCATACCACTAACACGTTTTCCTGACAAATTTTCCAGTTGCATTAATGACTTAAAGTTCTGTTTTTTGGACTAAATCAGCCATTGTGAGCCATGCCACTTGATTATGAAGGCCGCCATGTTGGTTCAGTCAAGTTTAGCTCCCAGTGTCCAGTTATATTGCCCCCAAGATTGTGAGCGCGTACAATCCTCCAGTTTCACAGGCAGTGTTCGATCTTGGCTGGCAAAATGCTCATCCTGAAAAAGTTTTCGCAAAGTTTGCCTTGCATAATAAACGCACTCCCAACTTTGCTTCATTTTTTTTTTGGAAAAAAGCATGTTCATTACACAAGTGTACGCAGTATTAAAGTGTGAGAGCGAGTTGAATATTTTCTAATAGTTGTCGAACATTCTCTTTTAAATTTCTAACACGCCGAGATGAAGGCTACAGAAAAAAAAGGTTGCAGAGAATTTTTAAGGGGGAACGAGGGTCTCAAAATAGTACGAAATACTTACAAATGCTGACTTTCGAAAATTGCAATTTGAGGTACTTATAGTCGAAAGTATGTTTTGCAAAAATTGTATATTACGGCAAAATACCACTTCTTTTTGTTAAGGGGGGACGTCGCAATGAAAATTATTTTTGTTATTTATGAAACTAAAGGAATGAAATTTGGCATGCAGATGTCATTTGTTGTGCTGATATCATAACAGAAATCGGTCTCGTGCTATCTAATATAACTTTTGAGTTACAACACTTGATAAACTATGATTGTCATCCCAAAATTAATTAGCTGATTAGACACAAGTTTGTCAAAAATTTTTCATGAGGGTATTCACAAAAATTCATTTTGTGCCGTAATGCTATTGGGTTATTTTTAATATTTAAATAAGCACACAAAAATTTTTTCTAAAACGTCCTGGACATATTGTCTTACCAACAACTTTTACAAAAAGCCAATTACAAAAGTCTGTATATGTGCACACAAAATATGGACAGCTTTATGGCACTTACCAATGTCTCAGAATCCAAGCGCAGAAAACGGAATGGCTATAGCTTAATTTGTTGTGAAATGACACAGAGATGACTGACAGCAACTGCTCAAGAAATGAAACCTGAGAAAATGGAGCTAAAAAAAATTGGAGCTAGAAGCTGATAAAACAGAACTCAGAAGAAAGCTGGCTTTATTTTTCCTTTGAGAAGTGCATCTTTGTGGCTATCTTGAGCTCCAATTTGTCCTCTTTATGTTGATACCATGGTGGCACTTTGCCAAGAGAAAGCTGCAAATTTGTCTTTTGCTGTGCCAAATTTTCACATAGCTTTTGACGACAGCCCACCAGTAAAAGGCTTGTTTCTCAACTTCTACTACTTATTTTGATCTAAAATAACACTATGATGTTAAAACATGGTCTCAGGATTATAGAAAGAATTCAATTGAAAAACAGAACATTTTGACCAAATTTACAATTCCCACTGCCACATCCCCCCGTAAAGCTTCATATAAAAAATTACAAATGTTTTTAAAACTGAAAACATAATTTTCTTGGCATTGTTATTTTTGTGAAGTGAATCTGCCGTACGGAAGTTTTGAGCAAGTTTTTGTGAAGATATCCAAACAAACTTGACACCATTCTTTTGCGCAGCCCTTGAACTACAGGCTAGGTAAAGCTTTTCTTTTTCTCTCAACTTTGATAGAATTGTATTACTAGAAGCTCACTTTCACCTTGCTGGTTTATGAATTATTCCTGATCAAAGAAATAGCCGTTTTGACATCTATCTTGCTTTAACATGTAGTTGTGAGAACTAACTTTCTTTATTCTGAGTTACCATAACAACCTGCAAGAAATTTCCTAATTATAATGTGGGAATTACTCATTACTTTTTTTAAATTTCGATATTTGAAATTTGTTCGCAGATTTGAAATCTCCATTCAATGGTACACATGCAGGTGATTTTTACGGCAGTAGGATAATAGATGAACTTTTTTTTTTCAAGGCCATCGTCCCCCCTTAAGCACATTCTCATGCGATAGAAACATAGAACAGCTTTATTTGGCTAGGTTGGTGAAGTTTCCTATTTGTTTTATCAAGAATGAGGCATTAAATAGATTGAATTATACTTAGTTACGTAACTGGTGCAACCAATATGGTGTCGACAACACTTTACACATGAACAGAAAAGATTGTTTCCTATACCTCTCCCCTCTGCAACTTTTGTAGAGGCCCAAGTGATTTGGCTGACAACGATGTACTCCCTTCGAATTTGGAGTTGCTAATCTGCCCTGCACACTTTAATGTATAAAAACATCTGAAATTTTTCGTTAGAGCCTTTCAGACCTTTTGGTCAAAAACTGCATTACTCGGCATGCCCCCATGTATGCCGAGTAGGTTCGAATCAGTGATATCGAAAGTCGATCCATTTACGGCCATAGTGGAGCCCTAAAGGCAGCATTCCTTCACTACCACGATGAGTGAAGCATATTAAATACATTCTGAATATTCTCAAATGAATACATTAGCTACCATAGCAGTTTAAGGGGTGAGGTGGCATTGAAAGAAAACTTTTTTATTTGTTGACCTATAGCAATGAAATTTGGCATGCATACTCATAAGTGTCTCGAATAGGGAAATATGCAGTTTCATCATGATACCTTCAGTAGTTCTGAAGTTACATAATGCTACATGGTCCAAAGCCTAGCGCTGTAACAAAACATGCCAGGAAGCTGCGAATGGTGTTGATGTTTACTCAAAAGAAAGCGACAGGGTATGGCACTCTTAGAATTCTTTAATAAGCTCTCCTTTTCTTTTTAGAGATCATCATGGCTGCCGACACATTGTCAGAAACAGTGGCACGGACAAATCATCGTCTAGAAAAAAAACAGGGCCATAAAACAGAAATTGAAGATTGCTGTACCCACAAGCAAGTGTTCAGCAAGTGTTCAGGAATTCAGGAAAAAAAAAAGAATCAAAATCGGTCAAGTCATTTCCATGCTACTCCTTCCACGAGCAATGCACAATGTCCAAAACACACTTGTGAGAAAAAGCCTGTCGAAGTGTTCGACAGGCTCTTTTCGATGAACATTTTTGTTTCTCGTTGGATATTGATGAATATTGGCACAGACACTAAGAATGACCTCACAGTGCTCCCATAAAAAGTTTGAAGCGATACCGCAAATACTTTATCAGAAATTATTTCTTCATTGAACCATGTGGAGGGGCTGAGCCTAATGTCAAAAAAACAGTATTGAGAAAGCTGCGTTTAAAGTATCAAATTTTCTTTACATTTCTAAGACACATAAAAATTGTGATCTCAGGTTTGTCTTGTGATATTTGACTTCTTTTCATGATTTACTCCTTTTCATGATTTAAAAAGAACAAGTATGGATTTCAAACCAAGTTCTTTGTATGAAGGAGGGATGTGATAGGTATGACAGAAAAGATTGTAATTGAATAAAATCATATACTGTAATTATTACACATATATTTTGTGCTGAAGTTGTAATTAGTGTAATTAAGTACTTGATTACAAATATTCACTGAACCTTTATTTATTTGGAGAGAGGTTTATTGCATCAGAAAAATGGATCGCACCATGACGGCCTATGCCTTATTTTCAATGCCTTCTTTCAAAATTACAAATTTATGGGCAGACTGGTGGCACAGGAATTTTTAGCAGTATATTTAATGACGTAAAACGGGCATACAAAAATTCTTGCCCGATTCATACGTGCACTTTTGCCACTCTAGCTGTGAAACGCATCATCATACAGCCGGTCGCAGAAACTCTAATCTACAGCAATTCATTAACCTCGGAACATTCATAGACGTTCGTGGCGATATCAAGCACGGCTCCAAGCACGTCTGAATCGCATCACAAAAGCTTATTGACAGCACTCCATATGACCGTGGGGTGCGCGGCCGCGCGGACAGTGCAGCCGGCGCGTAATGCACTTACCGGCGGCGTTCGATGACGATGTGCGAAATATGTAACTACGGAGACAAAAAATCGGCACGCACTGCACTTGGCATCGCATTTTCGAATGACGACGTGCGAAACTGCTAGCCGCTGTTCCGAGCAATCCTTGGCAGTGAAGGGGGGCAAGGGGTGACGAGCTTGACTGTGTTGTCCGCTGCCGATGCTTAAAATGCCCGTACGTGATTCATAGGAGCTAGCGAGTTATGTGCTACATTCCTTGCGAAGAAGCACGTCGCCAAGAGTGCGCTTGGGCATCGTTCCTGCCCGCAGTCTCGCTGTCAGCGGAGTTAGGGTTAAAGCCGACTCCGATGGCGTGCTGCACTCGTAGACCTCGCGCCCGCTCGTAGTAATCTGATCGTGCATCTGGTGCGACCACTCGTAGTAATCAGATCGTGCCGCCGCTTACAGCTTCGTTGCTTGCGAAGAAGTACGTCGCCACGAATGGGATAGCGCGTTGTTCCTGCCCGCAGTTTCGCTGTTGGCGTAGTTAGTGCTAAAGACGACTCCGATGATGCGCAGCACTCGTAGACGGCGCGCCCGCTCATAGTAACATGATCGCGCATCCGATTAATGCTAGTAACTAAAGCGTAATTATATTATGCTCGTAACTAAAGCGTAATTATATCTTAAGTGATCATCAAGCCGTGAACACGTCATGAAGTAGCGATTTTCGAGAGCCATAACCTCGCGACATACAAGCAGCAGATTACGATCTTCCGGAGCGAGCATCGGGCCAATGGCGAAGCGAACTGAGGCAACATGGCGGCCACGGCCAATCAAGGGCCTCAAAACGACCGTCAAACATTTGCTTTTTGTGCGCTTGTTAAAAGGAGGATCCAGCTGAGGCGGGAAAGTTAAACGCGGAGAAATGCTTTTTCCGATGAGCCGAAGAAGCCGGCTCCCAGCCCAAGCATCGCGAAGGTATAATTTTTTGAAAAGCGCCGTTTTCTCGCCATTTCCAGAAAAAGTTTTGCTACCTAGGTGGGTGAAACGAATTTTCCGAAAGACTTCTGAACGGTTTTCAGTGTAGATATTCTGGAACCAGATAGAAAAAGGGTTCCAGAAACTGAAAACTTGAGTTTCGAAAAATTGATTTTATTGACACTTTTCACGATACCAAAGCCGCATCCCCCCTTAAAAGACACCTTAACCGTAATGCAAAAATGTGATGCGCTCAAGCATATAAAAAATTTGAAGGGAGCATTGTAGTTGGACATGGGCCGTATTTCAAATGTCTTCGGGAATTTCGAATAATAAAAACTCCAGTGCCAATCAAATAAAAAAGAAAACACTCTTTGAAAAATATTCAAAAGTTTGAATATTTTTAGAGTATTCGCATGAGCCTAACCAAACCTTCATACCAAGGGAGGGGGGGGGGGAAATATCGTCTCCTTGGGATGATCGTTTCGATTCCTCTTATTTATTTATTTATTTATTTATTTACAAAATACTGCAGGCCCATTTAAGGGCCCCAGCAGGAGGGGCAAATATCATAACATTGCACATAGGTGTAAAACAGCAAGAACAAAAAGGTTACATCATATACAAAAGATACAAAAACATGGGTCATGGTTAAATACGCTCAAGTGCCTCTACAGAGCTGGTTAACGATTGAGCAGTATGGGACAGGCTAGTTCAGCTGATACTACATTTTGAATGTAATTGGCCGCATGGTTACGAAATGCTGCAATCACCAGCAGCGGTAATTAACTGTATAGTGGTTTGCAAACACAATCTTCTCTCATTTTTGCACTACGCAAAATGTCGGGTGATGAGGATATTTTTCGTGCGCCTTGAGATCCATATCATAGAGGTTATAACGAAACCCCACACTCAGTCATCAATCAAGTTAGCATCAATCAGCAGAACACCACAGCTGTGGCACCACTACCGCTAAGTACATGGTAATGACTCATCCAGACAACTTTGTAATTAGGCTGACAAGAATATGCTGAACACACAGACCTTTGTGCCTCTGGTGGCCAAATCGCCTCTCCCAAGCGGCCAGTAGCAAATTGTAGTAGCGGCGGTGGGCAAGCAGGGTCACATCTCCGTGGCGACCGCCCGGAAACACCCGCTTGAAGGAGCCGCAGCGCGAGAGCTCATCTTCGCTCTGCACCAACACCCGTACATCGTCGGGCGTCAGGCTTTCCAGCAGGCCAGAGGTCTCTTCTTCCTGTACAGGCATACATACATGCATGAGCACTGGGAGATGATTTAGACTCCAACCAAAGGTTTGAAGAAACCCGACGTTTCCAAACCGACTTGGTTTCTTTCTCAGGGGTGACTGCGGGACTTCGTAGCAGCGGGGTCTTCAAAGCACTTGCAGGGCGGATAATGACCCTCTTTCGCTCGTTTTGCCGTGGAGCGCAGTCCATGAGTATACACTGGGGGAAGGGTTTCGAGAGAGCAGTTGATCTTATGGGCTGTCCATTGTATGTGCCACGGCTGGAGTAATATAACCTTCTCCTCCAGTTCGGCTCGCTTTCAAGGATGGTCGTTGCTTCGAAATCCATCCATCCTTGAAAGCAAGCCGTACTGGAGGAGAAGGTTATTACTCGAGTCGTGGCATATACAGAGGACAGCCCATAACATCAACCGCTCTCTCAGAACCGTTCCCCCGGTGTATACACATGGACTGCACTCCACGGCAAAACGAGAGAAAGAGAGAGAGAGGGTCATTATCCAACCTGCAAGTGCTTTGAAGATGGCGCTGCACGTAGCCCCGTAGTCACCACTGAGGAAGGTTTCGAAACGTCTGGTTTCTTCAAACTTTTGGTTGGAGTCTAAATCATCTCCCAGTTTCATACCCAACCAGACAGACTTCTGTCGAATGTTTACATTCAATACATGAACACCTGAGCCACACAGCAGCCACAGATCGCGCAGCGGGTGTGCTCCAATTCTGGTCAGCATTTGAAGACATGTTACTTTGACAAACTAAGAAGAGCGCCTTTAGATGAAGTAATCAAATGCCCTGAAAATGTTTAAAGGCTAACTGTAACGGAATTTGGCACTCTGCAAAAAGTCAATATACAGTAGACTCTCAGTAAATGGAAATCTGTTAAACAGAACTACTGCTTAAACAGAACTATTTCTTCTGCTATGCTTGGTTTCAGGCTTGTATTCTGCACCTATGTTCTTCTCTGTAGGAACTGGGAACATATTTTCCCAGTCCCTACATGTTCCGTTTACTGAGAGTTTACTGTATAGGTTGTCTAGCTAGAGGTAGTGCTGCCTGCCGAATGTCGCCTTCAAAATAAAAGCACTTACCTTAAAAAGAGCTTGCAAACGACAGTGTTTTTGAGACCGAAACTAGAAAAAACGATGTAATTACAGCTGACCGGAAGCGACGTGAATGACAGAAAAATTGTCTGCTCCACACTCCTCAAGTACGCACCTCACGGATGCGCCCTTTAGTGCGTGTGCTTTTTCTATGTTACCTAAATTAAGAAAACTGCGTGAACATGCCTCTTATCGAAAGCTGGTCCGGGCTTCCCACTGGTGGGTTTTCAGTGTCTGACCGCCGTATTCAATAACGCTGCTTGACTTGAACTTGACTTGCCATAGACTTCAATGCAGCACGAACGAGTTTCGAGTGCGCTGTCTAAGGTAGCACAAAACGCACAGAGTGATTCAGCGGCAGGGAGGATTGCTCACAAGGAGCGATGCGACAACATTCTGTAGTAATCGTCTTATGCGGTTCTGTCCGATTTGCATGAGCACACTGCTAGAGCTCTGTGTCGTCTGGTTGCTGGCAATTATAGCACAAATTATAAGTTAAATACGCAACTGCATGATTTTTTCCTGTCGTTATCGTATCTTACCGTATATATACAATGTACTTATGGCCGATTCCAGCCAGGCAAAATTCCGTTGCAGTTGGTCTTTACCTTGTGAATTCATGCCTTGTTGCTTGGATAAAATTTGAATTAAAATATTACGTGAAGCAACTGTCGGTGCAGCATTTTGACACTTCGTTTGCAACAACACCATGATGTGTGTGGTGCTAAAAAAGAATAGAGGAGGTTTGAGGAACTCCACCTAGTAGGACAATGTGAACCCACAGCTTACTAAAAGTCAACAAGAAGCAATTACTGATTTCCTCTTGTGCTGGCCAACTTCCCACTATACTTCCTAAAAGCTTGATAAGGCACTACCTTGTTCGAAAGTGAAATAGCCTGTGCCATCTTTTGACCTAACTCGCGTTTTTTACAAACTCGTTTACTTTGGCAGTGCCATTAAGCATCGTAACAAAACTTATGACTGCCATTGCATTATATCGAAAAAAGCAAGTAAGCGTGTTATAGAGTGACTCACCACATCCATTAGGCTTGTCTCATAGTGCCGGTGTTTGAGGTGCTCAGCTGGGGAGAGAGAGTATGTGTGGAGCAGAGGGTTCAAAGAGAGATCATCTTGTTCTTCCAGACTGGGCAGGTGGGGAGGAGAGAACACTTATTAGGGTCTTGCATGCACTTTATGGTGGTTCGCAAATACATCTGAGAAAACGAACAAACAAAAAAGTTTTTTATCCAATTTGCTGCCTTTTCTTCTAATTTAATCTGATTCTTTTACCACGCAGTCGAAATGACGTAGTAACCATAAAATAATTTGAAACATTGAAGTCGTGAAAAAGTTTCTCTTCCTCACAACTTGCACATTGAAGTGGAAATATTACAACTAAGAACAATCAGTCGCACTGAGGCAACTGAACTTTCCAGAAGATCCTTGAATTTGCACACTTGCTGCTCTAAAATCGCATTTCCTCATGGAATCCCAATCTCAAAAGCTCCGGTCTTAGAGATAAGCAGCACTACTTCATGGACATCTGGCACATTTTCTGGCCCCCTTTTTTTCTAGCCATTGTATCGCCAGGAACAATTGTGGAGACTTGGCATACATCAAACACTAACAACAAGCTCAGGAAGCTTTCCAGCTTAATGTTGTTCGAAACGAATGCGTCCTCTCTCTCACCCGTAGCATTCTAGTAGCCTCTCGTCAAGGTCGTCCTTGAGCTGCTGAGGCAATTGAAAGCCTGCCAGGTTCAGCATGTCCTTCACCACCTCACTCTGCAAAAGAATGAGTGCATCAGAATGACAGACTGAGAATACCCATCCGGAAGAGTATCATCAATTTCAGTATGCCAATATGTCAATTTATAGCAAAGAATCTTACAATCAAAGATACCACAAAGAACCACTGTGCTGTATATAAGACGATGATAAAGAGAAAATTGTCATCTACTCACTTCAAATGCAAAGTTCATATGAATTCCACAGGAATAGGTCTGTGTTCCTTATTGATAAAAATAAAAATAATAAAAGAAGCTTGTGTGCACACAACACACTAAGCAAAGAAACAGGTCTGTGCCCTGACCCTTCCCAGAAAATAATGCTAGTTTAGAGCAGCTATTGATGTTTTAGAGGTAGATATTAAATTTGCAATACATTACTTTGAGTTCAGAGTGTTGTTGAAGCATCACATAAATGACAATATTTCTTATGAAATATATTTAACAGACAACAATAAATGTAAATTTCATGAAGCAGACAATGGCAGGTTGTCAAAAATGAGCTGTGAAATGAGCTACCGTTTAAAATACCAGTATTTGTGCCAGAAATCAAATCAAACCAGAAAAGGCTGAGCACCACATTTAAGAATTAACCACAATAGCATACAACTGCTGCCAAAAAAGCAGCAGCTAATTGGTATAAGATGAGAGCAATCGTGCTCATTTTCACATTTCACCACACTAGCCTGCATGTCTAGCTGAGAAAAAGTAAACAGTCAAATGAACTATATACGCCTAATATGCCAGTTCTTGTTGCACAAATGAGATCAGACCTGATAATACCACACACTAGTAGCACACTGGGATGATTGCACACAGATTCTTTTCAGTTTATTTCAAACAGTAGAAGTTCGTCGGTATTGTTTTCTCGGTGTCGTTTCGGAGCAGGTTTAGAACAATTACTAACAAAAATTACTGCTTGGAGCAGCAATTATTTGTCGGAGAAAATGGAGCAGCACATCCATCACTGCTATTGACAATTATAGTGATGTTTGCACGATTGCATGCAAAAATATTTACTATGTTCTTTTTAATGCGAGAAAATGGAAGATCATATATTACTTTTTTCTGACTCACTAGAAACTTGCTTGACTGGCTGGCATTTCACCATGTCTAAAAAGAGTATTTTAACCTCTGCAATACCTAGTGATTGCTCTTTAGACGTCTCCTTGGGTCCGAATAACTGACTGCTCTTTAGACATCTCCTTGAGTTCTACCGTGAGCAAATGTATTGTAAACAGGTGCAGGTCTCATGTGCATTGTTACAGTATGCACTATGGAAAAAAAAAAAAAAACATACCTTGACTGTGTAGTCGACTGGTGTTGCAGATCGTAAGCTGTGCAAGAAAAAAGCAAATGGAGGTGAATCAGAAAACTAATAATTTCAGAGAACATCATAATCAGAACAACCTAACTGCAGAGCTGTAGAAACAGCTGATTCCTCCTCACCTCATAGCTGATGCCAAGATTATGATCAGTGAATTAATTGCACTTAATAGAGTCCAGAACGAAGCAATGACCTATATTGCGTCAATTCAGTCGTAATGTGAGCTTGAACAGTTCTGCCAAAATACAGAGAATGCATGTGGACACTTGAAGCTTATGTGTTTCTCTTCGGTGAGGATTCTTTGCACAGTAAACAGAATCTCTACTACTGCTGTGGCATGGACCTTTATTTGCCAGACATGACACACATCCCTAAAATCACCAACAGCTTACCATGATGCCATGCAATTTAATGGCACCTTTTCAGGCAGAGCTAATTTTTTATTACTAAAGTTCACTCAGTTATATCCTATATAAGAAAAAGCTTGAACAAAACTTGCTAACTTTCAGCAACATTTTTCTTGACCGTAACAGCCAAAAACAGGCAAACATGCGCTCACTGCACTTATAGAATATTGAAGTACAATACAGTTGATCCTGAATTATATCAAACTCGGATATATCAAATTATTAGCTATCTTTAGGAGTATGCGAATATGAAGATTTTCAAATACAAATCGAACATTGAATAATGAAGAGGTGCAATTTATTTCCACCAGTAATCTTTTACTTAATCATATATTTAGGTTGGAAACAGTACAATTGTTATTATAGCCAGCTTTGTGCACAAAAATTTAAAAAAAAATGTCACCACCTGTACTTCCCAGAAAACAGACTACTAGTTGAGCTTGTGACTGTGATATCCTGGGTTCTATCCACATGCAGAACTTACCTTTTGTATCTTTTGTATCTTAATGTGGTAGTACTTTATTACAAAACAAAAAGCTTTCATACCAGCTACCATGATCACCAGTCAGCATGAGGCCACTGATGTGATTGTGTTAACAGTTAACACCAATGTACTTGAATCTAAGTGATTATTAAAGGAGGCAAGGTGGTCACAATTCATCCAGGTTCCAACACTATCAGTTCTAGCTCGAAAGACTACGACCTTAAAGTTGTCTTTCTAATTTTCTCCCCGGTTCTCACCGATCGAGCCACCAAGAAATAAAGGAGTACTTTGGGTGTTTTTCAACCACACAGCACAACTCGTTATCTCTATTCCTTCCGTTGCCTTTCTCGAGGACAGCGCTCGCCATTTTCGGATCAAGAATGCTGTGTTGCACTGATAGCTGCAGTGCTGTGACCGAGGTGTACCAGGCGTGCAGCGATAGCGCGAGATAAATGATCACTGACGTGTGATATAAAGACGCCCCAAATACGCCTTTTTGCAGATGGAGCCACAACTCTCATCGGCCAGGGCACTATTTTGCCACGTCACAACCCCTTTCGACGCACTGGCTGTAGGCGGCAGTAAACTGATGTTGGCAAAAGAGCGAGATCATAGCAACAGTGTAACGGAGGGCTAATTGCAGGAAATGTTGCCACGCGAGCGCAATGCGCGTACGACAGATTTTCAAAGGCGCTGTCGGGAACACAGTGGAACCGTTAGCAACGAAAAAGTATAAGTGATGACACAGTTGTAATGTTACCAAAAGTGCATGGCCTTTTTTATGTTTATCATTGCGGGGAAAAACAATAACTAATTCACATGACCATATCTGCTATTATACGATCATTCCGAAACTATGAAAAGAGATGATGAAGTAGCGGCACAGCTGATGGACGACTCGTCAGGCTTCAACACGTGCATGTATGCTTCTGCGGGGATCCATTAGAGAAAACTGGCCTGGCTATACATGAAACGTGTCACCATCGTACGTCAAGCTGAGCGCGCCCTTAGCTAGTTACGTGCACTGCATCGCCTATTAAGCTCACTACACCAGCGCCACGTCCTGTAACATATACGCGTGCACTTGCCCTTGCGTAGAGATTTTTTTCTTCATGCTTGCTCAGCACTGAACCGAGCAAAGGTGTGAAGACTATTTTGTCCATTGCAACGGCGGCGAGTTGCCTTCGTTTTCACAAGCGATTCATTGCAGACGGCGTAGTCTGTACGCTTACATGAACCGTAACAGCACTAAACCGCTAAGCCACGCATACTGCCATGCAGGCAGTACATGATTTAGATTTATTGAGATGTTTATCATTGGTACATTTGTCGCGATGCATGCCTTGCCGCCGCATTTGCTGGTAGCCGTCATCACGCTCCTATGAATTTCAAATGGAGGCATCACCACACTTGCGCTGAAGTCATTGTTATTGCATGATCTACTGAGGCTCTTATGCCAAATGCACCGAATCGCAAGTTCACAGCGCCATATGCGAACGAACACTCGTGAACATTGAATATTCAATGAATATTCAAGTTCAAATATTCGAAATTTTTAAATATGTCGTTATTGAATCGAATACTAATATTACAAATGCAATATTCTCCGAATATTCGAAACTTTCGAAATTCCCATGCAAAACTATGGGACTCGCGCATACGTATATCGAACTCTCGCACAACTAACATCCATTATATCAAACTCTCAGCCTTACTGAAGCCCACAAAGTCAATTTTTTTCTGACAAAAGTTGATCATTTATTGGCCGCATTCTATATATATCTAATCCTTCCTAGCGCGAAGGTGATGAAAACGTGGTGTTACTTTATTGCCTTGATCTGCGCACTGCTTGCAAGTGCACTAGTAAGTTTGACGTGCGATCTGCAGGTTTTCATGTGTGGGCATAGTGTTTTTCAAAGAAACCGATTATCGAGGGCTCCAAAATGAAAATGCGAAATCATTTGGCAACGTCATTGCAATGTTCACATTCCCTACCTTGTTTGTTCCTACACAATAGCATACGGGCCTGAAAAGCATGGCCCTCCAGATGGGGAACCTCGTGACGTATTTTCGATGCTTTCGGTTTTAGAATGCAGATCTTGCGGTCTATGCTTTTTCTAGCTTTCCCCTCCAAAGCAGTGGCTACCTGCTACAAAGCCACAAGGCTCGCTAGCGCCTACATGCTGACGGTAGGAACTTGTTCCTTTGTTTGTGGGCAGCATTGTCTTCAGTGGCTCATGGACTTGTATGCTTTTCGCCTCGTTCCTGATGAATTCTCATTCGAACGAAACATTGACCTGCTCGTAGCAATAGAAAATGTGACTGGTGCTTGCAGAAACATGGAGTAAGGCACAGTCGTAAACTGTTTCCTAGCGAGCTTTGGTGCCAGGTGACGACATTGGGTGCATCATGACCGCTGACAACAGTGTACGGTAGGTGGCTCACTGAATTCTGCGACTTATTAGAGTTTCCGAGCACCATCAGAGAGCGAGCGACTTCATCGATGCAGATCATGACATGAAACAGCGACTACATCGATTTTGATACCATAGCTGCTGTTGCCAGTGGGGCGGAAGTGTACGTGCGGTTATAAAGAAGCCGCCGTTGACCAACCTTTTACTGCGCTAGAGAACCTGCATTGGCGTTCAGCATCAATCAAAGCTGCTGTGGCCACGAGAGCTGAATTTGTGTATTTGGAAAGATTCAATGATATTGATGATTACTGGAACTTACCTGCACGCAAGAGCAAGACAAGTTTACGGACTGTAAGTGTGGTAATTGCAAAAGAAAAGGTTCCCTTTTTGTTCTTTACCATACTGTGATCGAAATGTTATGCTAACACTCTATGATTTCTGAAAACTGTTTCAAGGCCTACAATGCTTTAATTGAAGCCTTATATACACATATTTTGTTTTTCAAATTATTGATTGATTTATGGGGTTTAACGTCCCAAAATCACCATATGATAATGAGAAGAGCTGTAGTGGAGGGCTCGGGAAATTTCAGACACCTGGGGTTCTTTAACACACACCCAAATCAGAGCACGCCCATAGAAAATGCAGCCGCCGCAGCCGGGATTCGATCCCGCGACCTGCGAGTCAGCAGCACAGTATCTTAGCCACTAGACCACCGCAGCGGGGATCTTTTAAATTATTGATATACAGTTGACGACAAATTCCCCAGACCCTCAAGGAACTCCAAAAACATACGGAAAATCGGACAGTTAAGAAAAACCAATGCGCACTAAAGGGCACCTTTCTTACGGGTATCTTAAGCTGATAGAGAGGGTAACGGCAGGAGCACAAGATTTTCGTTAAAACAATGTGAATGCATTGGTTAGGTGGCTCTGAAAAGAGCCGTTTGTTTAAAAAGAAGAAAATAAATTCGATGTGGCCGGTGCACATCATTTGACACCACTTTAACCCAGAAAAGTTGCTAATTTTCTTCTGCACGAAATTTCACTTACCCGCGATCATATCTGGCTCAATTTTGGTTAACGTCATGCTGCCGCTTTACACCTATGACAGTGTCATCAGTGCTCGCCTAGCTGTCTAGGCGCTGCCTCTTCGACCTCGGTGACGGAGTCGTCAGAATCCTCCATAACTTGAATTATTTAGTCTTCTGTCAATTCCGCACAAATCTCGAAGTCTTTGTCTACATCAATGAAGCCCTCAAAGGTTATCCCAGCTGAAATTCAAGCGCTGGCCATGCACAGGTCGTTGAAGGCAACGTCTGTCGACGAAAGTTCTTGACACACGCTATGCTTGCCGCTGTGGCAGGGGTCACCAGCAAATGCAGCTATATTCTCTGGCAGCAGCTTGTAAAACAGTTCGGTTTCGCCACAGTTGAAAATATCGTCTGGTATAAACTGCTGAAGGAAGGACTGCCTCCTCCCATTCCATTATTCAGCAACTACAGAATCATCGAGAGCGCCGCTTACCCCGCACATCATCTTGAATTTCAAGTAGTTGCGGCTCTTGAAATTGCGAAGACATCCATCACTGAACTCGAAATCCTTCATGTTCATCCGAAGCTCAAAAACCTCCGCTTTCTGCTTCATGATGTCACCTGACACCGGAATTTTCTTGGTGATCATGGCATTGAACCACACAAGTTGCGCTTTCTCGAGCTTGGGGTAAACACCCTGCCTCGCAATCTCCTTTGCAGCCCCAGTTGATTTGGCAGCCAGTTCCAAGATTTTCGCCTTGTTCTTCATGAAGTCTGAAATACTTTGCTTAAAATTTCAAACTCCCTCCCCGCCTCTGCCTGCAATTGGCCGCTTTGGACTTGGTTGATGATGGTGGCTTTCTTTTCCATTCTAAGCTTATGAGAGGGATTTGTGCGCTTCGAAGACGCAGAAAAAGATGAAGGAGCAGTTGGGCAAATTTTCTTGACGAAAAGGCAGCACCAAACAGTTACAAACTCAGTGGATGCGGACGCTCCGGATACGTGACCACTGATGATAATGCGCTGCAGCACATAACCTACCGCACAGCTGACAGAACAACACTTAACAAACACAGTGAGGTTTGTGGTTTGACTGGGCTACGGTTGGCAACGGATTGGCATGCTCTAGATTGCGACAATCGCGGTTTCGAGAGCACAATAGCCGCGATGCTGCTGGCCACACTGATCCACACCTGCAATTCACAAGGTATGTTTCATAGCTACACTTCACAATATGCATCATATCGGATAGCCCGAGAATAGCTGACAGAATACTTTGTCAGCCTAAATGAATTTTAATTGTTTTCTTCCAGCTTTATTCATTCATTTTTTTACATATTTATTAATTTTTTTCGTTTACCTTGGTGCACAGAGAAACCTGCTATTAAAGGCCACAACCTAGAACTATGCAGTGAAATCGCCCTACCTGGGAGAGATGTTGACCTCCAGGAGCCACGGCTTTAGCTGCTCGTCCAGCAAGATGTCAAAGCCAAACAGCTCGTAGCATGTGTAGCGACTAGACGTGTGCCTCTGGATTAGCCGGTTCATGGGGCCCTCCGCACTGCACGAGGTAGTAGGCATGGCGCAACAATCTTGAGAAAACTACCCTTTTTCTTTTTTTACTTTTTTGTTTGTTCGCACACGTCAAGTGACAAAAAGCACCGCTTTGCAGTTATCACCAAGATAACAGTAAGGAAATAACAACAGCGAAGTAGAGGCTTTTAACAATCATGAGCACACAGAAGTGTCTGGGCTGTGTTACACAGCCCAGACACTTCCGTATGCTTATGATTACAAGCAGCCAAGCACCACTAAACAACAGGATGAATAGAGGGCGCAGAGCAAGGTGCAGTCATGCTATCTCTCTTCATCTTGCTGTTTAGTTCTGTTTATCTGCTCGTACTCTTGAAACAACCAGTTTAAATATACACCCTGTGCATTCAAACACTCTACTTTAGAGACTATTTGAAGCAGCACATAAAAAGATTGCTATGTATGTGCTTTTTACACAACCAAGAAAAAAGGCAACACATTCCTCAACAGCCCAACATTTTTAAAGTGTGAGCAAAAAAAAAAAGCAGCTTCATGGAATGCGATGTCTTATATGGCAGCAATACTGTGTCCTTTTATTGTTCATCTTTACAATGCATCAGAGAACAAGAATCATGAATGGCGACACAAGTGGCAAAAACAGTGTGACGTCAATTGATGCTCGTTAATATGAAGCAGTTATGCAGTAGCCCACGCTCCATTACTCGCTGATCTCACTTTACCTGTCACACCCAGCACTAACTTCACAAATATTGTTCTGGCTCATATTTATTTTTAAGTTGCATAATGCAGCAACTAGATAAGTATGTTAAACAGACAAATCAGTTTAAAATTAATGTGAAAGTGCCACGATAAGTGATTTTTATATTGGTAGTTTATTGTACACGGACTTGCCTTTAAAAACCTGTGCTTAGTAACCATTCTTTTTTTTCTTGTTTACAGTCGACGACCTATTTTTTGGACCCGACAGAGACCACGAAATAGTCTGAAAAATCGAAATAGTCTGAAAAATGAACTTTGCGGGCGGCAAAGTTCAAGGCTCCATGGAACCAGGCAAAACGAAACTTGATGCGAGTCGCAAAAAGATGTATGCAACTTTTCGCCTGTTTGGTGAAATTGAATAACACGGTCTGGGCTTCTTTTACCTGTGCTGACATCACACAGTAAGTGAGCCTTTAGCATTTTGCCCCTATCGAAACGCTAACTCCATGGCCTCGATCGAACCCGCGGGTTCTAGAAGTAGCCAAGCACCATGACCACAGAGTGCTACTGAGCAAACGCACAGCAGCGAGCATGTGACGCGCACAACGGCTTGAACACATTCGGCACAATACAGTAGAACGTCGTTATAACATACCTATAAAGTAAAGAGGATTTTAGTCTTTTGTAAAGGGAGTGCAGTAGGCTTTTATTAAATGAAACTCTCCTAAATGAAATTGCTGCTTAAATGGAGCAACTGCCCTTAATATGTTTGGTTTCATACTTGAACATTATACCCCTATTTATCTCTCAGTAAACAAAACTCCTCTTAAAGGAAACACATTGTCCTGGTTCCTTCAGGTTTCCTTTAAATGTATGTTAAATTCATCTACTGTTACAACAGACTTTTATGTAAATGTGTAAAAAGTCTGTTATAACAAGAGAGAATTGCAAATCACAAAACACAGCACAACTGAATAACGCATTTATTTTAGATCTTTTCAAAAAAGCTAATCAGCTTTGCCTGCACTGTGTGGCAGACAGCTTTAGACATTAATGTATGCGCCTCCATTGTCACAAGTGTGTTCACATCATCTGCACCTGTGGCCTGTTGCGCGAAATAGTTTTTCTGCCCTTGAATATAGTCCAGGGCCTGAGAAGTTGACACTTTCTCGGTTACAGTCTCTGAGGTGCACTCTTCAGTTTCGTCTTCAACCTGCTGATCTGCATTTGGCACACTGCGATTTTGGGCAACAATTTCTTCATCTGTCAGGTGCTCTGAGCTGACAAAGTCATCATCCACAGTTACATAATTGGAGAACTGCTGGCTCCCAAAGGCCTCCTCGACAGCCGACCAGACACTGGAATCTGGTTGGCCTTCCAGTGGCAAGGGGTCTGTGCGGTCACTGTGTCACCAATGAAAAAACCAGCTTTTCTAAAGCAATTTGGTATTATTTCTGGCTGAATCTTTGCCCACATCGTTGAAAGTATCTGCACAGCAAATCTGAGGTCTATGACCGAGTCTTGCTTTTGCTGCATGTCAAAAAGTAAACGCTCAGCGAGGTGTGAGCGATACGTTGACTTCACCGAGTGCACAATGCCCAAGATCAATAGGCTGCGCCTTTGACATTGTGTTAGGTGGGAAGTATACAACCTTAGTTGCATGTAGCTGGGGAAGGTGCATGTGGCTCGAGCAATTGTCAAAGGAAAAAAAAACACATTCCTGCGTTGTTGGTGCATCTTGCTGTCTAAGTCGAGCAACCATCAGTTGATGTCCATGGTCATCCAGGCACTTTTGTTCGAATGCTAGTCCACGGGAACGCACATGTTGCGCATGCACTGCGGTCTTTTTGACCTGCCTATATTCAAGAGTTTGGTCTTTTCCCTCCCATACATATTGCAGCAAAAGAAAACTAACGCGCTCCTTGGACTTCTTACCACCATGGCATGCGTCTTCGGTAAAACAAAAAGTCTCTCCTGCCTTTAACTTACAAAAAAAAAAACACTCTCATCGGCATTGATCACATCCAGCGGTGCATAGCCTTCGAGGTGAGCGGGAAGAACATTGGCTTTCCAGTCGGCATCAACAGTGTCGTCGACGCTGGCCGACTCTCCGGATAGACACATAAAGGCAATTCCATGCTTCGATTTAAAATGACGGTTGAGCCAACCTACACTGCATTAAAACTGTACTTGATTAAGAACAAACGCAAGCTGCTCCGCGCGTTTTCATAGCAGCAGTCTGTTCACGGGAATATTTCGCGAACGGGCGTCCCGAAGTCACATCAGCAGGAATTTTTTTACCTCAGGATATGAAGATTCAGTAGCCAAAATTTTTTGGGTTGTAAGTCACCTCACACTTTCTTCAGGCAACATTGTCACTTTGGCATTGACAATGGTGTTGACAGTCTTCTTTGACAAGCCGTATGCCACAGCGTTGTCTACCTACTTTTTTATCTGGGATTGTTATGAGTGAGTTCAACTGTATGCATATCCCAGTCGCATACTCGGATTCGGCTCGTGCACTGTAGATGACCCCAGAGGAAACAAAGGCCGAAAACTACTTCGCTTCACCACATACAGTCGCCGGCCGTTTATTTGGACGCCGAAAATTTGGACATGCCCGTTTATTCGAACATCTTCATGGCACCGCCACTCTCCCCATTGATTCTAATGTAAACTCACGACCTGAAATTCGGACGCCCCACTGTGCGCCTTTTGATTATTCAGACTTCCGTTTGACTGACCGGATGCGTCGCCGTATGTCATTACACGCCGACAGCAACGTTAACAAAACGTTTGCTAAATTTCTAGCACTGGTATGCTGCACTAGCTATGGACTGGATGTCGGGCCAGTGTCAGAACGCACGCAGAAATCGCCATTGCCGATCTCAAAGGCTATGTGTGGCAACGCTTATTTTTTTAGCCAATCGAGCGGCCAAGCCAAGCCACCTACAGAGTCTTTTCCCTTCGCTGTGCCGTTTGTCAGCAGTGTCAGTCAGCTGATTCTGCGGCTAGGCCTGGTTCATCTTGTTCTCTGCGTTCTCGCTCTCTTGTGTGTTCCGTGGCGTGCTGAAATGGAAACTGCGCCACCCGTTTCTGCGCCGTCGGGAGTGATGAAACGCGGCCAACGTGAAAGCTACCGTATAAACCGGAATACAGGTCGAGATTTTTTTCAATAAAATAATAAGCTAAGGTCACCCCTCGTCTTATATAGCGGTGTCTAGCCGAAAGTGCGATGCTGTCTGGCAACATATGGCTTGCATGTGCTTGTGAAGCCAGATGCGGCCATATCCACATCCAAATCCAATCGCAGTTTGTTTTCTTTGTGTTGGTGATTTGCTTCCAATCTGTTCAGAGTTTTCGCTCCACTTGACATTGCGCAGCATTTCTAGTGGCCTTTTTTTTTCGTTCACTAAATATGTCTAGCGGTGCGAGAAGGCAGTACTTAGCTGCGTTTAAACTAGATCTTGTTAAGGAGGGACGCGGCTTTGGGATCGCAAAATAATGGCAAAAAAATCGATTTTTTGAAACTCAAGTTTTCAGTTTCTGGAACCCTTTTTCTATCTGGTTCCAAAATATCTACACTGAAAACCGCGCAGAAGTGCTTCGGAAAATTCGTTTCACCCACCTAGGTAGCAAAAATTTTTCTGGAAATGGCGAGAAAATGGCGATTTTCAAAAAATTATAGCTTCGCGATGCTTGGGCCGACAGCCGGCTTCTTGGGCTCATCGGAAAGAGCATTTCTCTGTGTTCGGAAGGAGCATTTCTCCCCCCCCCCCCCCCCCTCACTGCCAAGGATCGCTCGGAACAGCGGCTAGCAGTTTCGCGCGTCGTCATTCGAAAATGCGATGCCAAGTGCAGTGCACTTCGTAGTTACACATTTCGCGCATCGTCATCGAACGCCGCCGGCAAGGGCATCACGTGCCGGCTGCACTGTCCACGCGGCCGCACACCCCACGGTCATATGGAGTGCTGTCAGTAAGCTTTTGTGATGCGATTCAGACGTGCTTGGAGCCGTGCTTGATATCGCCACGAACGTCTATGAATGTTCCGAGGTTAATGAATTGCTGTAGATTAGAGTTTCCGCGACCGGCTGTAAGATGATACGTTTCACGGCTTGAGCGGCGAAAGAGCATGTGCGAATCAGGGGCACGAATTTTTATATGCCCGTTTCGTGTCATTAATTATACTGCTAGAAATTCCCGTGGCACCAGTCTTCTGCCTATAACTTTGTTATTTAGAAAGAAGGCATAGGCCGTCATGGTGTGATCCATTTTTCTGATTTAATAAACCTCCCTCCAAATAAAGAAAAGTTCAGTGAATATTTGTAATCAAGTACTTAATTATGCTAATTACAACTTCAGCACAATAAATATGTGTAATAATTTCAGTATATGGTTTTATTCATTTACAATCTTTTCTGTCATACCTATCACATCCACTCCTTCATACAAAGAACTTGGTTTGAAATCCATACTTGTTCTTTGTAACTCATGAAAAGGAGTAAATCATGAAAAGAAATCAAATATCACAAGACAAACCTGAGATCACAATTTTTAGGTGTCTTAGAGACGTAAAGAAAAGTTGAAACTTTAAACGCAGCTTTCTCAATACATGTTTTTTTTTTTTTTGACATTATGCTCAGCCCCTCCACATGGTTCAATGAAGAAATAATTTGTTTCTCGTAAAGTATTCGTGGTATCGCTTCAAAATTTTTATCGAAGCACTATGGGGTTATTCTTAGTGTCTGTGCCAATTTTCATTAATTATCCAACGAGAAACAAAAAAGTTCATTGAAAAAAGCCTGTCGAAAACTTCGACAGGCTTTTTCTCACAAGTGTGTTTTGGACATTGTGCATTGCTCGTGGAAAGAGTAGCACGAGAATGACTGGACCGATTTTAATTCCGTTTTTTTTTTCCTGAATCCCTGAACACTGCTTGTGGGTACAGAAATCTTCAATTTCTGTTTTGTGGCCCTGTTATTTTTCTAGACGATGATTTGTCCGTGCCATTGTTTGTGACAATGTGTGTCGGCAGCCATGATGATCTCTAAAAAAAAAGAGAACTTATTAAAAAATTCCGAGAGTGTCATACCCTGTAGCTTTCTTTTGAGTAATGATTAACACCATTCGCAGCTTCCTGGCATGTTTTGTTGCAGCGCTAGGCTTTCCACGAGCAGACCATGTAATTGGATCGTGTAGCATTATGTAAATTGAGAACTACTGAAGCTATCACGATGAAACTGCATATTTCCCTATTCTAGACACTTACGAGTATGCATGCCGAATTTCATTGCTGTAGGTCAACAAATAAAAAAGTTTTTTTTCAAAGCCACCTCCCCCTTTAAGTTCGCAGAAGCGAACGGGAATATGGCTGCTCAGCGTCGCTTTGGTGTATCAGAAAAAAGCGTGCACTATTGGAGGGCGCAGAAAGGGAAGCTGCAGATGTGCAATCCTCGAAAAATGTCGTTTCGTGGACGAAGTGCCGTTCATCCGCAGCTGGAGGATAAGCTAGCGGACTTTGTGCGGGAAGTTCGTGCGCGCTCGCTGCCAGTGACCGTGGATACCATTCGCAAGAAAGCCGTGGAACTCGCTCGGGAAGCTGGGCTCATGAGAGAAGAGTTTCGTGCACCGAACTCTTGGGTGCGTCGATTCATGCGACGCAAAGGATTTTCTCTCCAGCGGCGCACATCCATCTGTCAAAAGTTACCGGAGGAGTTCGAGGACAAGCTCATAAACTTTCAGCGCTTCGTAAACTGGCTTCGGGAGCAGAACGACTACATGATGGGGCAGATTGGCAACGCCGATGAGACCCCCATGTGGTTTGACATGCCTTCATCGGCCACGATCACGCAGCACGGCGCCAAGGATGTGAAGCTGCTGTCCACTGGCAAGGAGCACTCGCGCTTCACCGTCATGCTGGCATGCACGGCAGATGGTAGAAAGCTTCCGCTCTTCGTCATTTTCAAACGCAAGACAATGCGATGGTGCGACAGTTGGTGCGACAATGCGACAATTGCGATGGTGGTAGAGGGGAGCTCCGACGATCGGGATGGGGTGCGCCCAATTCGCAAATAAATGTGGTTCGGCAGTTTTGGGTTGTTTTCCTTCTTTTTTTTTTCTTTTTCGGCAACCTGAACTTGGGGGGTCGACCTATATTCCCACTCGACCTATAGTCCGGTTTATACGGTACAAGACGCTCACGACGACGAAGAAAGTGGCGATAATTCAGCCAGGTAGAAGGCGACCGACCTCAGTCTGAAGTGGCTTGAGAATTTTCTATTTCCATGCAAACCGTCTCGAAGCGTGCGTGTGTGCAGACATAACAGTTTTTTCGGGTGATAGGGCCTATAAAAGAGCTTTTTTTTTCCGAGTCAATCCGTTTTTTCGGACTCCCGAATATTCGGACTTTTTGGCGGTTCCCGTTGAGTCCGAACTAAACGGTCGGAGACTGTAAAGCGAGAGTGGATGTTAGCACTCACCAAGCCAAGGTCTTGACTACAATGTCGACCATCTGTTCCCAGAGGCAGGGAAAGTCCACACCTAGCCCTTCCAGGTAGCCTTGCAAGGCCTTGATCGACCTGCGAACAAAGAGATGCATGCAACCTGAAAACATCATCTCTGTGCGGGATCACTTTACACGAGACGATATTAAAAAGAAAGATGACCAAGCTCGCACATACACTTTTTCGACCGCTTGCTCATTGCCACGAAATGTAGGCTTGTCCAAATAGTGAATTTTAGGTTCACAGTGAATACAGTTGAAACCCACAATAACAAAATCCCGAGGGAACCGAAATTCTCACTGCAAGGAAATATTTTCGCAGCACCTGCGAACGCCCATAGAAATCGATGCATTTCGTAACTCACGACTACGAAAGATATTCATACTGCAGTCCCTCATCAACAAAAATCTTGAAACACGAGTGCGCAAACTGCACAGGGATTACGCAGTTTTTTCTACTGATTTCAAATATTTAATTAGTTTTCTTGTAACTCATCTTGTTCCTGAAATAACTTATGCTCACCGACTATTGTTTAAGGCCGCCATAAAAAATGCTCAATTAAAAGTGATACTTAAAATATGCCAACTTAGACTAATTAATTAAAAGTGATATTTAAATATGCCAACATAGACTAATGACTATAGATTGAAAGAATTCAAGAGTTTTTGTTTTTAGGCCTTTCTTGGTTATTTTACAGCAAAACTAACTATCCATTTTCAAAAGCAGTTGGAATTGTGTTACAATTTTGATGAGTAATTAAAAGGGCTAGTGCTATGAATTCTGCTCCCCTACTTAAATTCTACACACATACAGGTTTCCATTGCAAAAAGAATCACTGTTGTACCTGCCCTAGCTGCAGAGATATTGAGGCCTCAAAATTGAACAATTGTAAATTTACTTTTCTGAGAACAGAAAAAACTGCAAACGCACAGCTTCTTCAAAAAGCAACAATCAAAATGCGCATGTTTTGCAATCCTCATAAAGATGCTCACAAATTCGTAGCCCAGCTTCTAACACAGGTGCCCGTAAATTATAAAGAAGCCTTGAAGTCGGTTCCCCATTTTTTGGCAGGTTCTGAGTATTAACAGCACCAAGAATCTGGACAGTTAGAATGACATTACAAAAAAATTACCACTTCCTGGTGAGTGAAAATCTGCAGAGAGATAGAAAAATACTTGCAAAAACCAAATATGTCAGTTTTAAAAAAATGAATTTTTGTCACTTTTTGGTCTCAAAGACCAGTCTGCCCCCCTAAAAAAAAGGAATGAAAAAATAAAAAATCAAAGCTGTGTCATTGGGGGCCACCATGCTCACGCAGTGAAACAATGCACGCGAGCACAGCAGCAAAAACAAAGAGCGAATGGCGCAGATACCACGAAAAACTATTCGGTAAAGTTCTCTCCACAAGCAGTGTGGCCCCACATATGCGACGCTAACTAAAAGCATGGCACTGCCAACACAAAAGTAGTTTTTTTTTGTTTTGTTTTTGATTTGGTGGGAGAAGGGGAACATTCACGCATGCCTCGCAGCGGCAAGCACAGTGGCTCGTCGAGCGCAGGCCCTCCTGCCTGCCTCGTGCTCACCCACATGCAACGAGTGCTCGCTCTCACCTGGTTCTCAACAGGGCCGCGCTTTGTCGGCGGCGTGGTGCTCGCGGAAGATGCATGCTTGTACCAAAAATACAAAATTCATGGCAAAATTTCTAGATCGTTCGCGGGGAAAATTCTAGGCTTGTGCGAATAGTGAATTTCAGGGTCGAAGCGAATAGTGATTTTGGTCGAATAATTTCGAATCAAATTTGAATAGTATGTATGACATATAAAAAAAGGGAATACTTATCATAACCTAACTAACCTGCACGACATTTCTTTTGAATTGAAATAGGGGCTCTAAGCAAATGCCTTTTTTTTTCATCGAAAGGAAGTCGAAACAACCTTGATAAGTAGTTTCGATGGGATCCGAGTGATAACCTGTAAGATACATATAGTTTTAAAATTTATTATACTTACCATAATTACTCGAATCTAACGCGCACCTTTTTTCCAGTTAAGCGGGTTCATAAATTGCATGCGCGTTAGAATCGAGTACGAAAAAAATGAATACGGTCATTCCATTGCCATCGGCATTTCCAAAATGGCCGCCCCCTACGTGCGTCGGCCATTTCTGCCTATGTGTTTCCCATGTGCAGCACTTCGTACGTGTGCTGAGGAGTTCGTCATCTTGTAGTGCATTAGCATCGACAGCAAGAAAGGGCTGACTCCAAAAACTCGAGTACACCAAGATGCCGCTTTTAAAAGAAAAGTCATCGCGTGTGCACAAACGGACGAAAATCGGGCCGCATCGCGGTCGTTCGGAGTTCCCTAAACGTGCGTGCGGGACTGGCGGAAACGAAAGCAGAAGATTGTCGACAGCAAAGCTTCACGCAAAGGCTTCAGTGGACCACAGCAGGGTCGGTTTCCGCAAATTAAAGAGCTGCTCGGCGAGTATGTGCTTGAGCAGCGAGCGGCACAGCGGCCCATGACAGAAATGGTCCAAGTGCGGGCTACGCAATTAGCCTTAAAAAAAGGTCTAATGCGCAGCCAGTTCAAAGCGAGCAGGTGCTGGCTAACTAACTTTATGAAGAGGAAAGGCTTTTCCCTCCGAAGGGCGAACGGGCATATGCGAAAAGTTTTGCGGAAGGAGTGCGATGAAAAGCTTCATCAGTTTTCAGAGGTTCGTCCTAAACTTGCGGCACAACAACGGCTACCTGCTTGGGCAAATCGGGAATGCCGATCAGACGCCTCTTTACTTCGACATGCCTGGCACCACAACCGTCGAGAAGAAGGGGGCGAAGCAAGTTCGCGTGCTGACATCGGTCCACGGTAAAACTACAGTGACGGCAATGCTCTGTTACACGTCAGATGGGCACAAGCTTCACCCGTACCTCATATTTAAGTGGATGACGCTCCCGAAAGGAGTCTTTTTTTGAGCGGTGTGATCATGCGGGCCAGCGAGACAAATGGGTGCGCGTTGCAATCGATGTCTTACGTTTTTTTTTTTCGTCGTGGAAATCGGGTGCACGTTACAATCGAGGGCGCAGTATAATCGAGTAAATACGGTAAATCATATAAACCATTATAAGAAGCTTAATAAAATGGATTGATTTGAGGGTAACATGTTCCTTTAAGGGAGGACAGAGGCCCTTGAAAACCGAAAAATCGCGAAAAAGTCGGTTTTCGAAAAACCACATTTTTGGGTTGTATGTCTCATTAACTACCTATTCTGTAATTATCAGCATCCTAATTCAACCGCAAAGTGCAAAAAAAATACTATTTTCGAAGTCCGCCGCGGCGTCCAAAACAGGCGCAAATCCCGAAATCAAACCAAACTTCGCTGCGCGCGCCATTCCCGAACCATGCGGTCGTCCCGCGCCATCTTGGTGTTGTTTTGACCGTGAATTCTTTCTCTCTCGTTCGCCGCCTTGCAAAATGGCGTCGGCAGCACAGTTGAGACGCTATTGGCGTTTTCCCGCGATGCGATGCGGAGCGCTGATTGGCTAGAGCAGCGCATTCATATCTCGCGGGAGAAAGCGTGCCTGCCATTGGCTGCTGTGCAGCAGCGGGGGCGGTCGCTCCTCTCGATGGCGCGTCCAGCGCGCTCGCTTCGTTGTTGCTCTCTGCTCCGTCCGCCTCGACAGACGTCTGCTTAAGAGCCGCTCTTCGCCTTGTGCTATCTTTTCGATCATTTTCTCTCGTTTTTTTTTTCTTTTTGCACTAGTTCTGTGCCTTTCGTCTTTGTTGTTGCGGGCGATGCCGGCAACGAAGCCGAAGTCAGTGCGGAAGTTCGGTGCGCGGAGGCGCGCTATGCGGCTTGTACTGATCATCGAAATTCCGCTATTCTG
This sequence comes from Rhipicephalus annulatus, assembly GCA_013436015.1. Lineage (NCBI taxonomy): Eukaryota > Metazoa > Arthropoda > Arachnida > Ixodida > Ixodidae > Rhipicephalus > Rhipicephalus annulatus. The sequence goes on from WOVY01013547.1 coordinate 76,900, forward strand.
CTGCGGGTGCCGACTGCGTAGACGCTCGCAGCGACGGAACTGTGTTGTCGGCTGTCGCCAGTCGAGAATCCGACACATCGAGTGTGGCTGGAGCCGCAAATGCACCGAGTGTTTCCGAGATCGCCGGGCTCGACACGTGCTCCGAATCGATGCCATCCAGTGTGACACCGAGTGCTTCTGATATCGCCGCACCCAGCACTTCGTCTGAATCGGTGCCGCCATTGAGCGTGAGTGGACCGTCGCTTCATCTGCGGACGCGTTTCCTAACGAAGGAAGAAATCGATGCGAATGCGAAACGTCGTGACGCCGTTCGCGCTAAACTCGAGTCTACGCCGGCGACGCAGAAGAAATTTCAACTGATGCAGCCGGCTCTTGTACCTGCAGTGACAAGTGAGGGCGAACATTTTTCGCTCGTTCAAATGAACATCTTTAACGTCGTGCTCAGCCGCACAATGAGCAAAGAATGTTTGAAAGGTGCTATGACTGTCCGAGAGAGCACCAAGCTTGGACTTGCAACAAAACTTGAAGTCGTGTGCGCCTATTGTGGCACCGTCGATAAATTATGGACATCACCCCGCAAAAAGGACACGCAGGCCTTCGATGTAAATGTCCGCACCATAATGGCTATAAAGCAAGTAGGCAAGGGGCAAACAGCTCTTAATGACTTTTGGGCTGCCATGAACAGTCTCTTACAGAGGTCTTCACCACAAGACGTTTCAAAAGCACTTGAAAGAGACGTTCAGGAAGCCAGAGGGCCACCGCTTTGGAGAAGCTTTATGCTGATTCTGCCACAGCAGTGATCAAAACATATAAAAAAGTGGACCCCAGCTTCTGCAAGGACATCACCGTAGTGTACGATGGCACATGGCATAAGCGGGGTCACACATCACACATCGGAGTGGGATCGGTAATTGACTTCTTTACAGGTCCCATCTTGGATGCTGTAGTTCTTTCAAACCATCTGCCTTGGATGCCAAACAGGGCCCAAACCTGGAGATGCAGCATACGAAAGCTGGCAGAAGCACCACATTTAACAGAAAAAACACAGACGCAAAATCGGGAAGCATGGAAGTGGAGGCAGGCTTGACTCTCTTTGGGCGGTCTGTATCCAAGCATGGCCTGCGGTACACCACTCTTGTGTCCGAAGGAGACAGCCGTACCTTCGCTGCCTTCACAGAAGAGAATGTGTACGGGCTAGTGCCAATTGTAAAAGAAGAATGTCTGAACCATGTTCAGAAAAGGATTGGAAGTGCTCTTCGAAACATTGTGCAGAAAAGTGATAAGCCACTGAGTGGGAAGGGGAAGCTGACTAAAGCCCTCATTGAAAAGCTGACAGGATATTATGGTTGGGCCCTGAGAAACAATTCAACTGACCTAACAGCCATGCAACGTGCAGTGATGGCAACATATCACCACGTCACATCGACTGACCAGGACCCTCACCATGAACTTTGCCCAGAGGGGGCTCAATCGTGGTGCCGCCATAGAGCTGCAGAGGCAAAGCGTGAGCCACAGCCAAAACATAAACACAGCCTACCGGACTATGTCGCTGCAGCTATGCTGCCCATCTACGAAAGACTGTCACAAAAAGTCGCTTCTTCAGCGCAGCGCTGCCTGGGAGCGAAGACGCAAAATGCATCAAAATCATTCCACTCCATTCTGTGGTCTCTGATGCCGAAGGAACAACACTCATCCTTGATCGCGGTAGAAACAGCACTGCATGAAGCAGTGCTGCGCTACAATGCCGGCTGCTGCAAAGCAACCCAAGTGATATCGGACTCCATTGGACTTCAACCAGGTCATCTGGCCATCCAGCGAGCTCATGAAAAAGACTCTTTACGCCTAAAAAAGAATTCTAAAAGACACCAAGAGAAGATGGAGGCCAGGCAAAAGAAGAAAGGATTGCGCCAGGACACTTCTAGCTACTGTGCTGGAGCTTTTTGAAGAAGACACGTGTATTGAACTTTCTCGGCCTGTTTTCTCAGAACGGATTCTTTTGCTAGTTGTGGTGCCGAGGAAAGCAAGAACTCGAAAACCGTTCATCAGATTTGTGTGCCGTTTTTTTTTATTCTGTTCCTGAATGACCTTGCAAGGGCGCAACAAGCTCCTTTTTTTTGAATATTGGTGCTGTTAATTTATAATAAACAATTAATTTTTGATGAATCTGGTCATTACTGGTTACATCAAATTCAAAGTTGCGTGAAAATTTGGGGGGGGGGGGGGGGAATTAAAAAAAAACGGCTTTGTAGCGCCCTGGGATAGCTATCAAGGAATGACCACAATGAATTTCAGCTTTCTACTATGTCCTGGGATTTCTCACGACTCTTCCTCAGGCACCCATGTGAAGCACCCAGTTAAACCTCAATAACTCTGGAACTAAGAAACACAGCTTCGTGAAACTTAGCCGTTGTGCTAGTTTTATTGTAGTGAACAACCCCTGAAATTTTCATTCAGATATCTTAAAAATAAAAAAGTTCGGTCTCCAGGGTAGCCTCCCCCCTTAAAAGGGCCCTGCAACACTTTTTCAAGTATCCATGGAGCCAGTAAACATGCTTGTCGCCTCACAAATTTACCGCCGCAAAGTTTCTAGAATCGGTCCAGTACGAGCGGAGTTCTAAAAATTTGCCGCATGCTGCGATTGCATTCTCCATTCTCCACCCGTCAAAAGATCTGGAAGCTAAGTAGGGAAGGATGGCACGAGAATAGAAAAAAACCTCATCAGCGCCTAGCGACATTGAGCATCTTTTCTCTCTCTTCTTTTTTCGAATTTATTTATTTATTTAAATTTCACCTACATCGCCGTGAGGCATTAGGTAGGGAAGGTACACATAATTTGACTACATAGTTTTCAATCGAAACAATAGATTCAACAAATAAAACAGCACTCAAAATATTATAAGAGAATTTGAGGCCTTTCAGTGCGATCGTGCACGTACTTGTGGACATTGATCATTGATTGATTGATTGATTTGTGGGGTTTAACGTCCCAAAACCACCATATGATTATGAGAGACGCCGTAGTGGAGGGCTCCGGAAATTTCGACCACCTGGGGTTCTTTAACGTGCACCCAAATCTGAGTACACGGGCCTACGACATTTCCGCCTCCATCGAAAATGCAGCCGCCGCAGCCGGGATTTGAACCCGCGACCTGCAGGTCAGCAGCCGAGTACCTTAGCCACTAGACCACCGCGGCGGGGCGTACTTGTGGACAAGCGGCGGCCTCACGCGGCGGTCCAATAACGACGAGCGCGCCATGCTCAAATCAGCCGATGAGTGTGACCAGAGCTGTATTTTCTTTCTTGGCTGTGACAAGTGATTTTTGAGCTTGCAGTGTCATTTGCTGAGAGAAGAGAGCAATTTTTAGCTTTGAAAATTTATTGTGAATTTCAGGCCGCGTGCTGCGCAATAATACTTGCCTCGTGTATTCTCCGTAGCCTCTACTACCGATCGGCAGCGTTTTCTGACCATGCTCAGGAAATGTTGCTAAGCCCCTTTAATTCTAAAGGGGGGGCTTCGCGGCAAAGCAAATTTCTTCTGAGTAGGTGCTTTCACTGCTTTGCATTACTACATTGCAGTGAAACCACCTTTACAGGCAGACTAATGTACATTTTTTTGTTTATTGCGAACACTTCGAAAATATTCGATAATTTAAATTTGAATCGAAGCAAATTCGAATACTCACCCATTTGTTCGAATATTCCAAGCATTCAAATATTCGCACAAGCCTACAAAATTCGTTATGGTATCAAGGTTCTCTCCCACTGGTACTTCGTTACATAGAGGTCGCAAAGACATGTGCTTCTATGGACGAATAGCAGGGATGAGAATAAATTCTCTATATTCAGGAATTTGTTATATGGAGCTTTGTTATAAGCAGGCTTAACTGTATACACTTGTTTGTATGTTCAGAGTAGTATTTCAATATTTTCAATCATTTAAATTCGAATTGAAGTGAATTTGAATACTGCAATATTCGTAGAAATATTCGAAGCATTCGAATATTCACACAAGCCTGCACAAATGTGTCTTGAAATAAACATGTGAAACTCTTTCCTCCAGGATACCTACAACATGCTCTGCCTTCCACTCAGTTCCATAAACTGTCCATGTAACCAGACTGTTAGATAACTACTGAAATCTGTGAAAATAATAAAGAAAAGCTCATACCACTTGTGACCCTCGCAGTCCCCGCTTCCACCGGCCGTGTACGTAGCACTCTTTTTGTTGATGCTGTAGTTGGTCAGGTGCATGTACCGATCGCTCAAGTCCTCACACTCCAGAGAGTACCTAGGTGCAAGTTTCATGATTATCACTTGAGGGACTTTAAATAGCAAACAAATGATAGGGCCAGTCATCTACTGCTATATGTATATACACTGGTACAAAGTGCTTTGAACAAAACAGAGTGATTCGCAATGCCCACAGGTTATAGGTGACGGGCCATGCAATCCAAGATGGCTGCCGAAGAATAGTCAACCCGTGAACATGCATAAGAAACGATAGGACACACGGACTTACTCCCCATGCCACTTTCACCGGAAGAACTCTTGATCGTCGGATGAATGTATACGTATCGGACTAAAGTACTTTACCAAACGATAGAAACAGCTAAATGTTCGCTACCTCATTTTTTGCCGCAATGTGAAGGGTGGAAGTGTCAGCTAATCAACTGTGCATCAACAATGCCTTGTATAATTCTGCGCATGCTACAGAAAACTTGGAGAACTAAAATTTATGTATGAACTGAATATCACTCCGAGGTAATCGGTACAATACCAGCCTGATGAATTTACCGCAGTTGTAGGCCGTTAGCCAGTCACAGTGTTCTACTCGCTATTCCCTTCACGAAAACTTCACGTCTCACAAGAATTAATCTGATTTATTGTCTCGTAGACGGTTCGATTTATTCACTAATGCACGAAACATGCAATGTGGTTAGTGTCTGTTTCTTGCAAACACACTAACACTAAGCCTAGGCACAGCCTAACAATGGAGTGTCTGCCTACTGACCACCTTCGAGAGTGATGCCCTTGAATTTTGCTTGGTGGTGAGACAGTCTATGGACATTGCGAAAATAATTATAGGCAAACATTCTGTGTAACGAAGCAGGGCGTTTACGATGACTAATAAAAACAGAATAGACAGGCATGTCTTGAAACAAAATTAATACAGAAGTGTCATCAAAGAGTGGTCAACACATGCACAAATCCACACCTCATAGAAAAGCCAATTCTTTATAAGCTAATAGAAATGGGTGGCTTGCTTTTGCAGGAGTATCGCTCATGCCACAGTATATAGATATGAAATCACGAGCTGTGGTCTGCTGTGATGACCAGGACACCCACACAGCATAGACAGGTGTACAAAATATTTGTGGTGCAACCGAGACTGGGGAAAACACACAAGACGAGACAGGATAGGGTGCCCTATCCTGTCTCGTCAGATAGGTTGCCCTATCCTGTCTCCTCTCATTTTCCTTCCTTGTTTCAGTTGCACCACAAAGATTTCATTAAAACATGACTAGTTGTGTTAATGCTCTTGAGAAGAGACAATTCCTCATAAAGCACAACTACAATAAAAAAAAAAGCTTCCAATCAATTGACCTTGTGAATCCCTAAGCATTTTTTGCTCTGTAAAACTGCACAATCAGCTAAAACAGCATAACCCCTTAGATGCCACAAGTAGTAGAATTGAGCACAAGAGTTTTGAGATAGCCTGCAGCTTAGATTTTATAAAAGTAATAAAAAAATAAAATAAACGAGAAGCACTGCCGCCCAACGATCCTTTGATTTTATCAAAGTAGCCTCAAACAAGGAGTACAAAATTTTTGTCCTCACAGTTCTAAAGAACCATCGCAGTCACAACACGCACCTTAGTACACGCACTTCAAGGCAAACTTACTCTAACCTAGGTGACATTCCTGTGCAATAGTATGTCACTCACTTGATGGAAGCAAAGCGGACCAAGCCGTCGGGGAACAGGTATATCTTTAGGGGGTCAAAGCTGGTCACCAGCGCATACAGGCGAAGGTCAAACTTGGTCCCATTGATGAGGTACGGCGTCCGCACATACCTGAGTGAGAACGATTATTGCACCCTTGCTCACAGAAGAGAATGAAAAGTGCAGCTAAACAAGTCATGGGCAACTCGCATGCAAGAGAATGGTGTAATCCCACACAAATATTGAGACTCCACTGACCTCTGGACCACCAGCGGCTGCTTCTTGGGTATCTGGTCCCAGCGGTGGACCACGTGCACACCTGCACCTCTTGCTGATGCAGGCTGCACACAAGGACATGGAAGACATTGTGAAGAGGAAGGACTCCAATCTCTTTCACAATACGCTCATCATAAATGCCTTGGCTATGTGAAACTCATCACCAGTGTGCTCACCAAAGGGAAACAATCATTTGCTGTAAAGCATAGGCCACTTCGGAGCATAACAACCTTTTAAAGCAGTTACCAAGTAAGCATTTCCTAACATAAATATCTGTCTCTAAGCTTGACCAGCTGTACTACATGTTTAATAGAATCAACATATGCACGGATACATGCATCCTTACTTATAGTACCTCAAAAGAGGAAATTATGTAACTGCTAGTCATTTTTCGGTGGACAGCCCCAAGTCTCCTTTGAGTCGGGCCCTCTGGTCACATAGCCATTTACCAGAATCTACCTCATATACGCGGTGATGCTAATGGCTTAGGCTGCTTCATAGCAGGTAAAAGCGCATTCTAGAGCAGTAATTCTGGCTTTATGAGCAGGTATTGCTAAAAGCAAATTCAAGACATGTACTGCATTCATGACCGACGACCGATAAAAGCACAATGTGCTGCATGCTAAGCATAATAAAACTACGGAAGAACACAGATTTATCAATACCCAGTGGCTAAGCTGTCGGTATTTAGTGGACGAATGCAATGGTAATATAGAGAACCACAGCACTTCATAATAAAATGACTCAAGATGACATGATTATCCCAAATGAGTTTGTCCATACTTGTACACTATAGATCACACAAACCTAGTGATTGCACCTCTGTTACACAAGGTGTTTTATCTACAACATAAAAGAAAACACCTGTCTTATTGAGCTTGTCGACCTAACGCTTTTTAAAATACTGCCCGTGACCAGAGGAAACTGTTTACATGATTTAAATCCTTTGCTTGAGAATTACTTGGCCGTTTAGGAGTGTGAGCATTTTTGCATACGTGTAGTTGGTGTATAAGCCCAAGAGTAAGGAACGCCCTGAGGCGCCGTCCCATGCATAAAAGTAGTCACTACACTTGTTATACGATGAACACACGGGACGTTTTCTGGACTTGTGAATTCCAAAGTTGGCTCGGTTGCCTTTGGTCACTGCAGCAAGTGTCTTAGTGACGTCTTGCTGGCTGTGTTGGTGTTCAGCCAGCAGCACCCATTCAGGCCATTTAAATATCCACAAATGCAGTTTCCCAGCTGCCCAATTTTTCAAATATGCATGAAAATTAGGAACTATCACGGGACTGTCACAAGCCAATGTGTAATAAGGTCTTAAATTTCTGGCACCGAAGTGTTTCAGTTAGAACTTCCAGCCCACATGCCCAAAACAATGCCAATTATAGGCCCGCCTTAGTAGCTCATATGCTCGAGTCAGCCCTTTCACAAGTTGACATGTTCGCTGTTGTAGCCAATGTCCAAAAGTCAGCTTTACCGCAATGCTTCAATGAAGCAGACCAAAAATCCGAAGGGGCCATTATCAGAGTGCAGTGCGCAGATGACCTTTATGGATCAGCACCAGAAATTTGGAGGTGTGATAGCAACTGGTGGCAAACGCAACAGTGCGACTAATTACTGACAACCCTTCACGACAAACATTTTCATCGAAGTGCTCGGTAGAGCATGTCGCCTAGCATCATTGTGAGCCTACTGCATGGTTTTAATAGGTGACAACCCAAATGCGCCACACCATAGTTCTTTATGCTGCCGTATTGAGCGAGACCACTAAGTATGTTGCAGAGACACACTACCTTTACAAACGAAAGAGGCTGGCCATCGCCGTGCCCCCGTGCGGTCAGGAGCCCAGTGGGCATCAAGAACGCTGTCACGGCAAACACATGCGTATTGTACAGCAACGCCTCGGCAGTCACAGTATAATATTACTTTGCATTGTTCTGCACACAACTAGGAGCGATCAGCTTCACACGGCAGCAAATTTCGCGTGTCGGCGGAGATTTTCATGTAATAGCGCATCGTCTAGGTGCACGCACGCATCAGAGACCCCACAAATCATCCCCTCTTTGATTCTGCGCTTTGCGTAGTAGCGCCATCGCTCGTGATGAGTGCTAGTATCGTGGTTGGTGCAAATCAGCAAGTTGCATTTACATGTAGTTAATTCAGAATGCATTCATGAGAGCCCGGGCGTGCGCCAAAATACCTATTAAGCATGCTGGGAAGCATTAAGGATATTTTAGAGGTGGCTGCGGTGATTAGACCACGTGAGCAGAATAAAAAAGGCTCAATTTGTATTTTCGACCCCACTTTTTGGGAGGATTTCGTGGTGTCTAAACAGTTGAAAAAATTGGGCTGTTCACTGCATCGTTCTCAATGACGACGTTAGGCGCAGTTTGTCTTGGCTATTACAGGTCTCGAGATACAGCTCCGGGCGACACAACGAGCCGATGAGGTTAGGCACAACCTGACCGCTTTTCGTCTGTGTATGAGGAAACTATCGCAGGTCAGAAAAGGACCGACCGCTCCGTTTTGGTTGAAAAAAAGAACTAACTTTATTTTGATAGGGATGCCCGTTGCCGAGCGAGGTCGGGAGAATACATGGCTGCCAGTTGGAAAAAGGAAAAAGACTGAGCTTGGCAGTTTCTTCAGTGTATAAATAAAGTTGTTTCTACCACGGTGTCACTTTCAATTGGAGGACCAGAAGAAGTTAGTTTCGTTTCCAAATGTTGGCATATGCCCTCTGGCGCAGGTTGGGCACAGAGTCGCTAAATGTTTAGGAAATGTAGCAGGATGTAGCAGCCAGGGCACTTGGTGCGATTTGGTTCAATTGGTGCAGAGGTAGCTTCACTGTATTTGTGAATGAATATGACTTTCCCTGGCGCTTCAGTGCAGTACCGAAGCGCAATCTGTATAACATTTTTGTGCACTCTGTTTACTATTCAGAAACACTACCGTAATTACTCGAATCTAACGTGCACATTTTTTCCGGTTAAGCGAGTTCATAAATCGCATGTGCGTTAGAATCGAGTACGAAAAAAAATGAATACGGTCATTCTATTGCCATCGGCATTTCCAAAATGACCGCCCCCTACGTGCGTCGGCATGGCGCGTCGGCCATTTCTGCCTATGTGTTTCCCATGTGCGGCACTTCGTAGGAGTGCTGAGGAGTTCGTCATCTTGTAGTGCATTAGCATCGACGGCATGGAAGGGGGGACTCGAAAAACTCAACGAGTGCACCACGATGCCGCTTTTAAAGGAAAAGTCATCGCGTGTGTCGAAACGGACGGAAATTGGGCCGCATCGCGGTCGTTCCGAATTCCCAAAACGTGCGTGCGGGACTGGCGGAAACAAAAGCAGAAGATTGTCGACAGCAATGATTCACGCGAAGGCTTCATTGGACCACAGCAGGGTCAGTTTCCGCAAACTGAAGAGCTGCTCGGCGAATATGTGATTGAGCAGTGAGCGGCACAGCGGCCCGTGACGACAGAACTGCTCCAAGTGCAGGCTATGCAGTTAGCCTTAGAAAAAGGGCTAATGCGGAGCCAGTTTAAAGCGAGCAGGTGCAGGCTAACTAACTTTATGAAGAGGAAAGGCTTTTCCCTCCGAAGGCGAACGGGCATATGCGAAAAGTTTCCGAAGGAGTATGATGAAAAGCTTCACAGTTTTCAGAGGTTCGTCCTAAACTTGCGGCACAACAAAGGCTACCTGCTTGGGCAAATCGGGAATGCCGATCAGAGGCCTCTTTACTTCGACATGCCTGGCACCACAACTGTCGAGACGAAGGGGCAAAGCAAGTTCGCGTGCTGACATCAGGCCACGGTAAAACTAGAGTGACGGCAATGCTCCGTTGCACGTCAGATAGGCTCAAGCTTCCCCCGTACCTCATATTTCAACGGGAGACGCTCTCGAAAGGAGTCGTTTCCCTGAGTGGTGTGATCTGTAGGGGCTGGCCTATGTACGGCTGACGCAGAAGCCTATAGCTAATGTTTCAGCCGCACACAGTCGTTCCGTGCACGATTAACGTCCCCCAACCGTAGCTTGCCTCATTGCAGCTACTACTACGGGTTCGGGCGAATAAGGCAACTGGCCAGATCAACAACAAACACTTTATTGCCAAGCGTTAGCAATCGCGCGTCACTGTCGCGGGGAGATACTACAGATAACAAAGGTGTTGACGCTTACACCTCGGTCGTGGACGTCCTCGGCTCGCAGGAGGGGTTGCGGGTTCGTCCTCCTGGGATGGTCGCTGGTGTCAGAGAGAGCGAGCGACCGTTTGCCCGCTCGTTTTATTCCCTGACCCGATTTCCCTTTCCCTGACGAGAATGGTACCTTTCCTCGCTGAGGGAGAGGGGAACCTGTTCCTGGCGCCGGGAAAGGGGGAATCGCACGCGCCGGCCGTGGGGGAAGGGGTCCCCGCAACCAGGCGCGTGCGCTGCCCTAAAAGGGAAAGGGAGGCTGGGCGCACCTGCTCCCCACATCCCCCCCCCCTTAAGAAGGCCCCCGAACGACAGAGACTGCAAAGAGGGAATAATTCGTTTTATTCGTCCTCTAGATAGGCCAGAAGGGCCTGGTCTACGTCCATGCCCTCGGACCGTTCGGTGTCTGCCGCGGGCACCGCCGGAGCCCCCACCGCTCTCTCACCCGCCTCCAAGGTCATTGACGCCACCTCCGGTGTCAATGCAGCCGCCACCAATGTCTCTCCCGGCCCCGCCGCCTCCCGCTCTACGGTAGCCGTTATTGATAGCGGCGCAGGCGGACTCTCGCTGGACGCGTGGCCTGAGGCAACTCTCAGCAGCCACTGCGCGAAGTCCGCCTCCTGGGCCGCCCGCGCCAGCATGGCCCGAACCGCGGCGCCGGAGCGCTCCTGGGATGATTCGCGGCTGGATGGTTGGGTAGCCTGGGTGCGGTGCCGGTGTAATTTCCCCAATTCGTGGGAGTTATGGATCACCACGGCGCCGCACTCGCAGAACCGCGTCCCTGCGGGCACTGGAAGGCAAGCCCCGTTAGCCCTCCGGTCCGCGTCCTCTACCGTGCGCCCCTGAAAAGGGCGATACAGGTGCGCTGGGGCGACCCCAACTCGGGCCCTTTCCTGCCGGCGCCAGGGCCTCGAGGAGACGTAAGACACCGGAGGGTCGCCTCCATCCTGGCTGGTCCAGGTTGCCACGTCTCGGTGGTTGCGGCCGTGAGGCGATGCGGTCGGCTCACCGCGTTGGGACCCTGGTCTCGTTCCCTGTGAACCGGCGGGTCGTGATGGTGACGGCGAAGCCGAGGGTTGGTGACCAGGCGGCAGCGCGCGCGGACCACCTCGGTGGCGGCGGCTCGAGTGGCTCTGCCTCGGCGTTCGCGGCCGGGCCGCAGTGGGGTAGGGCTGCCATGTGGACGTTGGTGGGGGTGGGGGCTGGCCGTAAGGAGGTGGTCTCCTCTCCTTGCTGTTCCGGCGGTGCTGTTCCCAATGGCGCTCCATCTGTTCGGTGAGAGTGATACAGATAAAGAACGACAGGTTAACAATCGCACATGTGTTGCGCGCTAACCCTTGCACCCCGCGTCGAACATATCAAACGCGGCCTACCGTGCATAGTTGCCTCCGCCTGTTACGCAGGAAGTAGCGCGGTTCTGGGCTCCTGACCCGGTGTCGAGCCATCTCACCCGCCGCGCGCGGCTTGGAGGGGGACTGACCGTAGTCCTCATGCGCCTCCCGTGCTATGTAGCGTTTCAAGTCACATACATGCACCGGTCCGCCGCTCGGTTTGCCTTTCATGTTCGCGAGTCGATACACGAGCGAAGAAACTTTCTCTCGCACTCGGTACGGCCCGGACCATTTCGGTGCCAGCGAGGCAGCAAACTGTTTGCTAGCATTACTGAGAACATGATGGCGCCGCATCACCAGATCGCCCACTTCGTAGTGTACGTTCCTACGCGTGCGGTCATACTGCGCCTTCTGCTGTGCCCTAGCAGTGCTGAGATTATGTCGAGCTTTATGTAAAGCTTCCGCTAGCTTCTCGCGCAGCTGCGTTGCGTATTCAGCGCGTGCTGATGTCGCCACTGGCACTCCACTGCGGTCCGCGAGTACGGTCTCCATCGGATTCGGCAGTTCTCTCCCCAGGTTTAGAGAAGAAGGCGCATACCCAGTCGATCGGTTTACGGTCGATCGCAATGCAAAACCGATCTCTGGAAGATAGGTATCCCAGTCCTTATGTCTTTCAGAGAACGCGACAAGCATGTGCTTGATGTTGCGATTGACTCGCTCCGTGGGGTTCGACTGAGCATGGTAGGTGGTTGTTTTCTTGTGCTTAATGCCCAACGCGGCGCACGTGTCAACAAACACCTTCGCAGTGAAATAAGACGCGTTGTCTGTAATCAACTGCTCGGGGAACCCGAACCTGGTAAAAACCTCCATCAACTTCTCTAAAATCACTCGAGCCGTCAGCTTCCTAAGGGGAAACAGTTCTACCCATTTAGTGAAGTGATCCGTGATCACCAGCAAGAACTTATTTCTGCTAGGAGTTGAGGGGTACGGGCCCATTACGTCACACGCTGCGATTTGCCAGGGAGTCTGACTGTTAATCGGTTGCATGAGGCCGGGCGGACGTCCTCCTCGCGGCTTGACGCTTTGGCACACACGACATGAACGGGCGTAGCGAATCACATCCCGCTTCATACCTGGCCAGGTAGCGAGGCGACACAACTTAGCGTAAGTCTTAGGGCCGCTCGCATGCCCACCAATGCACGAGTCATGAAAGTAGCGAAGAAGCGCTCCTCTCAACGCGCGCGGTATCACGACTTTAAATGACTCACTTGTGTCATCGTCGGATGGAATGTACCTCAGCAGGACGCCGTCAGAATCTAGCAGATATGAATCCAGCGCGCTCACAGCACTACCAGCTGTTGCCGAGCGCTCCGCACCGACAGCAATACCAGCTGCCCCCTTGTGCGCGGTGGCCTCACTACCACCCGGCTCCCGGAGCCCGTCGAACACCTTTCGACAAAATGGATCTTTCTGCTGAGCTTCTAACAGCTCCCTTCTGCTGAAAACAATCCCTGCGCCAACGACAGCCTCTACGTGGTTCACGCTCTTAGCTCGAACTAACGTTTGCTCCGCTGTTTGCGTTAGCGCGAGTGTCTCGCTCTCAGTTCGTTCCGAATTAGTCGCGTGACTTGCCTCGTGTCGAACTGGAGCACGCGATAGTGCGTCGGCCGCGGCATTGTTCTTACCCTTGCGGTAGCGGACGGTGAAGTCATAACGCTGCAGCAACAATGCCCAACGCGCCAATCGGCCACTTGGTTCGTTCAAACGCCTCAACCACGTGAGCGCCATGTGGTCCGTCTCAATCACAAACGCAACTCCGTCTATGTAAAAGTCAAACTTACGGAGAGCAAAAACTATCGCCAGACACTCTTTCTCGGTTACTGAGTAGTTCCTCTCCGCCGGTGTCAACGTACGGCTCGCGAACGCAATCGGTCGGAGGGAACCTCCATGCTCCTGAAGCAAAATTGCTCCTAAGCCTAGGTCGCTTGCATCGGTGTGAATAACAAACTCCCTGTTCAAATCGGGTAGCTGCAGCTGAGCCGTGTTGGCCAGCAACTTCGTGAGGCGACGCAGTGCGGCCTCTTGCTCTCGGCTCCAAGCCCAACGCTCACCATTCCTCAAGAGCTTCGTTAAAGGCGCCTGCACTGCCGCGCAATCTGGAATGAATTGGCGATAAAAATTCACCATCCCCAAAAAGCGCCTCAGCTCACCGACATTGTTCGGCGATGGATAGCTCACTATCGCTTCAAGCTTACCCTTATCCGGCAAAATGCGACCCTCGTCAAGCGTAAATCCCAATAATGTTATTCGGGTCGCCGCTATCTGAGCTTTGTTTGGGTTCAAAGTGATGCCCGCAGACCTCAGCCGTTCTAGAACGTCTCTCAAGTGGCGCAAGTGCTCTTCGAACGTTTTCGAGTAAACCACTATGTCGTCTAGATATGCGAGTGCGTGCTGCCACTTTGCATCTCCCAAAACACGGTCCATTAGCCTCTGATACGTAGCGGGAGCGCCCACCAAGCCAAACGACATTCTCCTGAATTGGAAAAGTCCTCTGTGGCACGTGAAAGCTGACTTCTCTTTATCCCGCTCGTCCATCTCAACCTGAAAATATCCGCGGCTAGCATCGAGCGTTGTGAAGTACTTCGCCCCGCCTAGATTGGATACTAACGATGAAATGGAGGGAAGAGGATACGCGTCCTTCTTCGTAACTTCATTCAGCCTGCGGTAGTCTACACAAAGGCGATACGTATCATCTTTCTTTGGAACTAGAACTACCGGGAAACCCCATGGGCTGTTTGACCTCTCAACTACGCCTGTTTCGATGAGTTCGTCCAAGGCGGCGTCTAGTGCTTTCCGCTTAGCTAAGCTGATTGGTCGGGGATTGCATTTCCAAGGGCGTGCATCACCCGTGTCAATTCTATGCTTAACCAGCGTAGTGCGGCCGGGACAGTCAGTAAACATCGCGTCATATTCGTACAACAGCGACGACAGCTGCGCTCGTTCCCCTTCCAGTAGGCTCTGTGCCTGTACCAAAAGCGGGTGCACTCCCCTTTCCTGCAGCGCAGCACATTGCTCCGGCGGGGCGTTTACTCGCTTTCTCGGCGCGCTTTCCTCCTCGCGTACTCGCGCCTCTCCCTGCGATTGGCATGCTTTTGTCAATGCGGAGGCCTTCGAGAAAAGCTTCAGCGCGTCTCCGTCGCGCTCTCGGTAACCACCGTTTGCAATGTCAATGACAATACCCGACTTAGCGAGGAAGTCTCGACCCAGGATTAGAGACATTGACAGCCCTGGAAGATGCACGAACCGTTGTCGCCTCACGCGTCTGTCCCAGCGGATCACTAGCCTAGCCGCGCCGCTCGATTGTGCTGTGCCCGTAGCTAGACGGAAGATGGTGTTGCTTTGCCTCAAGCGGATGTTGTTCTCGCGGAGATGGTGCAACACATCGTCACCGAATAAAGAAGCGCTTGCCCCAGTATCCAAAAGTGCTACGAACTTTTTCCGAGCTATCGTTAACTCGATTAGCGGCGCGGGCGAGTCTACGGCATCACCTGCGCGACAGACCGACGGTGCAAGTGATCCGAACGCATCGGTAGGATTACTAATCGCCGCGCGGGGTCCCATGTGAATCACCGGCGGCGCCGTCCGTTTCCCGAACCGCGCGTTTGCTCCTGACCCGGCGTGCGGTCGCATTCGCGAGCGATGTGCCCTGGCGCGCCGCACCGATAGCAAGGACCGCGGACACCACGCCGGTTCGCTCGTAACTCGCCTCGATCAGGTGGTCCTCGCTCTGGATTGCGCCGCTCGTTAGGCCTCGCGTCAACCACGTGCTCCTGCCTTGGAATGTCACGCGCAGGGGCGGCGTGGGCCGTACGGAGCGCGTAAGCGTAGGGGTCTAAAGCGCGGTTTGACAGCTCCCAACCGCGTGGCACGTGCTCATCAGCGAACGATGCTGATGCGTTACCCCTAAACGCTTCTGAAGTCACTGCGCCGCCGTTCCATGCACAGCGAGGCTCGATTGACTGCGCGGCGGCCGGAGGGGGGCGATACGAACGCGCTGCGAGGATGTCCCCTTGTATGCGCTTCGCCTCGGTGGCGAGCTCTTCGAGGTCTGCGAACCTGCATCCCCTGAAGTGCGCCGCGAAAGTCGGGTGCGCCTGTCGGGTAACACGCTCGACCTTTTCCGCGTTGGTGGCGTGAGGGTTCGCGAGACGATACAATTCGTCCATCGCCCGTACGTATTCCAGCAAGGATTCGTCCGGATGCTGGGTGCGCAGCTCCAACTCCCTCCGCAAACGCCACTCATAATTAGCCGGTAGGAATTCGCCGCGAAAGCTTTCGCGGAACTCTTCTACCGTACGGGCGCGATGTCCGGTTAGTCGGAACCACCGAGCCGCTTGCTCCGAGAGCGACACCGGGACCACGCGCTCGAGAAGTTCGGCATCAGAAAGACCCGTCGCCTGCTGATAATGGAGCAACCGGTCGAGATACTCGTTGGCGCTCTTGCAGTCGTGGTAACCCGTGTAGGTCGGAACGTCTACCTTGACACGTGGTCGCACATTTTGCACGGGGGCCTGCGCTGTGTTCTGCAGGGCGCTCGCGAGGCTCTGCATAACTGACAGCGCATTCTGTAAGAGTACCTCGCTCGAGGGCAAACTGTTGCCCGAAGACTCGCCTATAGTTGAGGCGCGTGTCGTAACTTGTGGCGGCGCCTCTCTGTTCGCGTCGCGAGATGCCGGAGCGCCATGCGGGCCGCTCTCCGTCGTAGGCCTACTCTCTGCTAACGCGGTCTCTGCACCCTCCTGATCATCCCGCGTGAAACGACCAAGCTCTACGCTGTCGGAAAGTCCTAACAGTACCCCCGCGTTAGCCAAAGGATCGCCACTCTGCGACGCGACATCAGACAACATTGACAAATCTTGGAATTCCGACATGCCTGTTATCCTACGTGTGGAAGAGCGCCGGTACTTGCTCGCGTCCACAGAACTAGCCGCGTTGCCAAATTCGTTACGTTGGGCGCCAGATGTGGGGGTCTAAAGCGCCAGATGTAGGGGCTGGCCTATGTACGGCTGACGCAGAAGCCTATAGCTAATGTTTCAGCCGCACACAGTCGTTCCGTGCACGATTAACGTCCCCCAACCGTAGCTTGCCTCATTGCAGCTACTACTACGGGTTCGGGCGAATAAGGCAACTGGCCAGATCAACAACAAACACTTTATTGCCAAGCGTTAGCAATCGCGCGTCACTGTCGCGGGGAGATACTACAGATAACAAAGGTGTTGACGCTTACACCTCGGTCGTGGACGTCCTCGGCTCGCAGGAGGGGTTGCGGGTTCGTCCTCCTGGGATGGTCGCTGGTGTCAGAGAGAGCGAGCGACCGTTTGCCCGCTCGTTTTATTCCCTGACCCGATTTCCCTTTCCCTGACGAGAATGGTACCTTTCCTCGCTGAGGGAGAGGGGAACCTGTTCCTGGCGCCGGGAAAGGGGGAATCGCACGCGCCGGCCGTGGGGGAAGGGGTCCCCGCAACCAGGCGCGTGCGCTGCCCTAAAAGGGAAAGGGAGGCTGGGCGCACCTGCTCCCCACAGATCGTGCGGGCCAACGAGAAAAATGGGTGCACGTTGCAATCGATGTCTTCATTTTTTTTTTCCCTCCTGAAAACCGGGTGAGCGTTACAATCGAGGGCGCGGTAGAATTGAGTAAATACGGTATTCTGATCACGCTTGTGCTTTCAGGACCTTGGGCTTCGCTGCATGAAGTGCCTATGTTTGCGCTTTGTGGAGTGAACCGCAAGGATCCTAGTTCAGGGACAGTTGATAAAGTACAGGGTTTGATCATTGGTTCTTTGTGCTTGACATCTGGTTTGTCCTCCATGAAATTTGCGGTAACGCGAGGCTTCACACTCAACTTAGGCATATCATCAAACATGAACTGTTGCTGTGGTCGAGAAAGAGAACAAAGATACCGGAATGCTGGGACACCATAATTTGTCAGAAAAAGCACACCGTCCAGTGCAGTGCGTGGTGTTGTTGATAAATTACCGTGATTATATGGTCAGACACGGCTTGTAACTTGAACAACCTACACAAGCTTTCTGAGAGCATACTAGAAAAATCGTGCAATTTCATGTAAAACAAGCTAAATGGTCTGTTGAAGCACATAAATGTACTGCTCAATGTAGCTTGGTCGACAACACTTATAAGCTGCCTTACGCGGCACTTCGGGACCGAAAATCAGCCAAAAAATCGAGTTTTCGCAGACCTTCTTTTCGCGTTCCCGACATCATTGCGCACCTATTTACAAAATTTCATAGCCGAATACCATCAACTTTTATCGTTATTCAACTTTAAAAAACCGAAAACCGGCGTCCTGCCCTTTAAATTGAGGGCGAATAGCGCAGGTTTCGGCTCTACGATACGCAGGAACTACGCGCTCGATCGGCGCCATTTTGGTCTTGTTTGAAAGAACGCGTTTTCAGCTGTTTTTTTTATTCAGTAAGCAACATTGAGCGTTTCCCCGGCTCGACAAACGGGGCCTCAAAGACGAAGAGCCGCGCTCACT
Organism: Rhipicephalus annulatus; assembly: GCA_013436015.1. Taxonomy (NCBI): domain Eukaryota; kingdom Metazoa; phylum Arthropoda; class Arachnida; order Ixodida; family Ixodidae; genus Rhipicephalus; species Rhipicephalus annulatus. Next base: position 95,197 of record WOVY01013547.1, read on the forward strand.
GCCATTGGCTAAACGGCGCACGTGACTGAAATGGCGCTTTCCGGTTGGCTGGAAGCTCGCGGCTTGCGCCTGCATACGCGACCCGACGCCATTTTGAAAGGGTTTCCGCTGTGACGCCTCAAAATCGGCAGAGCACTCTGAAGCTTCTGATCGTATCGCCATGCCTGGAAACGCAAACAAGTATTGGACCGTGCACGCATTTGGTCGCAGGAAACGCAAAGGTCGTGGGAGAAAGTCTACGAAGTCATCAGAGCCCTTGGTTGACTCCGATGAACGATGTGTCGACGCTCCGCGGCCGTTCAGCGATGGTGCGACCGAGCGCGTTGCCTCCGACGACGATGACGGTGAAGCGAACTCCGGACGACTACGAATCGACGCCAAGGTGGTGACAAACGCCGAAGTTGAAGAAAATCATGCCCGGGAGAAAGCGACGCTCGACCGGCTTTCATCGGCGCCAGCAACTGCACGGAAAATTGACTTTTTCACCGCGAGTTGTAGCGAGGCAACCGCACAGGACTCGGACCACGCTGCTCCTTATCTGCTTATGCATCTAGATATCCTAAACGCGATAATGGGTGCCTTGTGTTGCAAAGCCTGCCACGGACCGGCTACGATCGTCAGAGGGGATCGGGACTACGGACTTGCCGTGAAAGTGCTAGTGCAGTGTGAAAGGTGCGGCGAGATCGCGAATGAATGGACTTCGCCCCGCGCGAACGGCACGAAAACGTGCAATTCGTTTGAAGTAAATCTTCTCGCTTCGAGGGCGATGGTGGCTACCCGGCAACGGCCAAACGAAAATTTGCGATATTTGCAATATTGTTGCGATATTTTCGCAACAATGGGCATCTCACACCGCGGTATGCACCACAAGACGTTTCAGCGGCATTTGAAGAACACGCTGGCACCCGCTGCAACGCGAGCAGCTGAGTCCGCTATGAGCGAATGTGCGGAAAAGGTTAGAACAATTTATGATGACTTGTGCTTCGGCCACCGGGGCAATATTGCCGTTAGCTACGACGGCACGTGGAAGACGCGAGGCCATTCTTCCCACATCGGCGTGGGCACAGTTATCGAATTATTTAGTGGCTACGTGTTGGACTACGTCGTTCTTTCCAACTTTTGCCTAGGCTGCGAGGTGGGCCCAAAGCCTAGTAGTGAGGGCTATCAAGAATGGAAGGCTAACCACAAATGCCAAAAAAATACGAACAGCAAAGCGGGGCAAATGGAAGTGGAGGCGGCTCTAATTCTATTTCAGAAGTCGCTTGAACGCCATGGCCTGCGCTACACAACTATGCTGTCTGATGGAGACTCTAGGACATTTTGCGCCATACAAGACGCCAAGGTGTATGGTTACATTGACGTGCAGAAGGAAGACTGTATTAATCATGTACAGAAACGGATGGGCACCGCATTGAGAAACCTGGTGCAGAAACAAAAGTGCGATGGGAAAAGAGGCCTTGGTGGGAAAGGCAGGCTCACAGGTGAGCTGATCACCAGGCTGAGCACATATTATGGCCGGGCTCTGAAATCACATGAAGGTGACGTGGGCGAGATGCAAAAGGCTGTGATGGCCACATACCGCCACGTCACCTCCACTGATGAATGCTCGGACCACAGTCTGTGCCCAGCTGGTGAAACTTCATGGTGTCGGCACAATGCCGCAAAAGCAAAGGGTGAGCCCGACCCCAGGCATGCCTACAATCTACCGAAAGACGTGGCAGAGGCATTACTACCGGTTTATACCCGGCTTTCGGAAAGAGCCCTGCTTCAGAGGTGCGAACGCGGCAAAACGCAGAACTCCAACGAGAGCCTGCATTCGGTAATCTGGAGTTTGGCCCCCAAGGAGCACCATGCGTCCCTGTTCGCTGTTGAAGCAGCTGTTGCAGAAGCAGTGCTGCGCTTCAACCAATTTGAATTCTGCAACGGCAATCTTAGGTGAAATGGACATGAATGCGACAAGTACTGGTGCCAGGAGAGCGAGAGAAAAAGACCACCGTCGCAGCATTGTCTCCAACAAGAAAAGAACAGCCTCATTGGAACTCCGGAAGCTAGTGAAGAGGAGGCATGAGCACAGAATGCATTCAGACTATGCTTCTGGTGCGTTTTGAGGTTGTCTTGTTGCATCTTCTGCAATAAAAATGTGTGCCCACGTTTTTTCTCGATTTCTCAAAACGACAATTTTCTTGTGCTTCCCATTATGCCGGAGCAATATCTCTTGTTATATCTGGGTTATCATTATGATTTCTTTTTGTTTCGAAGATAAATGCAGGGGATGTGTCATAAAGTAAGTTTTATTGTAATAATTTTTGGAGAAAATTCTCTAAATGGATCTTTTGTTTCAAGTGTAGATGGGGAAATTTTTCATGTCATATTCAACATCCCACAACTTTGCTTCGAAATAGCCCAGAACAATGATTTATACTTTATTGCACACTGTGAACATACCGAATTGGTTCTATAGGTTGCACATCAATATCCAAGTTACAGTTAATTAGCTAATTAGGCCTTAATTGAAAAAGTCGCAGTTCATTATATCTTTAAAACTAATTGTCACAGCAAAAAAAGAATTAGATTTTTGAAATCAGCAGTAAAATCTACATAGGCTCTTCAAATCTGACTGAGGTACTCGCAAAAATAAAAGAGTTTTTGGAAGGTGTAGCATCCCCCCTTAATTAAATACAGCATGTCCCAGTAGTAGGAGAAAACTTTATGCGCATAATATGGGTCAGTCTGAATTGTTTGGCAGGGTTGCGTATCGCGGCTACTTTTACTACATGGCACATGCCACGCACCCAATGACTACTTCTCAAGTCCAACTTCACAAGGCCTCTGTCCAAAGTTTGATTAAAACTTTGCTTTAATGCCTCAAACACTACACACAGCCAAGTGCACATAAGCTTTCACATTCCTTTAATCACAATATTTAGTTTGCTTGCAACCTAAATTAACCTTTGACTGTTAATAAAATGCTAGACTGCATCTGTAAAATATCCACATTCATCCACTACTTCAAGTATATCTAACACAGGTCTAGGAGAAAGTGCTCACCGGCTTGATGATCCAGCAGTGGTCCCCGGGAGTCTCAGCACTCCAGGCGTCCCTCAGCAGGGGCAACTCCTGGGGCAGGAGGAAGGTGTCTGGCAGCGAGGGGCGTCCCTTTTCACCACGAATACGCCCCAGCCGCACCACATTCTGCCACAGCTTGTCCTTGCGCCCTAGGTGAAAGCTGCCTGGAAAGTGGTTCACCTGCGAAATACCATGCACATTGACGCACTCAGGGATAAATGTTGCCAAACAGAGATGCATGCCCAAAATACCGACATATTCAGGTAACAACAGTGCTTAAGATCACATGAAATCATGCTCTTCGCCTACAATAAACCAGAAACAGTCCCCAAGAAAGAGATTCTCCCTTTATATAAAAAAAAAAACCTTGAAAGATTAGTCTGCGAAAAATCCTCATGATCCGCGCAGTAAAATGTACAGTTTTCATTCTTGCATAGTCCACTTCCACTGCTAGAACTTAGAGGGAGCCGCGAAACCCGTACTCATCATTCGCACTAACTAGCTCCATTTGAATAGCCCAATGTGACATTATAAATCTCCTCTTCGTACATTGTTTAGGGGACCACGTCATGTCATTTTGCACAAAGTTACAGCAGTGATCTCAATAGCTCAGAAAATGGATGTCACTGGCAAGGTTATCATTCAAGCAATCTTGATAAGCAAGGAAGAGGACTTGGCAGCTTGCCTGAAGTTAGCACAGAGCTTGCTCTCTCTTATAACAAAGTCAAGACTATACATTCTTTGCTCATTGAAGAAAAGCATAACTTCCCATTGAAATCACCGTAAATGCCTGCTTTTACCACGAATGTGAACTTTTGGAGAGTTCACTGCTAGTACAAGTTCTTCCTAATGTTATACAGGTCAAATTAACAAACTTTCAATATAAAGCATAGTGCTCAAGATGTGTTTATTTTGGCCTTTTGAATGCAGTAGAGACACTGTGAAGTAAACTTCATTGGCACAACCTCAAATTGAAAAGAAAGTAAGTAACTCCAAGGTTTAATTAAATTTTTTTGTGTTTCTGAAATTAGACTTTTTCTACTGCCAATGGCTGACACATATGTGAAAATAAAAAACAAACCCACCATTGAGTACACTTTGCCCATAATGTTCAATTTAAATATAACTTTAGAAAATGAAGACAATTGGCAAGTTTTGTGGCTTTGTTAAGTTTAGGTAACCATACAACACATGACACATCAGTGAAATCCCTAGCCTGGATCCGATCTATTCCAATATGCGATTCCTTACAACAATGCATGCTAGGGTTCTTAGAATCATGCAAGCGTTCCTAAAAGCATCCCTGATGCCCGCAAGTAGCAGCTGGACAGACAAACAGCACAATGAAACGAAAGCTATAAAGGCCAAGAAAAAAGTTGAGCAACATACCTTCTGAAAGCCCTTGATCTCTGCAAAGGTGAAGCACTTGATGTGTTTGCCCCAAGTTCCATTCCAGTAAGGACCATCTGTAAGCAAAACACAACACAAAAAGCAGAATAGTCATATCTCAAGGGAACCAACCTCAAGACAGTTAAAAAAAAGCGATTTCATAAATACCAGCATGTTTTATGCAGCCAAACCTGACTATATTGAACACGTGTGAATTTATCCTTTATATCGAACTGTTCTCAAACAGTGTTTTAAAATATTCATGAGTAGAAAAATGTAAGGCTACATTTAACAAATATAGCCAGAACACGCCACATATAAAACATCAAGCAGAGCGACAAGCTCCCAAAAGTTGCCTTTTTCACACAAATAATTGGCTGTTTTTCTCGTGATAGGCGACTTCCCCACATTCATTAACAAGGGCGCCGCTCAAAGCAAGTAGAAATTATTCCCTACCACTGCATGCACTCTCCCTCAATTCCTTTTTGCGGCAGATGTGCGTGGTGTCGCCTAAGCCACTTTGCCTAAGCCTATTGTGCCTATTGCCTAAGCCACTTTCCTTGTGTGATTGGCAAGTTCTGGCATGTAGCTCACTAGCAAAATCCCCAATGAAAGCATTATATAAAATCATATGATGCAGTAGACACTCATTAAATAGTTATCTGTGGAATGGAACTGCTGCTTGGAACGGAACTGCCTCTGATATGATTGGTTTCATGCTTGAATGCTGCAACCCAGTTCACCTCTGAGTAAACAGAACTCCTTTTAAATGGACCATATTTTCCAGGTACTGTCAGGTTCTGCATACCAGCCTGATTCCCGATTCTTAGTGAGTTTGATATATGTAGGCTATATATATCATATCAAACTATATATATCAAAAATATATTCCAGGGAATAGAAATGTTCAATACACACAATTCGTCATATGTAGGTTTGATTTTATACCGTATATCCACAAGAGCGTGTCAACTACAGTTAAACCTGAATATTTTATGAAGTTCTGTCACTTCAGAATCAGCATTTAAGTGTGTAATGCCAGAAAAAGCATGACAAATGAGAAATCAGAGGTGCTCGAGTAAAGCTAGAAAAAGTTTCCTTTCTAGCTCAGCCCAATACAGATGGTTACCCTGCATGCTTTTTTGGATGCTTCTTTTTTTCTTTTTTAGCATTTATCATGTGCTCCATAGTTAATATATAGGCTGAAACAGTGCACTTGCTCCATCTGGGAGCGTCATGTCATTCGTTTATGGAAAATAGCAGTTTCAATCAACACAGCATTCAGACTGCTGCAGGTGGCTACTCCATCAAAGGATACACCGCTAATCGATGTGTTTCTAAATATTAGCAAATGGTAAATTTTAAGTTCAGAACAAGTAGCAATTTTTTCACATAGTTTCAAATGAAATAGTGCGAATAATACAGATCACATTGAAAATAAAGAAGTGCATTGATTTCAAGATCCAACAATGAATCAGAATATTTCTAAAAGGGTACAGACAGAACATTTCGCACCTGTGAGCCTGCAGGATCGATTTTTGTGGACGTGCACACACCATCTACAAAATCTGAACACAGCCCGGAAGGTTATTCATATGAATTTGAAAGTTCGCATGCCCAATCCAGAGCTATATGCCGCACCATTGCCTCTAAGACTAGATGCCTGCCGCATGAATTAAAAACTAGCTGCAAAACTTCCTCCTTTTCCACAAGTGTCAGTTGTAAGTGCCACATGTAGCGGACACTTCAATACTTTCGGCATCTTGCACAGCCTTCAAAACAGCCAGGCACAGTCTCTGATCTCGAAGAACTCTTGAAAGGCATGCCCCTATGGGCGATGGACAAAAATGAGAGAATACTTCAGCTTCACCTTCAAGTCTAGGTCGCGGTAGCGTAATTGGGCCTTGTGCGCATTGCCTTGCAAGCTCTTTACCTGCTTCGGTACTCAGTGCATCCTTCAATCTTGCCATAAGGAAACTAACAACCGTGCACCGTTTTAAAGTACCACTGAATGCCTATAGCAAGCACAGTTGTTAGATGCCCACTATGCCATAATTATTCCTTTTGCAAATCAGTAAAGCACCTACTACACATTCGTAGGAAAAGACACAAACCCTACACAATTGTCTCCCTTATTGATAGTCTTGCTACTGATGACTTTTAAATATTTATGAACACTTTGTAATGATTGGGCTTTTGAAACCCTGTCTCATTGATCAATTCACATCTTTTGATGCCCCGTGCAATTGTAAGATCTTTAGACACACAATTAATGATGCACTGAGGCAACTCCTTCCACTACATGACATTTATATAGTGTTTTTCAAAAAGCAGCTTCAACAAATCTCGTATCCCTGTGGTAGAACACCTCCTTGCTACGCAAACGGCCCGGGTTCGATCCTCACTCGGACCTGGAAACCACATTTTGTGTACATTTTTTAAATTATTGTGGTCCCGGACAAGATGATTTATTGCTCACAACCAATGATACCGACATAAAAATTTTCGTGAAACGAGCTCTTTCATGCTATTCCATTAAAGCATGCTTAGAAGAAAAGATGACAATGTCGGCCGCAAGCGCTACTTTCTCACAGTTCGTTTCAAACTCGAGGCAGACTGGTTCCCACCTCACATCGACATCACACAGAGTGACATCAAAGGAAGCCTCGACCTACCGCTATACCACCAGAGCGGCTAAGGCCCGAGGTGCCTTCTGAATCATGTTACCATAGTGACCACTGTGCTGTTTCCGCACTAGCACCAGCAGGCTGCCATTTGGAAGCTGCTCGCAAGTCCGGGCCCCTCGTGAACATGTTGACGCCGGGTGACAGTGAAGGTGATAACAACGACATCACGCGGCACATGCTGCATGCGAAGACCATGCAGGCAGCGGGAAAGTGCCTCACAGTCTTATGTGCTGTTTAACACGCCAGATGGCCTTTAGTTGCACGCAATGGCTTGACGTTCTTAAAGCTCATCCAAACCCAAACTGAGACTAGTCGTTAATAAACAGGCTGCAATAAATTGTCAATGTGCTGCGTCAAGTTATGTGTCATGTCATGACTGATAGGCCTCCAGCAATATTTTCCGCAAAAAGAGGTCACACCACCAAACTTTTGTGTCAGTACCCCTTTAAGAATTAGAACTAAGCTTGTGCTTATAAGCAACAAGAGAGCAATTTCAAATAGTAGCAAGATTTTAATAATAGTTGGGTGCAATATATACCACCACTTGGCATTCCACACTGTTAAAACAGAGAAATGCACTTATTGTATTTAGTCACATAATGTCCACACTTGCATTTAAATATAATACAGATGCAAATTTGGGGGTGCAATTATTATGCAAGGCATGTTTTCTGTTTATAAAATAAAAAACAAATAAGAATAATTGTTGAGGCCAGCACCATTATGGTTGGGGCATTTGTGCAGTTCCACAGAAAGTTGTGAAAATGGCAGACAGCACCATGCAGAGCATCAGCTGATTGAGTCACACTCAATGAGTTCAAATTGGTTTTTGAGCAGTTGCAGTACCACGATTTAAGACATAGAGCTATTATGACCAATGAGAGTGTTGGCTCCAACACCAAGCAAGTGATCACTTTCGGCAATAATTTCGTCAGGTTATCGCCCCATGTGCTGTCAACAATGTGCGATAGCGTTATGGTCCGCTGTATTAGCATGGTTGGCACAGTACAGACTAGCCTGGCTCATAGACAACCAAATACCTTGCAAAAGTACCTAAGCAAATGACTGTCCAAAGTGAAGCCGTTGTTTCACATCCTCCTACACTGGGCTGCAACTGCGACAAAATGTCTTATGCTTTTTGTTTCACGCTCGTCTTTCATTCACCACTCACAGCCATGTACTGTATTAACTCGCATTACAAACACACTTTTTTTCTCGAAAAATCGGAGCGAAGTTGGGTGGTGCGCTTATTACGTGGGGTAAATTTTATAAAAGTTTTTCGGGAGGAGCAAAATGCGGTAACGCAAAAAAAAGTTAGGTCGCTTAGCCTTTCGCAATTGACATACGCCTACACTGTTTTGAAAGAGCTTCTTCCTTGCACTCCGCTCATCTTTGGTGAATGATGGTGCTATCTTCTGCAAGCTTCCCTGGGCCACCTGCGCACGCAATAAAAGCGTTTTGCGGCTATCTTTTCTAGCAATCGTTTAATTGATTGATAGATATGTGGGGTTTAACGTCCCAAAACCACTATATGATTATGAGAGATGCCGTAGTGGAGGGCTCCGTAAATTTAGACAACCTGGGGTTCTTTAACGTGCACCCAAATCTTAGCACACGGGCCTACAACATTTCCGCCTCCATCGGAAATGCAGCTAGCAGTCGTTTAACTGCAGCAGTAGTACCTGATGTAATCTCAAGGGGCGCCCAGAAGCGTGCGCTGCGATGCTACGATGCACTTTGTCCATTTCGCCGCAACGTCGCATCACGACCATGACGACACCGTTAACATTGTAGCAAGTAACCAACAATGCAGTAAGCTACCCCCGAAACATAAAAACAAACCGTCGATAACAGGATTGGCAACAAATACGGCCGCCGCATTGCTTCTACATGAGAAGTTCCTCTACGCGCGGATAACAAGCGAGGCGAGGATCAAGGGTCATACCGTGTTGCGAAAATCATCACAATGTTTTCTGGATGACAAGCGACTTTTTTTGGTTGTCTATAAACCTGCGAGGCAATAGCGTCGAAGGACCTTTCGCGACAGCAAATCCTGTCACGTGGCTCGAAAATCGCGCACAAGTGGTTGAGCTTTTTGAAACTGCATGCCTGCGTCGGTTGGCATGGGCCGTTTCGTGACCTTCGCTCGCTGTGTGCTGATCAGCTGCAAACAATACGGTACGCAGCAACGGGCAAAGGGGGAGGGAGCAAGCGGAGGTGGCTGAGGGGAGGGTCAGCAAAATAATAAAAAAAAAAAACCAAACAGATCCAACAGTGGAAGAGGCCCCAGGTGTCGGTTAGCGGGACTGCCAATGGAACTGCAGTGGATGAATGTAGGGAGTGCGTTTATTACACGGAGGAAAAAAAAAATCAGAATTTGGATGACTGAAGTTGGGGGTGCGTTTATTATGCAAGTGCGTACATTACACGAGTATATATGGTACGGTAATCCAGCTAACATGAATAGAACGAGAACAAGAAGAAGCATTTACATACCTGCCAACATAGGATGAAAATTCGACAGACCGCAGTAGAGTGGGTGGGGGGGGGGGGGGATATTTGTGTTGAGCTGTTTTTGTTTCCGTACAATGCGACTACAAAAGCACGGTGGTTCAGGGCCATCACTCATTGTATTTTCGGCATCTGCAGTCATTTCCCTTTGATGTCAGTTCTCGTGCATCCGCACCCGCACCGCTTCGCACCCTCACACTTTGGGAGCATTTTCCAAAACAATGGCCCTGCGTGATCTTTTACACTCAGCAGCACGTTGCGTTCCACAAGAAATCCCGTGAATAGACATTCTACGCTGATTGCACTGTCTTCGCAGCCCTTTCGAAAGATACTTCCGATGTAATCCCCTACCCTATGTGTCGGCCCTCGCCACCTTGCAGCACACTTACATCACAGGCGCTTGTGGTATACGGAACCTATACATACTTTTGAAATCGCCATCGACCTTCCAACTGAACTCGGGAGAAACACACAGTTCCCCAAAACCACATAACAATTACAAGAGAAACGACGTAGGCCTAGAGTTGTGGTCGCCTTCTTTAGGTACGGTGGTAACCAGGTCTCGCGGCCACCGGACTTCGCCCAGATGTGCTGTACTTTAGTGCTTAAAATACACTTAGAGGTACTCTAGGTATAGTTAAAATGAACTAGAAGTGTAGTGACGAGTGCTCTTATGCAGCACCGCAACTGTGGCAGCAGGAAAGGCTAACGTACACACGTGATTAAAAAAAATTGAATAAAATTGTGTCAGCTGTTGCACGGCCACATTTTGGGAGATTTGAGATCGCGTTCATACAATTGGTAGATTAGGTCAAAATTCGGAAGTCTCCAGGACAATTTGGGAGAGTTGGCAGAAAAAGGCATCGGAAAAGGCATTGCTGGAAGATAGCACAGCAGCACACTTTGTAAAATTTTCACAAATAATGCTGCCACCAGAAATACTAAACATACGCTGCAGACATGCAAGCAATGCAATGAGCATTACTTCGCGCACGAGAAGCACCTACAATGACAATGAGCCCACATTAACCAGAAACAGCTCTTCGTCGACAACCTCTATGTGAGAGACGCATATCTCGAAGGCCTTACTTTGTCTAGCAGCACACTTCATAGGTCTTGGAACTCTGAGGTTGTGCCTTCGCTCGCGGGGGGACCTGTAAGCATCATAGGTTTTGTGCACCAAGGTTGTAATATGATCGTTATAAAAGGTATAAAGCAAAGTCATGTTCTGACAACGCAATTCAGGAGGTGCTGATCATATACGAATAAATACGATAGTAAGCAGAGCCTATGCTGCATCGAAGTTCATGATGAGGGCCTGGCTTGATGATGGTTCTAGGGAGGAGAAGTGATCAATTGAGCAACGATGTCAACAAGCTTCCGTTGGTGGAATGCACTCGTGTGCGTTGCTTTTTTTGAAGGAGGGTCGACTTATGGAAGAGTTAAATCAAATCAAATCAATTTTACGTATCTATATACATGTTGGATGGCCATATTGTTTGAAAGATACCAGCTTAACTTAAATTACCCGGTGTAGTTCCTTGCATATTCTTAAGAATACTGTGCAGTAGACAAAAGGTGTACCGATTACAAATTGAATAACAGTATGCTATATGTTTTAAGATATGTGCTTAAAATCTTCTACAATAAGGGAAATGAGACATTTTTTCGATGCCTTCACAATTACTTCCGGAGCCCCAGGCATTTCCTATGACCCCAAGCTAAAGGCATAATTTAGAACAGCAATTAGGCAAGATTAATTAATGAACTTTTTATCACGTGTAGTTGGGCGGTTATGAGAAAGGTGGCATTGAAGTTCTCCATGCAAAGAGCCCAGTGCAGCTTTGAGATGTAGAAAAAGCAGCCTCTAGTGAATATTGCAATGTAATGAAGTTCACTAAAATTAAACAGCAAAACCAAATTACTGATAAATTACTGATAAGCGCAACAAGCACACGGTTGAAATAACGTCACTGTGTCACTGTTTAAGACAACTGAAGAAGTATACTTCTTGAGTGTTCGTTATATATGTGTGTCATATGAGCTATGATTGCAAGTGCAGCTCCTATAAAAACACAAAAAATAAGCTGATGGTTGATATAACGACACTCACTTATTCTGAACATTGTAGTGGGCTCGTATTTCACAGGAGCACAGCCACTAGCATGGGTTCTGACATAGCGAGCCACAGGATCACGTTTGCAGTCGTCTCGCGCGAAACAACCGTGTCGCTGCACATGTGCGTTCAGGTAGTACGTGTGCACGTGTGTGTTGACCACAAACGATCAGGTCCCCGACGTACATCGCTGGATGGCCGATTCACTTCAGCCATGCAGCGCGCAAGACCCCATCCTGTGGCACCCGATGCCGATTCTTCTCGATTGCGTTTCTCGGCACGTTTACGCTTCTCGGCATGTACAAACATACATTAAGTACGTTTGTACGTGCGCACAGGCACTGTAGTTGAGCAAGGAATGTGCATGTGCACCGCGACAACTGCGAGGCTGAATCTTTCACCGCAGTGCCAAGAAAGAAAGGGCAGTTTCATAGCTGTGAGTGGAAAGAGGAACTCACGTAGACTTCACTGTTTTTTCACACCTGATTTAGACCAATCGGCGAGCTGCGTGCAACGTCACGTCGCCGATCCCCTAATTGACATCGCTGCGCGTACAAGGAGGTCGGTCAGGCATAGGAAAGATGCGCGAGAATTATTTTTTGAAATAGAAGCTCTGCGCGTCGCGCAGTGCTGTAATAGTATGAAAACGTGATCACTGCGGTCTAATCTACGAATTGCCAAGCTTGTATGGGGGGTGTAAAAGAAAAGTCGGAGACTGTTTACTGGCCCTTTATTTTGAGTATTTAAAGCTGAAATTTTTATGTTATATGCATTTCTCACAGCTGAAAACAATATGCAATTAGTTTTCAGCTGTCACTTCCAAATTTTAAATATTGACTGCTTCATAAACTTACATTCTGCCCACTGTTCAGACAGCTTTCTCATAAAAGATTGCTGAAAATTAGATATGACAGTGTTCTGTAAAGAATAGGAAGTGCAAGAAAACCATAATTTTATTTTTAGCTTGATTGGTTTAAGAGCTATGCCTTAACAAGTGGATTCATCAGAAATTTGAAACTTGCTTAATTATATCACTAATTAAATCACTGTTTTCAATGAAATTATCATAACTTTTTGGTCTTGTTGCACTCATCAATGTACAAGCTTTCAAATGCTGCAAAAGTTACCAAAATCTAACCACTAGATCAAAAGCTACTGTGGGCAACGGCCTCGGACGTGATGAAAAATGTTTTGAGAAAACGAGAAAAGAGGTATAGGGACACGGTGAGCATGTATATTCAATTGGTAAAGGTGTAAATCAGTGCAGTAATGATGCTAGAAGCCATCAGGAGTGTAGTCGTCATCATTCTTCGTGCATTTTTTTTTTCATTGCACGCCAGATGTTTCCTGGGTTTCCATAGTGCAGATCAGCATACAGCGTTCTGACTGTGCTCGCACAGTCGTCGGTAACGTCTACGGCAGCCTTTGACGAGGCAGAATCATTCCTCACTCTCACGTAATCATCATGTTGTGTCTTTGCATCTCTGTGAAACATTCAGGGTGAAAAAAAAATGCAATTCAACGCTGTTTGTTCGTTTGCTGTGCCGCGCGAAACGCGAGCATGTTGATCTAAAAAAGAGCCACGCGCCGCATCCCCCCCTGCTCTCGCCGAGCTCCCTACAAATTTCAGTTCCTTGCACTTATCACATGTCCACATGGCAGCACAAGTTTCGTAGCAATGCCATATTCTTGATCTTTTTTCGGAAATGCTGCCAAGCTCGCCACACACACTGAAGCAGTTCATTCATTATCGCTAAACTTATGGCGGTGAAGGACATTCCAGTAGTCGCTGTCGTCGCTTTCGAGTCTCGTAGAACAGACCGCTCGCGTTGTGAGGTTGACGTCAACGAAAGTCTTTTTGAATGTGATTCGCACGGCACGCAAGCACCACTTTTGCAGCGTCGAAAACCAGGGGAGTGTCGACGCGCAGATCTTGCGTGTAATCGTTGGCCTCGGCTATCGAGTCCATGATCGCGGGAACCGCGTTCGTGAGAGCGTTGGCACAGTGAGCTTTTTCTGTGTTCTCGGCAGCGGAGAGTTTCTCTGATAAGACGCTGCATGCTCTCAGACGCCGTTTTCGGTTCTTTTCAAACGCATGAGCGGTATGAAACTTTCGATTCGAAAGCCTACATGTGCGCGCGTCTCCGTGGTGTCAGCCTTTGACCCACCACTTGCCGCCCCCCGCTAAAACACAATGTTGTCAATACCTGTTTCCATGGCAACAAGTGCCATGTTGGTGCTTGCAACCAAGCGTTCCTGCGCCGCCGCTCTCCACTGGTGCGGGTGTGCAATCTACGGTATGAGCTGCGTCTACCACATCGCTCTGGATCTAGCATCTGCTGTGACTCCATCCTCACTAAGTGCTACTACAAGAGCCTTGAAGTGAGAATGCCTGGGTGCTACGTGCCACAATGTACAGCCATCTGGGGAAGGGGTGTGAGATTTTTTCCGTTCCCGACTTGTCCGAACCGACGGAAACGCTAGATCGTGCAAGTTCAGCAAGACTGCTGGGAGGCGACTGCTTCCTCCCGTATTTGTGAGGTGAGTACCCATTGTATTGAGACTCGCAAGTTGATTTAGTTTATCACCACACTTTTCATGAAATGATTTGCTTTGTCATGTGGAAACGCCGTGCCCGTAAACTACCGACAGACGCTCGCGTTCGCTTGTTCCTTTGGTCAGATGTGTGAGCAGTGCAAATGTAGAAGCGGACGAACGTGTTTCCTGTATACTTGTGTACAACTACAATGCAGCAGCGAAATTTTGCACGTCTTACCATGGGGTATCTGTTTTTCGCATGAAGGGCACATTTGCGATAATAACAGCTACACTCACCCAACTACGCCAGTAAAGTTTTTGGTTTAAAAATATAAAATGCGACTAATTTACTCTTCCCGTCTATCCGTCGTATGTCTGCTCGTGTGTCGGCCTGTCTTTCTGCCTGCTTAACACTTTTGTTCAAAAGATTCCGGTTTGCTTATGACTCAGATATGCCGCGTGGGAGAGTGCGGTGCAGTGTCGCAATTTTTTTCTTTTGTGTAAGGATGACTTTATGTAGTGATCAGTTTTATTTAGAGCTGTATATGGACTACGTTTGTGTGTTTCGTACCCTGTATGACTTTTCGCGTTATTGCTTTGTTCAAGGCTTATCTCAAGGACACAAGCTTCGTGCAAAGGGGACAGACCGGTTTGAAGAAATTAAGGCCAGATGCCGTTTGGATGCAGTTCTGTTTACTTTCAGATAATGTTGTGTGTGTGTGTGGCCCGATGCCGCGGGCCAGCCGCCGAACCACGTGAACTTAAACTCGATCCATGTGTGGGATGCGAGTAAGCGGCAACATGTTCCACATTTTTCCGTTTTTCTTGGTCGCCTCCGCTGGCGGCGTGTCTTACCTATACCCAGTAACAATGCCAGAATTACCCGCTCGTTTCCGGCGGCTCTCCGTCACTCCTTTCTAGTTCCTCTCCTTCTTCTGCTTCTTGTTGTCTGTTGCTACCTTGTTCGCCCGTTTGTCTCGTTTTTTTTTAAGGGTCTTCAAACTGTGAGGGTGACCCTCTGCTACGAGAACTTGTACCATTTCACTTAGATCCTCCGAAGAAGGCTGGTCCACCAGCCGAAACTGTTAGGATTAAATAAATATTTTATCATTTTGTTTCCTATATTGCACTATTCTCGATATATATATATAAAGAAAACTACCCCTTCTCGTTGAAGCCCACGCTGCCTTCAAGTAAATGAGCGACCGTTCAGAACCAACATGGCGGCCTGTCAAGGATGGCGGCCGTTTTCGCCTATTCTAAGCAACTTTAAAGCAACCATGATAGAAGTTGTCACCACCCTAAAACACGGAGACGCTCGCACATGTAGGCTCCCTACTTTCGATGGCCGTGCCTGCCACTGCACCGATAGCACAGCCGTCGTTTAGGCCTCGTCTTAAAATGGCAGATTGCGCACCACTGACTAACAGACAAAACCCTTGACATCCAGTAGGGGAACCGGGAACTGCCCCACGTGATAGAAACACATCACTGATGTGCGAACATTTTTTTTTCTTTGTTTGCGATGATAGAGTGTACTAGAAGTGTTGAGTGGTGTGACCGCGCCTCGCAGCCTGATACCTTCAGCATTGCCCGAAGTGGTGGCGCAGCAGTCGGAGAGTACTGAAAAAGCCACGCGTCGCACGCAGGAACAGCTATGCACTTCGGCTCCTCCGGCGCGCTTTTTCGATACAGATTTCTTCGTACCTGCCTATCATTCAATCATTCATGTCTAAAACATGACGTCATATGCCTTGAAGTATGACATTCTTAACTCTGTCTTAATTCTTTCTTCATTGGTTAGGCATCTGCGATATGCAGAATAACTGAGCCGGTTAATTGGAAGTTTGCTGTGCTGAGAAAGCTGTGAGATGAACAAAAATACCACGTCAAGCGCACACAGAACCAGGAGACCGTAAGTAGAGAGGTCAGAGAAAGAGATTCTGAACCCCCTACACCACGAAATGTTTTCGTAATTTAACTTTTCAGAGTATACTGAATTATTTACACGTATTAACAGCGACCACCAATTGCCAAAGTTAGTCTTTTTTTTTGCACTCCCCTCCAACACACACCTATAAAAAAATCCTGGGTAGCCCTGCACCAAACTTTTACAGTTTGCGAAGCTGAATATAGCGTGTCTCTGTGAAAATGCGCTCTGTAAATTTTACCTTTTCTACTATATGATGTCTCAAAACTAGTTCAAGTCTAACATAGTCGAACGAGAAATCTACCGCGTAAAAATAGCAGCTGTTCTAAGGGGCATTGCATGGATACTGTTAGTGCGGTGGTGGTGACTTAAATGCACGTACTTGTGCACACACACACACAGACACACATGTGAATGTGTGTTCACTGTGTACATATTCAAGTTAAATTTCTCAAAACAAAATGCACCACTGCCTGCCTACACTTTTGACACTTAACACAAAACATCGTCATAAATTTGCTGGTTTGCAATGGCGTTACGCCAATAAAATTTATGAAAAGCAGTACAATTTAAGCGGTTGATACAAAATGAGAACTGGTTACAGTGAACTTATGCAGACTTATTTATTATTTATTTATTTTATTTCAAAATACTGCCAATCCCTCAAAGGGATTATTACAGGGGTGGGAGTTGATTTATACATGAATGTACAGAAGTAATGCGGAGAGCATATTATGCGCTCTGTAAGAAATAGACATATACACGTATAAACGAAAAGATACACTCTAAATTTACACACAGCAAGAGATTAAAACAAGCATACTACATCAATATCACAATAACAATAACCAGAGTGACATGTGTCTGTGTCAAACAGCTCTCTCCACGAGTTCAGAGAATAATTCTAGCGTAGGCTGAGTAACAGTAATTTCATCTAAGGCATTCCAGTCTCTTACAACTCGTGGAAAAAAAGAGAAGCGAAATACATTATTAGTAGGACGAAATTCTTCTAACGTGAATTTGTGTTTGTGTCGCGTTTCTCTGGCAGAGCTGTATGTAACAAATGACCTGGGGTTGATCTTAAAATTATTTTTTAACAACAAATATAGGAATTTCAATCTGTGCACTCTCGCTCGGTTAGACAAGGTAGTGAGACCAGCCTGCCGAAGAAGTTCTGTTGGGGAATCGCTACGCCTGTAGCGGTTGAAAATAAAACGGACAGCTTTCCTTTGTACGCGCTCAAGCGCAGCGATGTTGTATTTAGTGTGTGGAAACCACGTAATACTGGCGTATTCCAATGTCGGTCGGATAAGACTGGTGTAGGCAAGAGAACGTGTTTCAAAGGTAGATCCGGCAAGCGATCGTTTGAGAAAGAACAATTTATTCATTGCTTTTTTAGAAATTTGCTGCACATGCGCATTCCAGCTTAGGTCACTGCTTATCGTTACACCCAGATATTTGTACTGTGAAACATTTCGTAGTGGGGTGCCGTTGATACTGTAAGGAAAGGTAAGTGTTGATTTTTTGTTAGTAATGTTCATGTAGACTGTCTTTTCTGCATTTAACACCATTTGCCAGTCTGAGCACCATTGAGACACTTTGTACAGAGAATTACTAAGTTTTGTTTGGTCATCTTCAGTTTTGATTGTGTGGTACAGTACACAGTCATCTGCAAATAATCTAATGTTTACGTCGACGTGCTTAGTAATATCGTTTATATATAGTAAGAATAGCATCGGGGCTAATACAGAACCCTGCGGTACACCAGATAGAACGGGAACAGTATCAGATACATGGGCATTGTACTGTACGTACTGATAACGGTCTGAAAGATAATCTTCAATCCAACGTGTGAGTGGTCCTTCGCCTAATAGACATCTTAGTTTATAGTTAAGCTTCAGGTGGGAAACCCGGTCGAAAGCCTTTGAAAAGTCCATAAATATTACATCTATTTGTAGTTGGCTGTTAACATCTTTGGCAAAGTCATGAAGCGTTTCTACTAATTGAGTAACAGTCGACAGGCCACTGCGGAACCCATGCTGATTGGAGTGTAATATGTTGTGACTTTCGACAAACTCTGTTAAATATTTCAGGATGATATGTTCCAGTATTTTGCAAGATGTGCATGTCAGAGATATGGGCCTGTAGTTAGCAGGGGAAAACGTATCACCTGATTTATGCACGGGTATTATCTTTGCTAATTTCCAGTCAGCTGGAAGATGACCAACGCGAAGTGACTTTAAATATATTAGCTGAAGGAATTTGCTTACAGGCTCAGCGTACCGCTTTAAAAAGGCATTTGGAATGTCATCTGGACCAGTGCTTTTCTTTTCATCGAGGTTTAGCAAGAGGGATAATACACCCGCCTGCGATATGAAGGGGGTATCTAATGGTGTATCTGCGCCACTTGGTCTGAACTGGTCGCGTTGAAGTAGGCCATTATCAGCGGTGAAAACAGACTGAAAGTAGCTGTTGAAATGATCGGCTGTCTGTTTTCCTCCCGGGGTAGGCGTATAGGCTTTGTTAGTATGTTTCACACTTATGTATCGCCAGAACTTATGAGGCGCTGTTTTGATAAAACTGTGTAAAGAGTGACTGAGAAAGCGCTTTTTCGCCAAATTCACTTGGTTCTTAAGGGACCTAGCTAGTGCTGGGATTTCCGACGCAATACAATTGCGTGGGTGAACTTTCTGAGCTTTTCTGAGCCTTTTTAGTTTACGCTTCATATGAATTATGTCGCGCGTGATCCATGGATTGTGCTTTCTGATGCTTTTTGTAACTGTAACTTACAGACAGGCTCTACAGTGAAATCTCAGTATAACGAACTTCAGAGAACCACGGAAATGTGTTTGTTATTTTGAAAGGTCGTTATAATGAAAGCTCGAAAATTAACCCTAAATACTTATTTTTCACCAACCAAACCGACTTACCTTTATAACGGTGGGCCCTCAAACTCGTTTTTCTCGAGAAACAAACAAATGCACAAGTAAACACTGAAAAATGCACGTTAACTTTAAAGAAGTCTGTGATTTTTTTATTTTTTTTTTTGACATGAGCAGCACAAACTTTGCAGCGCGAAGGCTTCCATTCCAGCTCATCCACATTCCTGAGGTGCGGTTCGGTTCTTTGGTCACAACAGCCTGCTTTTTGCCTTCTAGTTGCCAAACAATATCTATTGTCTCGCTTAGTGAAAACTGCTTCAGCTTCTTCGTCCCAAGAAGAGATGAACTCATTTGTAGTATCACCGCAGAGCGATCGCCGACTTATTTTGCGGACAGATAAGTAATCACCGAAAAGAGATGAACACGACTGAAAAAACAAGGCCTCTAAAGAAAAACCCGAAGTGTCACGGCTTTCATCGCCTCTTTTGAAGAAAAAAAAGTGCTAAAAAAAAAATTCCCCGCGTTTCGTTTTCTTCCCCCTCGCTGTCTCAGGTTTTTCGCACCCATGCTTTCTGCTCCGCAACTCCCACTCTGCCTCGCTGACCTTGCCCTCCCGTGTTGCCCTCGCCTCTGCGCTTGCTTCTAAACCTGCAGCGTCGGCGTTTCACAAGAAAAAAGAGAAGTCGCGCTTTCGTTTTTTTGTTGTTTTTTTTTCTCCACACTGTTACGCATCTTCTGAGAAGCAACGCATACGTTCGCTTTGTCGTCTGTTTGCGTACCGCTCTGGTGGTCGTGACCAATTTCAGAACATAAGTTCGTAGTACTGAGGCATTAATATAACGCAGAACTAAATTAATGCTCGTTATTTTGAAAAGTGTGGTATACTGAAGTACGTAGCAGTGAAATAATTTTACATTGAAACTATTACCAGTCGGTGCGGGATTTTTGAAAAGTTCGTTATTTTGAAAAGTTCGTTACTGCGGGGTTGGTTCTACCGAGATTTCACTGTATATACAACTACAACTTTTTAATATGTATAAGATAACCCCTTTCACGTAGAGGTCATGACTGGAAGGTACGTGCGTTTCTTCAGCTGAGCTCTCTGGCTTGGCCTCCTGGTATTTTAACAGGGATCATAGCAACTAAGTAAAACGAAATTCAAGAGATTTTAAGGACTTTTAAGGACCTGACAAATGCTTTTCAAGGACCTAAAATAACACTCTAAGCCACAGAAAATGACAACACCACTTTGTCCAGGAAAAAAAAATTGTACTTTATTTTATTTGTATGGTTGGCACCATACACTCAAGTTTTAAGGGAAGACTCGCCCATCGATGACACCGATTGATTGATTTGTAGGGTTTAACATCCCAAAACCGCCATATGATTATGAGAGATGCCGTAGTGGAGGGCTCCGGAAATTTCGACCACCTGGGGTTCTTTAACGTCCAGCCAAATCTGAGCACACGAGCCTACAACTTCCGCCTCCATCAAAAATGCAGCCACCGCAGCCGGGCTTCGATGCCGTGGCCTGCGGGTCAGCAGCCGAGTACCTTAACCACTAGAACACCGCGGTAGGGCCATTGATGACACGTCGAAGCTCTTCCTCCATGGGAAAACTTTGCCTGATAAGAGTTTAACGTACCCGGTGCGATCCACTCCCCATAAGCAGCAATGCCTGACCGATACGGCCGAAATTTGCACTCGCCCGGCATAGTTCCACCCTAAGAGACGCGACTGCGGATATCCGCACACACCAATAAAAACTCGCACAGTCTTCACAAAAAAAGCCAGGCTTAGCTCCGTTGCTGCTGTAACCACGCAAGCGCTACCACAACAACAGTGTACTAGAAGAGTACACTGTACTACAACTATACTACAATACTGCACTATGGCTAGAGAAACAGATTGAATTGGATGGTTTGTTGGCTTGAGAGCACATAGTTGCCAGGCAAGCAAAAAAAATCCACTAAATTATGGCTTAAGGAACTTCGATTGACGAAATTCAAGGGTTGTCATGGCATTGAAAATGCCTTTTCGAAATTCAAAGGTTTTAAGAGCCGCCACCAACCCTGTTCAAGTACTTGGAGCTTGCATGAAAGAAGCAAAATAAGTGCAAAGCACGTGGTTAAAATAAGATAAGCATTTCAGAAAGCATAATCATTATCTTTCGCAAAACGGGCATGATAGCACTGAGTCGTCACTGATATAAATGTTGTGAAAACGTTACTTATACTCGCCTTTCTCATAAAACAATCAAGTGCATGTGGCTGCTTATGAGGAACAGTGATGTGCATTTCGTAGAGACTGCCGACAAAACGATTGTATGATTTAATCGCTGTTTTGTAACTTCTCCTCTCTTTGTAGTTCGCTAGTAGCCACTTATGATGTAGAGCAGGTCAAAGCGCTGCTTGAGTGAGAAGCTAGGCGGATCCGTGAAAATTCCGATTGTACATTTTTTTCTAGGTCTGCAGGCCCTTGAAACAGTAAATGTCTCAACGAAATTTCGGCGCGCCTGCATATTCACTCATGTACGATGGCGCGTAGCAGGTGTGCATACACTAATAAAGGCTCCCAAATGTGGCGCGGCCGCCACATCTGGCTGATTGTTCATTCCACTGCCCCCTTCTAGTACACTGTAGCGATAGCTGAAATGCTGCTAGACGAAAAGCGTTTTTCCGCTAGGAGCAGACAAAAGAAGAATATGGATTTCAAATGAGACCAAAATGGCCGCGCTACTTAGCGTCTTTTCGGTCGCTGCGGCGTCGAATATGGCCGTTATTGAGGCGTATTTGGAATTGCTAGCCCCGCATCGCATGAAAGAGGGAAAAGAAAGAGTGTGAGGAGGATGCCAGCGCCAGCATCAGAATTGCTCGTGCGCTATTGGTTCCTCTCTGTAGGGGACGTGCACGCCTGTAGGTGACGTGCTGGTGACGGACACACGCGCCCGCGATGGAATGTGCGGAGTTTTTCCGGCTGTTCTATCGTAGGGAAGCCCCCCAAACTGCCGCCACACTCTTTCTCTACTTTTCCCTTCCGCCTTTCTGCATCTCTCTTTCCCTCTCCCTGCAAAAGCTGAGCCGAACCGTGCTACTCGCAAGAGTTGTAGAAGAGTGACTTTTTCGTTTTGTTTTATTCAATCAACCACTACATCATAGGCGCCACCGCTCGCATGGTCGACCCTCAAGTGCGGATTAAAGTTCGAAATTACCATCTAACGTTCAATCACATGCATCGCACTTGTGTCACACACCACACTAGTTTCAACTGCCCTTGCAAAAACGCGATTCCGACTGTCATGGCAGACGCCCAGACGCTTACGTCTGAATTAGACGCCAACACATCAAACGTGAAGGGTGTTTCGGTCAATGACGCAGCTCGGAATGACTTGGAAGCCTCGCGCACATTTACGTGCGAAATAGACGCCAGTTCAGCCGGCCTATCTGACGTGAAATGCCTCCTCGTCGACCTCTGCACGGGCGGATGCGCACAAGTGGCTCGCCAGCTACAGCAAAGCAACAAATATGACGATCCACGCCGTATTAGTTGCATTGCTGCTGTCTGTGCTGAAGGCGTCACGGAGGCACTTCACGTTGACAGTCAGAACCTCTTCGTTCATTGAAACCATCACCGTGCTATCGCCATCTTATCGAAATTCACTTGCTGGAACCCTCGCCGCATGGTAGCGATCCATCCAAGACACCGAAGGGGTGAGGGTGCTTCAGCATGATGGAACAGCTGTAAACACTTCTCTGTGTTTCTGTGACTCCGCGACGACAGTGACTGCCGGCGTGTCTTCGGGAGATCAGCGGCAGAGCGAAAATTCGCCCCATGTCTTTGCTTCAAATGAGCACGAAGCAAGCAATCTTGGGGGAGTTAACAATGCCCTCTGCGAGGCTTACGCGGCGTCTGAATAGGCAACTAGAGCACCCAACTGAAGTCTTTTCTTCGCTACCTTATTGTGTAGCCCAGACCCCGTACCTCGTTACCACGGATTATGGCGGGGGCTGCGCCGCTTAGCCGGAGAGGGTCTATCTATGGCAGAGCGGGGAGCATGGCTGAAAAGCCCCGCCGCGGTGGTCTAGTGGCTAAGGTACTCGGCTGCTGACCTGCAGGTCGCGGGTTCAAATCCCGGTTGCGGCGGCTGCATTTCCGATGGAGGCGGAAATGTTGTAGGCCCGTGTTCTCAGATTCGGGTGCACGTTAAAGAACCCCAGGTGGTCGAAATTTCCGGAGCCCTCCACTACGGCGTCTCTCATAATCATATGGTGGTTTTGGGACGTTAAACCCCCCATATCGATCAATCAAACATGGCTGAAAATGATGTGCAGGTGTGCAAGTTTAGCCGGTGCCGCTGTGTCACCAGCACGTCGCCTCCAGAGGCGAACCAATAGCGCGAGAGCAATCTTTAGGCTGGCACAGGCGTCCTCCTCACTCTCTTTCTTTTCCCTCTTTCGTGCGATGCGGGGCCACCAATTCCAAATACGCGTTATTGAGGTGCTTTCTTGGGTGGACATGGTCACTAAACTGACTTTGAGACTGAATTACTCGACAAATACTCATCAAATGGCAATAGCATTTTAGAAACACCTTCTTCAGATTCTATATATCATTTTTTTTAAATACTTCAAAAAATCGATTTTTTGGAAATTTTTCAGCCTTCAAGCACCTTGTGTCCCTTTAAGTTAGAGCCTGAGCACTGTTACTTACTACATACAAAGAACCTCGTCTCCCTGATCGACCATTGGGTGGTTACGGCCCAGACAAAAGTTACATAATACGGAGTCTTACTGATTCATCAGTCAAGCAATTGCAACCTATACAAAGAAGCTCGTTTCACCTATCGACTATCGGGTGATTACGGCTCAGACAAAAGTTAGATCATACGGAGTCTTACTGAACTAGCAGTCAAACAATTGAAACCTATACAAAGAAGCTCGTCTGACTGTACAACCATCGGGTGGTTACGTCTCAGACAAAAGTTGCATCCTACGGAGTCTCACTGATTTAGCAGTCAAGAAATTGCAACCTATACAAAGAACCTCGTCTCACTAATCTACCACCCAGAGGTTACGGCCCAGACAAAAGTTACATTGTACGGAGTCTTACTGATTTATTAGTCAAGCAATCGCAACCTATACAAAGAACCTCGCCTCACTGATCGACCACCAGGTGGTTACAGCCCAGGCAAAAGTTACATTGTACGGAGTCTTACTGATTTTATGTCAAGCAATTGCAACCTATAAAAAGAACCTCGTCTCACTGATCAACCATCGGGTTGTTACGGCCCACACAAAAGTTGCATCCTACGGAGTCTTACTGATTTATCAGTCAAGCATTTGCAACCTATACAAAGAACCTCGTCTCACTGATCTACCACCCGGAGGTTACGGCCCAGACAAAAGTTGCATCGTACGGAGTCTTACTGATTTAGCAGTAAGCAATTGCAACCAATACAAAGAAATTCGTCTCACTGATCGACCACCAGGTGGTTACGGCCCAGACAAAAGTTACATTGTACAGTCTTAGTGATATATCAGCCAAGCAATTGCAACCTATACAAAGAACCTCATTTCACTAATCAACCACCCGGTAATTACGACCCAGACAAAAGTTACATCGTACAGAGTCTTACTCATTTATCAGTCAAGCAATTGCAACCTATACAAAGAACCTCGTCTCACTGATCCACCACCGGGTGGTTACGGCCCAGACAAAAGTTACATCGTACACAGTCTTACTGATATATCAGTCAAGCAATTGCAACTTATACAAAGAACCTCGTCTCACTAATCGACCACCGGGTGGTTACGGCCCAGACAAAAGTCACATCGTACGGAGTCTTAGCGATTTATCAGTCAAGTAATTGCAGCCTAGACTGAGAGAAAGCCAATTCAATCTAGTCTTTATTCCGTTGCGGTAAGCAAAAAAAAGAAGACGTGGCCACTGCCAGTCCGCATCAAAATTTTGTTAGCTAATCTGTTTATGGCCAACTTAAGCTTTACATTTAGGGCTGACCTAATCTCAATACCTGTGTTTTCGGCTTTGGCACTCTTTCCCATCATGGCTCTCGCCAAAGTTGTTTACACATTCTGTGCAACGTGCCCGCAGGCACACTCCCACCGAACACTAAAAGTGACAGCGGGTTAGCATGTCATGCCCGAGATATATCGGTGTTGTAGCCTTCGCGTCTTTATGCTGTCTCCTTGCACTCAGCGAGGCGAAACTGAGGTGCCGGTCGTTAAAAATAATGGCGAACTGGCCGCCACTGTCCTTTTGGGCGGTCCTAGAAGCAAGAGGTCATCACCTGTCATCGCTCCCCCGGCATTCGGACTGCGCATCGCTGCGCCGTGACCTTCAACTCGAGCTTGCCTCTAGGAAGCAGTAGCAAGGTCATGTAACTGGAGCCATGGAAAGCTGCCACCTGGCCGAGCCCAGAACGAGCCGCCCGAGGGAAGCCGTTTGCACTCCAGAGATAAGCCCGCAGTCAAAAGATTGTGCGGAGAAAGAGCCGAAAAAGCAGATGTATAACGTACAGCGCCACCTGTCTATTCTGCACGATTGACATACGAACAGCAGATTGCAACAAGAACCTCAACTATCACTCCCTTTTTCATTTCTCGGGGCTTTTAGATATTGCCAGATACCTTATCTTTCGGTTGGCCTGGTGGCTTGTTTCTTACTGTGTAAACGCAGCATGTTATGCTGAAATTTTGTTTCACAATCACAAATATATCAAATGTCACAATATATCAAATTTATTAACATGTTCGCAGGAAAGACGACAACCACTCGGTGTAACTGCTATGCAACACAATTGCATAGCAGTTACAAATAAAGAAAGCATGCAGAGCTGAAAGGGATGCAAGCTGACGCTCGCCTTCACTGGCAGTAGCGAATACAGCAGCACGGCCACAGCAACACCAAGGGAGTGTGGCGGGAGGTATAAACAGCTGCAATGCAAAAGCCATAACAGGGAATGCCCCCTGCCCCGCGCCTCTCCAGTCTGGCCATAGGCATTTTAAATTTCGTTGCAGCACGGCAAATGACACGAACACACGGAAAGAACACGCAGTGCAGGCACTAACCTCGGGTGAGCCGGAAGCCTGAACGGACAACTGTCTGGCGGATGAGTAGAGGCGTGATGCTCGTCACTTTCCACCGTAGCTGCTTGCGGATGCACGCAGGCAGGGGAAGCACTGCACATAATGGATAGAGGAAATCAATGTAGAGTCGCTGTGCGCAACACAAAGAGGCCACATGATCAAGCACGCTGTCAAAGAAACATAGATACAACATAAATGAGCTACAAAACCGTGTAGATTGTTGACAGCCAGATCTCAATACAGTCGAGCCCACATATAACGGCCCCACTTAAAACTAACTTTCACTTAAAACGAACAATATCTGCGTGACCGTGAAAATATACATTGGTTTAATGGCACAAAATCGCACTTACAACGAACGTCTCCAAGCGCCGCCGATCGGTTACAGCGAACGGGGTCAGCTCTCTGCCGACTTCCCGGAAAACCACTTTCGACCACCGATCAGGCATCGGCGAGGTGCCCACACATTCTTATTGTTAAACGCCGACCCTGCCTCCGTGCCCCCTAGTTGCCGCTTTCCCTGACCACTTTTTGTTAAGCACCCCTCCGTTCTTTGTCCCCCCCCACTACTCTGAGCACCTTGCATCACCAGACGAGACCAGTGTTTTCACACTGCCACCTATCTTTCGAAGACCAGTCCGCCATCCCTCCATCTCCACGCATTTCGAAGACCAGCCCGCCATCTCCACGCATTAGGTGCCGCGTTGCGGAGCGCTTCTTCATAGCTGTTGACCACCTGGCAGCCAACTTGCCACTTCGGGCATCCCGGTATTGAGCTGTGGAAATGCTGAATATTTCGTGAGCGGTGGTGACGGCTACATGCACGGAAAACTGTTTTCGCGAGGCCAACTTCGTCGACGTCAGGCCTGGTGCCGAGCCTGAAGCTTCCGAACAGAACCACTGCGGCGGCAATTTGTGGCAGCGCGCCATCAACTCCGACATGAGAGAGCGCGTGGGACATCTGTTGCGATGGTTTCATTATGGTCGATGATGATGCCGACAACACGAAACTGGGCGCGGATTAAGGCATTGTGAATAAAGTACAATCGCCGACCGAATAAATCGGACACCGAAAATTTGGACATGCTCGGTGATTCGGACAGTCGCGCGGCACCGCCGATGGTCCAGTAGAAGTAATGTGTAAAGACGACCGATATTTCGGACAGCTGCCAGATCTACACTTAGATAATTCGGACCTTGCCCTACTGCCGCGCACGCCGAATCGGCAGCCATTATCTCCTCCGGCACTCATACCATACAAAGTATGGCCTCAGAGATCAAAATGAAAGCTAATTGGTAATCTATGAGGCTTTATTTCGATCGCAACTTTATGCCTCAGAGATTTGTACTTAAAAATGCCGCTCTTGGAGGCATGGCTCAACTGTGGGGGATCGTATCGACATCCCGATCATCCCACATTCCGGTTCCTGTATATCCCTCGCCACCCTCACTGTGCAGCTATCGCCGCCATTCTGTCACATGTGTGCGCGGTACAGCGTTTTGCTGAATTCTGCGCGCGTTCATATTTATTTTGAGACTTGCTTTATTTTACAGTCCAGCTGTCTCACAAGATCTGAAGTTAAATGGCACCAACGGTGCCCTCACAGCCAGTGCCGAAGGCCGCGCCAACGAAACGCGGCAGATATACAACGCCAACCATGGCAAAGAAAGCAGCCATCATTCAGCAAGTGCTCAGTGGTCGCCCGCAAGTCGAAGTTGCTCGAGAGTTCAACATTTTCGAAGCAAACCATATCAGACTACATGAACAATAAGGACAACATTTTAGGCGCGACGGAGACATCATCCAGAAGTGAACAAAAGAGGGTGCTCCAAGGCGTTCATCCGCAGTTGGAAGCATTGAGCATTTGGCTTAACGCTACTGTCGCTCAATGGGTTCCCGTTTCCGGCCACCTCTTGAAGCAAAAGGCCGAGACATTGGCACTTCGCCTTGGCATTGATGGATTTAAGTTCAGCGATGGCTGGCTCCGTAACATTTAAAAAGCGGTACGACCTCGCTTTCAAAAAAATGTGCAGGTGAGAGCGGTGCCGTGGATAGCACAGTGGTAGCAAACTACCGCGGTGGAAAGTTGGTGGAGCTGCTTCGGCGCTACTCAGCTGATGACACCTTCAACCTCGATGAAACCGGGCTTTCCCTATAAGCTACTACCGGAGAAGACACTCGCCCGTTCTGGAGAACCTTACCACGGAGGTAAACTCAGCAAGGAACGAGTCACTGTCGTTGTCGGCTGCAACGCCTTCTGGCACGGAAAAGCTCCCGCTGCTGGTAATCGGGAAATCAAAAAAACCTCGATGTTTTAAGGGGAAAAAAAAATTTGCCTGTCTGGTACGAAGCCAATATGAAGGCATGGGTCACGCAGAAGCTGTTCGAAGAGTATGTCGGAAAATTGGACTAAAAGTTTGAATTGCAAAAGCGCAAGGTCCTTTTGTTCGTAGATAACTGTACTGCCCATGCGCCGATCAGCTGTCTGAAAGCCATCGAGCTAGAATACCTGCCGCCGAATACGACCAGTATTCTGCAACCTAAGGACCAAGGTATCATCAAGAATTTGAAGGTGCTGTATCGTTCACACATGCTGCAGCACGTGTTGCTCTGCTTAGAGAGCCAGATAAAATGCAACGTTGATTTGATGTCAGCCGTGAGCATGCTTACCGATGCCTGGAAGGCAGTGTCGGCAGGCACGATCAGCAACTGTTTTCGGCACACAGGATTTGCGTTGCGTAGTGAGCTTGACACCGCCAACACTACAGCCGAAGAACCCGACAGTACAACTGAAGAGCCGGACCTGCTGCCCAGCGCATCGAACTCAGGTGCGAACGTTATCGACGACCTGCAAGGCTGCGGTGTGCCGATTCCCGACACTGTTACGTTTGAAAACTTTGCAAACGTCGACAGTGCAGTGTCATCGTGTGCGGAATTGCAATGATGACGACATAATTGAGCAGGTTCTGCAACCGTCAAACAGCGGTTCTGACTCTGACGATGATGACGCGCCGTGTGCTCTGGAGCCGTCGCATGCGGACCTGTCTTGAGCCCTCGCTGTTTTTTCGTCGTCGTACAGCGATCGTATCACACTGGCAGAGATACAGGCGGACTTGCTTGCACGTAAGCGGAAGTGCATGCAGCAACGCATTAACGACTTTTTTCGGACCACCGGTAGACTGAAGTGTCAATAAATGTATTTTTTTTTTCCGACGCATTCGTTTTTTCGGACTTTCGATAATTCGAACTTATTTGCATTCCCCGTGGAGTCCGAATTATCGGTCGTCGACTGTACTCGACAAGAGCGATTAGGAGGAATCGGATTGCAAGAACGACGAAACTTTGGAGCCAGCGCCTCATGCAGCTTTTGCCACAGGCCTCAGCGAACGAGCACGCTGCCATTTGAAATAAACTCAAGACCACCCTTATCGCTTCAGCCCTTCTAAACACTTGCATCGCGGGCTTTCTGGCAAAAAAAGTTTTCACTCACACTTTTTTAAAAATGTGCGTTTCACTAAAACTTCGAGATACAGCGAAGAGATACCCCGTCAGGCTCAGGTTCATTACAAGCGGGCTCGATTGTACAACGAATCTCAAGAGACTGCTAAAAAACATGCATTATTTTGAAAAGTGATTGCAGCGCGATTATACGGAATTCACACAAAAGATCTTAATACAACCAAGTAAATTGCCTGCTTGTGCTGGGTATACATCTACGAACGCATTATTTTCCAGTAAGTGCCAAAACAAACATGAAATACAGTTAAGCCTGCTTATAACGAACCTCCATATAACGAATTCCTATATATAACGAAGTTTTTATATTCCCCGCCGTTGCTCCATAGAAGCACATGTATTTGCGACCTCTATGTAGCAAAGTAACAGCGGGAGACAACTTTGATATAACGAATTTTCCTCATGGACAATCTAGGAATTTTGCTCCGCATTTTGATACAAGCATGCATCTTCCGCGGCTGCCCCGCCGCTGACGAACGGCGTACCAGGTGAGAGCGAGCGCTCGTTATTGCGCGCCGGTGAGCGCAATGCGGGCAGGCGGGACTGCACACCACGAGCCCGCGTTGCCGCCACCCGACACTCTCATTGCCGCGGGTGCACGTAGTGCGCGCAGGTGTGCCCCCCCCAAACGCGTTAAACCAAAATAAGATAGAAATAAATTAAAACCGAATAGTTTTCCGCGGTATTCGTGTCTGTGTTGTTCGCTCTTCATTTCCAAAAACGTACGCGTGTGCATAGTTTCACTGCTTGTGCATGGTGTGGCCCCCGACGACGTTCAGCGTTGCTTTTTTTTATTGTGACATAGCAATTATATAAACAGTCTCAGCTGGTTTTTTACGGGCGCCCCAGCAGACATTCAGAGTATATGTAAAGTATCTATAGATGTGAAAACTCAAAAAAAAAAAAAAAAAGAAGCCGCCCACACTCAGCGCCCAGCTTGTCACGATGCTTTGCCCAGCAGGGGCGGGGGGGGGGGGGGGGGGGTTGATGCTGCTTGTGCGCTACGCTTATCTTTTGGCGGGGAGAATCGCGCACCTTCGATCTTGGGTGGAACAATTGCGTTTAGTTGCAAGGCGCAAAAGCTCACTTTCCTCGATAGACAGGTGCGGTTCGCAAAAAGAGAGCGCTTTTCAAACACAGCGAAGTAACAACTGAGGTATTTTTTTTAGTTGGCACTTATATCTGTACCTGAGATTACGTTTTGTGCGTCATTTTTGTTTTTGTTTACACAGCGCGTTAAGTGTCGAGCAGTTAACGTTGTTCGCTCTCGTCCTGAGTACCGGTATGTTGTTTTCGCACGTCATTTGTGCTTGAGCAGCGCGCTGCATGCTTCGATCTGCTTGCCGTTCTCAGCGTTACATTCCAAATTGTCATTTCTTCGCCCTTGCAGCGAAACTGTGGCTTTACCTTGATTTCGGAAAACCGTGTCGTTACCACCGAGCGGTTGTCAAATTAGGTGCTGATGGAAACTCGCCGAGACCACGGTGACGACGGATATTTGGAGGTCGACTCGTCACGCACTTTCGTCTTGCCGCGCCGCAATTTCGCAGTCTGGTAACTTTCGCGATTAGTTCTGGCAACACGTTGAATGCAATGAATGCAATGCATTGAATGCAATACATTGAATGCAATGCAGTGAACGCGATATCAAAAAAATTATAATGCTTTAAGAAGACTGACAGCCAACTCTTTTGGATCTGATATTGAGAAACTTCTACAAAACGCTGGTGTGAGCAAATTCGGCCATTCCAGGGTAAAGTGCTTTTTTCACACTATCCTTTCACATAGAAACC
The DNA here is from genome assembly GCA_013436015.1 of Rhipicephalus annulatus. Lineage (NCBI taxonomy): Eukaryota > Metazoa > Arthropoda > Arachnida > Ixodida > Ixodidae > Rhipicephalus > Rhipicephalus annulatus. The sequence continues at coordinate 126,732 of WOVY01013547.1, forward strand.
ACACCGATACTTGCTGAGATAGCAAGCGCGCCAGTGATCGCGACCACCCTTAAAATCGAAGTTCATTATTGCTACTCAAGCGATCCCTCCATGCCCCCCCTCCCTGCGTTGTTTCACGCTTGTTCTAGACTGGTGGTTTACTTTGAACATTCGACGGTAGTTTCAACACACGGGAAATGTTATCTTATGCACTTTCCAGGCAATAGGGATGGGCCGACTCATTTGCTTGCGCTTTTACCCGCTCGTGAAAGTTACTATGTGCAGGGGCATGTTATCAATCTGAACTTGTTTAGGAACATGGCGGCGACAGCGAAAACCCGCTGAGAGTGTCCATATAATTGCTATCACAATAATAACACATTTTTTTACTGTAAAGTAGGTGTTTTGGGTTAGCTTTGCCTTCAGTCCCCCTTTTGTTTCATTTGCAGATTCTTCAAATTTTTGCACCGAACCTGTATATAAAGAAATCCTCCTTATAACGAATTTTTCTGAGATTTCATCAATTTTGTTATATTTAGATATAACTGTATTACAGAACGAGGGAAAGTTTATTTCAGCAACAGGGTGGTATTTGCCCGTTGAGTGCCACTCAACTGCTGCAAGACATGCCCTTGAGTGTGTGCACTTTGAAGTGCGCACACTGCTTTATGCACTTTGAAGCATCGGTGTCAGATACAAATTTTTCGCATTGGTTTCTGCACATTATTTCAACATTGTGTTCCCTTTTGCCGTTCTTATTCCACTTCCTTTATCACGACAAATGGTTTGGACTTTATTTGTCAATAGTTTAGCCAACATGCACCCTTCAGCATCACACTGCAGTGTAATGTTGTAACATAGGAGAAGCATTTACAGGTAATCCTTGGTGATTGCATCCCAACGGTTGCTTGCATTGCATTTCGAACTGTCCCTGCATTCCTTTTATGCTGTTTCTTGAGCTCATCCTGAACATACAACCACCAAGCTAAAGTATACAAAACAGCCACGCAACAAGCATGCAGACATACACGCGGGACGAAACGAAGGCAAGGAGGCAAAACCTGGCGGCCTGACGCAAAAAAACAAGAACAGGCAATGGTGATGCTGATCGGGCTGTTGCACATTTCATTAGAGCAAGCGCATAGGGAACGCAAACAATCTCATGATAATAGTAGCATGCACGAAGCTGGCCACTGTTTCCACTGCTGCAAACAGCCTTATAAATTCACTAGTCATTATTTTGAAATCTAAAGAAGATACAATGGCTACAGATTTGATACGTTATTCTGAAATGTTCGGTATTCTGAAATTCATAGCAGTGAAATATTTTTGCATTAGTCCAATGAACATATGGATGGGGATTTTCATAACACTCGCTAATCTGAAAAAAAAAAAAAACATCAATCTGAAGTCCACTATAACAAAATTCGATTTATCGAATCACTTCACGAAATGAGTTCTGTACCTCATGGCTATACAGCTGCAAAAATTTGCAGTATCCGTCACGTATGAGCAGAATTTCGAGATTTGAAGCCTGCTTTAAATGCTTATCTCTTTACTTCTGCGCCAGCCAGCGCTGACTGCTACGCAGAGAGGACATGAAGAAGGGTCAATAAGCCGATAGTTCTTCAGTGAACATCATGAATGAGCAGCTTTTCTATTTGTTTTTCTTCGAACACAACACTCACTTTTAGTGCAATCGTGAGTGCAGGACATGTAGTGGCATCCTGTGTCAACAGCAACAACTAAGCAGCTCACAACGCTCAAGTGACCCAATGGCCATAAACTTCGGGCTTATGGTGCCGTCATTTGGGTTCACTGCAAGATTTTTCATGAGGCAGCGATTTCTAGATAACCTTGAGAATTTATGGTAAATTCTTGGCCTTGTGCTGCACTATAACATTCGGCTCACATTTTCTCAGGAGTCTCGGCTACCTATTAGCAGTGTTTTCTGACCATAAAAGTTGTTGCAAAGTCCATTTTTAGATACAGGATTTGTGATTTGGAACACAAATGTCGTGAAGAAAAAGAAAACCGGCAGCAGTGGCCAGAGTGCCTTGGTAGTTGGGTGTTCGCACTGAAGCCTTGAAGCCCAAGTAAGGGCAACAAAAGCGCCACACTTGCCTTGGTGTCCATCAGAGTAGAACTGAAGGGTTGGCGGGACACCTGGAAACAGGCTACGCCGGAAGGGCGAGTACAGTCTGTCGCGCTCTGCATCGCCTGGACCCTCCTTGTGCTGCTGCTGCTGCTGAGCTGCACCTACGAATGAAAACACACCAATTTTACAAAGCAAAACAAACAATAGCACCAGTGAGCGACTGCTGTCATGTCACACCGCTTCACTCTTTGCAAATCAAATGAAAGAAGATAAACAGAAAAAAGAAAAGCTACAGAAGGAGTAGAAAAATATTAGCAACACAGTCAACTGCTGATTTACTGGATGCCCAATCTTTCCAATACAGTTTCGAATTTGCATACTCTCGCGGTCCCTGTCACAAGACTCATTTAAAGGGGCCCTGCAACACTTTTTTCAGCATGGTCACAATACGCTACTGATCAGTAGTAGAGGCTTCCGAGAACACATGAGCCAAATATTATAGCGCAGCACGTGGCCTGAAATTCGCAGTAAATTATCAGTCAGCTAAAAATTGCTTTCTCTTCCCTTGACAAATCACGAAGTATGCCCAAAAACCACACGTAGATGACCCATATATCAGCCATTCGCTGATTTGAACATGGCACGCTCGGTTGTTACAGAAATCGCCGCCAAAGGCCTTCACTTGTCCACATGTACGCGTGCCACCGCGTATCTGATGGGGAAAAAAAGTGCTCAAGGTCACAAGACGCACGTGACGTCTTTTGTTTGCCCCTCCTATCCCTGCCTGCTTGGCTTACAGCGATTTCGTTGGGACAAGAAAAGAGAGAATGCGATTACAGCGTGCGACAAATCTGTGTAACTCCCCTCGTGCTGGACGAATTTTTAAAATTTTTGCAGGCGTTGAACTTGTTAGGCAATGTGCCTTTTCACAAATCAATTCCATGGTTACTCAAAAAAGTGTTCCAGGGCCCCTTTAAGTCAACATGCACGAACATCTAAAGTTTCACCAAACTCATGACACCTAGAGAATCTGAAAAAATCGGATATTCACTGTGCTAGAGTCACTGAATGCCAAACTTTTCTGAGAATCACAGAACAGAGACAGCCCTACAAACAGTGAAAGCACATGATCAACTTCCTAGGTGTCGTATGTCTAAACACCTAACTTTGTCCTCCCATTAACACTAAACAACCTCGCTCAACACTAAGTGCTTGTTAACTATCCGTGTGGTTAACAAGTGCAGGAAACTGACAATCCGACACTACATACTCACCCATGTCAGATAGGGACCTCTTCGTTGGTCGTGACTGGTGACCACCCTGCGCCACCAGTTTCTTCAGGTGATCTGCATCCCGGTGAAGAAGTTTAGCAAGAGCGACAACGTGTGCAGTAAGTACAGCCTGACACTATCACAGAGTCGATTCGGCCAACACTTGGCCAAGCTGCTTAGCCAAAATTTCAGTTTCTGAATGAAATAATCATTTTAAGGGTTGAAACGCGAGTTGAAAAATCGCGTTTTAAGCGAAATTTCTCGTATGTCTGATTTTTATTGCGTTGTAATCTTCAAACCTTCTTCTTTCATCTGTGAAAATTTCAAAACTAAATTCGAACCTGCAAAATGCAAAAAAATGTGTATGAAGGCATCGCGGTGGCTCAGAATTTCGTGCATTTGCGCCTATATTGGCCATCTTTGACTGCGCGCTGCTCCCCGTCGCAGTGCCGCCCGCCATCGCGATCGGTTGCGAAAGTTGCGTCCGGCCTTCTTCTTACAGCTCCGACGACTGCCAGTTTCGTACGTGGGCAAAAAAAAATAAAAAACTAGGCCTTTTTATCACGTGGTTTGAGCGGTTTGAAATGCGCGGCACCCTAAGCCGCATCGCCATTGGCTACCGAGTCATTGTCAGCTGTGTTGGTGGCGGCCATCGGCATTTGGTCCGTCTGCTTTTCTGCGCATCTACGCATATTTCCGCGATGACAAGCCGGAAAAAGTGCAACGTGAGACCGCAGAAGTTTCGAACGAAGCACAAGTTCAAGGGAAGGCGGCGTAAAGCGCCCCGAACGACGGCGACGAACGAGAACACGCCTACGTGTGCTTGGCCTGACGGCGGCATCGACGAGTGCGCGAGCGACAGTGCCTGCGATGAAGGGATTGACGCTGCGCTTTCTTTTGTCAGTGCTTCGGAAAAGAAGCTCGGCTTCTTCGAAAAAGACGAAAGACAGCGCGATGAGGTTTGTGCAACGACAGTTTTGTGCGACACCCTCTTGCTGACGGCACTTGTGGCAGGTGCGGCATGCCCTGCTTGCGGTATTCAAAAACTTGCCGTTCGGGAGCCGGCAGAAAAGCGCAAGGGACTTTCTTCGCTCCTCGAACTTCATTGCGAAAACAGCGAATGCTCAGCGACTGTTCTTTCGTGCTCCTATACGTCATTGCGTGTTACGGCGGACGGCAGCAGCCGAGTGAGCCAACGGTACGATAGTGGGAGCTCCCGAGATAGTTTCGCTGTAAACGTGAAGGCGGTGGTGGCTGCACGCGCTGTTGGCATTGGGCATGAGCAATTGTCGAGATTTTGCTCAATTATTGGACTCCCAAAGCCAATGCACCACCGAGGATTTTTTTAGATAGCAAAGAAGGTACACACCGCTGCCATGGCAGCTGTGAGTGAAAACTTGCGCCGATCCAGAGAGTTGACGAAAGAAGTAGCAGGCGAAACTGATGTGGCTGTTATGTTCTACGGCACTTGGCATAAGAGGGGCCACAAAAGCCATAATGGGATTGGCGCAGTTATCTCCTTAGATACTGGCCTCTGCTTAGACTTCGAGGTCATATCAAATTACTGCCTGACATGCAGTAGGCACAAGAATATGGGCACAGACGAGGAAGTGTGGCAGGCATTCCATGGCCCAGTCTGTGAAAAAAATGTAGACTGTTCCTCCCATGCCATGGAAACGGAGGCTGCAATGCGCATTTGGCAGAGAACATTGACTTATGACACCCCACTGCATTTCATGACATTCTTGAGTGACGGTGACAGCAAAGCATATAGTGCAGTTGCAGAGTCCAAAAGTCTATGGTGCTGTCAATATAGAAAAATAAGACTGCACTAATCATGTGGCCGAGAGACTTGGCACCGCGCTACCGGAAGCTGCATGTGCCATTACCACGAGGGCAGAAAATGAAAGAGCCAGCCATTCAGAAGCTTCAAACATACTATCAGATTGCCATAACAAGCAACAGGGGGAGTGTACGGGATATGTACACTGCAGTATGGGCTTCGTACTTCCACTCATGCTCTACTGATAATGCTGGCAGCCACAAGTTTTGCCCTTGCAGGAACAGAGTCGTGGTGCAAACATCAACGTGCTGAAGCACTTGGTGAACCTGCACCACGCCACACACCTCTCCTGACAAAAGCACAGGGATGGGCTGTTTTGCCCATTTATAAGCGGCTAACGGATGAGAAGCTCCTTGCTCGATGCATCAAAGGGAAAACCCAGAACGCATCGGAATCCCTGAACAGCAAAATTTGGCTACTTTGCCCCAAGACTAAGTTTGTCTCCCGAACGGTTGTCGAGACTGCCGCAGCTATGGCAATCCTGTGGTTCAACAAGGGTCATGCTACTTTCGAGCACATCCTGGAAGAGCTCAACATACTGCCATCTAGAGATTTAGTCACTTTCAGTGATTCCCGCGATGCGAGGCGCATCAAGAGAATGTCTGAGCGTCCGACAGCAGAAGCAAGGGCCCACCGTCGTCGTGGAGTGAAAAGGGCACGGCTAGAAGAGAGTGCTCGCAAGGACCGTGAGGGCACAACCTATGCTGCAGGACAGTTCTAGTAACTTGCAGTGCTTTTCAAAGTTCTGTTGAACATTATGGCCAAAGATTATGCATTTCTAACAACTCTGTGATAAAAAAAAAGGTTTCAAACTTTCAAATGCGTTTTTCTCCTTTTGCAGTTTGTGTGATCTATGCTTCTTATACACGCTAGTTCGTATACTTAGAATTGTCATACCTCTATGAAATTTTGCACATAGCATGATGAAGGCCCATAGAGTGCAAGTATCTATTCAGATTGTCAGTGCTGCTTGATTATGTTTTTCAAAAATTACATAACATTGAAAGCCCTTGGCAACTAGAGCCATAGTAAATTTTTCTATTTTATTATTGTATTTCACCTTTTTACACACAAAATTTATATAGTTTTTTGCATTCTACAGTTCCAAAGGATCATAGTCAGCTATATCTGCATGCTTTATCTCAAATTTTTATAGGTCAGAATTGTTGCATAACAATGGCCATAATTTTGCAGTATCTGACCTGCAGAAAAAAAACCAAGCAATCTACATGAAAATAAATGACATATTTGAAAAGAAGAGAAAAAACTCTATAAGCATGACAATTTGTGTTAAGTTTAGACTCTCATTAAAGAAAATCGTTTTTCGAGTAGCATCTCCCCTTGAACCATTGAAAAAAATCATAAAAAATTTAAAGAAGCTATAGTAGTTTCCCAGTAGCTTTAAACACTCTATACCTACCTTTATACGCAGTACAAAAAAGAACACAAGAACTAAATGTCCAGCCAAGCAGATAGGCATCATAATAAAAAAAGCAAAATTAAGACACTTCACAACGTATGCTAAGATCAAGTTGAGACTGTTAACTATTACTCAGAATTTAGGGTTGACAGTTCCAGTGATAGGAGTGACTTTTTACTTTTTGGAGCATACTTTGGAGCAGGAACCCTTCTGCGTTGTAGCCGCCATAAGTACTTTTCCAGCAAAAAAAAACGATAGTCTGGACCAGCTATTGCTGTTTTGGAGCAGATACTAAATTTGCAAAACATTATTTGTAGTTCCGGGAATTGTCGAAGCATCTTGTAAATATCATTATTTAGTATGAAATACCGTATTTACTCGCATAATAAGGCGCACTTTTTTTTCAGAAAATCTGGCTCGAAGTTAGGGGTGCGCCAATTACGCGGGGTAAAATTTTCGAAAATTTTTTCAACTCGGTTCTCGCGCTTTAAATCTGCACACTTATCAAGTAAAAGGCGACTTTATCGTTTACCAATTAATTCAGCATAAAACAAACATACCTACGTACCTTTTAATGAACAAGCGAGAGCCGTCAACTGCACACACACACGTAAAATTTATTTACACAAAAGTCGTAGCTGTTCCTCCTTTTCCCTATTCGGAGTCCGAGTCGGAGATCACACATTCATCCTCGCTGAGCGGGGATTCATTTTCGGTGTCCGAATCATCCGCACCCCACAACATGTCATCCTCACTCGCATCCAGTGCGTTCGAGATACCCGTCTTCTTGAAGCTTTTCCTGACGACTTCGTCGGAGATCGCCTGCCACGCTTCCACGATCCAAGCGCACAGCATTTCCACAGGCGGCCTCTTAATCTTACCACCTGGAGTCAGCTGATGTTGTTCTCCAGCCATCCAGGTGGTGTACAGCCTTCGAACATTGTCCTTGAAAGGTTTATTCAAGGACACGTCCAAAGGCTGCAGTATCGATGTGAGGCCGCCCGGAATCGCTGCCAGATCTGTGCGCAGCTCCTTTAGCTCATCTCGTACGCGGTCTACTAGGTGCCCACGAAAACTGTCCAGGACAAGCATGAACGGCAACAACAGACCACCCGGCCGCCGACCCCAGACTGTTTTCACCTAATCCACCATGAGTTCCGCGCTCATCCAGCCTTTTTCCTGGACTCTGACGTAGATGCCTTGAGGGAATTTTGCCTTTGGGAGCGTCTTACGTTTAAAAATAACGTAAGGCGGTAGCTTACGCCCATCCGCTGTCACCGCCAGCATTACGGTGCATCGTTGTTTATCAGCGCCAGACGTTCTGACGATGACGCTCCGTGCGCCTTTCTCCTCCACTGTCGTGTTCCACGGCATATCAAAGCAAAGGGGGGTCTGATCAGCGTTGCTGATCTGGGACAAAATGTAGTCTTTCTGCTGTCGAAGCTTTATAACAAAACTGTGGAAGTCCACCACTTTGTCCTCATATGCTGCGGGCAAGCGCTGGCACAAGGTGGTCCGCCTTCGCAGTGCGAGGCCATGGCGCCGCATGAAACGAGTTGTTCCATCCGGAGCTGGCTTTGAACTCTTTTGCTTCGATGCCCTGCGCTCGGGCTATTCTGCGCGCCTCAGTCTGCACAATATCCAACGACACAGCACAGCTGTCTTGTCGTAGCTCCCGTATATGCCGGACCAGTTGCTCTTCGACGTTCGGATACCTGCCGGTCTTGGCACCGCGGAAAGCCCGTCGTGTCTTCTTCGTCGCCTTAAGTTTTTCTTCTTGGTCCCTCCAGTACCGAATACTGGTTTCTCCAACGCCGAAATGCCTGCTTGCAGCCCGGTTGCCGTGCTCCAGCGCGTACTGCACTGCCTTCAGTTTAAACCCAGCCGTGTAGCTCGCGTACTTCCCCATGGTGGAACCAAAGTTCAATACACGACCACAACATACGCACACCGCTTGCAAAATGGCGTTTCTTTCTTTTTCTCTGATGGTGGTGATGGCAATCGAGCCCCCGGCGTTGTACACGTGACCTCAAAAAAAAGCGCGGCGATTTAGGGGTATCAGTAATTGATGGAACAGCCGTTTTTTTTTTCCCGCTCATGGACGCTTTTTTTTTTTTCAAGTTTTATTTCGACAGACACGTTGGTTAGGTCGTTGCACTTCGAATTTTTTTTATTTGCTCGTCGATTTGCCTTCTTTTTTTCTTCAGGCTACGGGGACCGCGTTCCAACTGTACCGCTGGGGGGTAGAATCGTTTCTGATCACGGCCAAGTTCGGTGTGCGCCTATATGCGCGGAATTAAAAAAAATCGAATTTTCCGCGACCAAACTAGGGGTGCGCCTATTATGCGAGCTGCGCTGATTATGTGAGTAAATACGGTATATTTAACAGAAAATAATCAACATAAATTTCATGAAGCAAGCAACGGAGGGTTGTCAAAATTGTGCAGTGAAATTAGATACAATCTGAAATATTAGTACATGTAGCAGAAATCAAATCAAACTGGAAAAGCTGAGCACCACATTTTAGAAGTAACCACAGTCTCAATATCTGTTGCTTAATAAGCAATATACATATTCAGTATGCAATAAAAGCAATCCTGCTTATTTTCACATTTCACCACACTAGCCCGCATGTCTGGATCAGAAAAAAAAACGAAAAAACAGCCAAATGGGCAATACATTTATCACGCCAGTTCTTGAGCTGGAATCAATACAAAATCGTGCAGCTAGCTCTGTTTTATCGGACTATTATCACACCAGTGTAACCGAACTGAAGTCATGTCTTCATCTTCAAACCCTTGAACAGCGCCGCAAAACTCCAAGATTATGTCTTTTCCATAAGTTTTATCACCTTCTCCATCAACAGGCCAATATCGAACTTCTGCATCGTTCATCCCATCTTGACCACCCAGAAGCAGTTTATCCCCCAGCAGCCTGCACTAACGCCCACACCAAACCATTTTTTGTTCAGACTGCAAAGAACTGGAATCGTCTTCCTGCCGACGTAGAACACCACTCCAGCGATACATTCTTCAAGGCATCAATAGAAATCACCAAGTCCTCGTTATAGTATATACCCACCTCTCATGTATGAACCCTCATGGGGCATTTGAGGGTACTAATAAATAAATAAAACGCCATTATTGTTTCACACTAGTAGCTCACTGTGATGACAGTACACAAATTTTTTTCAATTTTTTGGGGACTTACGAGTCAGTCAGAATAGTAAAGGTTTACCATTCTCTCTCAGTGTAATTTCGGAGCAGGTTCGGAGCAATTACTAAAAAAATTACTGTTTGGAGCAGTTTGGAGCAGCACTCACATCACTGCAGTTCTGTCCTGCTACTTCAGTCTTTCAGGTAGCGGCACTGAGTAGACACAACGTGCACTCACATATCGGATGGCAGTGGGGCAGCACCGTCCAGCGACGAGGATGAAGGCAGTGAAGCTGGTGACACCAGGCTGTTGGGGTCGTCAGGGGGTGTGAGCGGAGGAGAGGAAGAGGCAGTGCGCCGAGCACAGCCGGGCGAGGGCACCTCACAGCAACAGCAGAAGATGGCCGCCTGGCTGTCCTCAAGCATGTGGTACAGCGTTGACCCCCGTGGTGGCGGCTGCACCCGCGTCACCATCCCTACAAAACGGTTGTGTGAAAGGGTTGTACTTCAGAAATGGGCGACAAGACTTTGCACAACAACTCCGGGAAGACCAAACATGACCAGAGGAGAAGTGGTTGGCGTCGCCCACAAGGCAGTGCAAAAGAATAAATTATACACTGATTGATTGATTTAACGTCCCAAAACCACTATATTATTATGAGAGACGCCGTAGTGGAGGGCTCCGGAAATTTAGACCACCTGGGGTTCTTTAACGTGCACCCAAATCTGAGCACACAGGCCTACAACATTTCCGCCTCCATCGGAAATGCAGCCGCCGCGGCCAGGATTCGAACCCGCGCCCTGCGGGTCAGCAGCCGAGTACCTTAGCCACTAGACCACCGTGGCGGAGCAATAAATTATACACTAATAACACTCACTGTTGGGCTTAGTTGGTATATTGCATTAAGAAATGTACAGTTGGTAGTCTAGCAGTTCTCCTGTGTCCCTTTCCTGTGTATGTTGAATTTTTCGGCTGGATATACTTTTTTAACAAAAAGTTATATTAATCAGAGCAGAAAAAGACGAAGAAACAGGAAAGTATGCTTATGAGAACTAACATTTAGATATTTGAACATAAATTCACAGTAGTTCAGTAGCACTAGGGTAATGCATTGAGATCCAAGGACTGATTATCAAACTTGAAAAAGATGGGGCTGGGGTGTAGTGGGGGAAGGGAGAAGTCTCGTCAAGATAATGTCCCATCTTTATTATCAGAGTATTTAAGAAAACTTCCAAGTCCAAATAAAATATTTAGTACGTGTTGTCTGACTCCAGTTTGCGGAGATGTTGGCAACGCATGCTAAACAAATAAAAAATGTCCTTTTTGCTATGTTTTCAAATTATGTCAGTACTCCACTATTTTTCTTTTTCGTATATTATGGATAATTTTAATACCTCTATATTTCTACAATACAGAAACAGTTTCTAATATTAACAAAGCCCTACTTCATGAATGCTAACAATATGTTGTGATCCACAAAATATTCGTTATTCAGGCTTGGAAAAAAATGCATATGTTACTATACAGCAATGTTCCGTGAAATCTTCTGAATCTTACAGCCATCATCAATACCATTGCAGCTATACTTAGGGTTAACACAGCTTTATGAAATGATGCTTTAACTTCCTTTTTTTTTCAGACAACTGAAACCACGCAAGGCAGGTCGTTCACACCCCTGCAACTTCCTTATTACAGCACTTATTCACGAAGTTCTTGTGGCAGCATGGTCACATCGTACAAGTGCACAGTCATTTCTCCATTGGAAATTCAGGACTATGAGGTTGTTACTGGCACTTTGGAAAATGTTTGCCGACAACTAAGTGCCTTTGTGCTTTATATGCAATTACAAAAATTAACGCGACAGACTTCTTAAACACCCGGTATGTAAGGTAACAAAAGGTAAACAAACAGAGAGTCTACAACTTCTTTGTGTGCACTAGCTGCTTTCGCATAACAAATTAATCACCGCCATGTCAGTGTCTCTCATGATCACACACCCCGACTGCCGCGGTCTCTACAGCCGCTTTTGAACTAGGCACCTGCCGAGTCTTAAAAAAAAAAAACATGGTAGACAAAGCACAAAGTAGAGCACTACCATTGCTGCTCTTGCTCCAAAATGGAGGTTGTTGCACATATCACGGCACCCCAAGCCTCGTCAAAGTGACGGTTGTCGCAACATCTTGCCCAATCCATCAGTTATCTGACATTTGAAAAAGGCGCTCACCATAAATATTGTACCGGACCACCTGCTTCGGACACAAGGCAACAGCAGACGCACACCTGACACAAAACTGCTCCTCGCGTCGCCACAAATTAGGGCGGGGGAAACAGCCACAAAAAACGCTCTTACCAAAGCAGCGCTAGTAGACGTCTTAAATCGCATATACTTCGGCACAGACGGAATCTGCACATCTATCAAAAGAAGGAAAGACGACATAGTAGTTGTTTTCGGCGCCAGCAATTTTACGGCATTTAAATATGGCGCTACGTTGAGCCTTCGGTGGCAGTCGAGCGTGGTAACATCAGACGCCATGCAAGTAAGATACGAGACTGAAGTGACATTCACTAACAAAGCCACACAACCGACTTGAATGGGGAAATAACCTGCCGACTATTCGAGGCTTCTGCGGCGTTCGCGAAAGCAGACGTCGTTCACCAGAAAAGGGTTCCCGAAGAGGACGAATGATGGAGGGGAAAAAAAGAAAAAAAAAAAACATCTGAGCTGCGCGCCAATCGGGATGTAACTGAGCTCAGCGCGCAGTGGTCTCGCGACTCATCTTTCACGCAAGGAAGCCTAACCCAGTGTTTCGCGCATCCGCCAAGCAGAATTCGTTGCTAAGGGCTTTTTCGGAGAGCGTGGCAAACATTCACAGCGCCCAGATAAGACGAAACATTCGAAGCGAATACGCGACTTTACTGTAGGGCCATGCCGCGCCAGTGAATCTACAAAACGCGAATGAATGAATTTGTCAGCTACGGTAAATGGCGCTAAGCCGCCAGACAGCAATTTATACAACTGCTGTTGCAGGCCACCGCAAAACTGATGCCATTATCGAGGCATTAATTCTGTTGGAGGCCATTACCTACCAATTTATGGCTAATGAAATAGGATATGGGTCCATACCTTCTCAATCCTTCTGAACACGCGCTTAGAAGGAATGGATTGCCTTGGCTTTCATTCCTTGTGGCTCGCAATGCCGTCACCGGTAGCTTCTGGCTCGCTTTATTTAAAATTTTATTTACGCTAAAAAACAACAAAATTTTTACTAAATTAGGTGCTTATTAATAAAATAATTTGGTTTGAACTACATAATTATGATTGTTTGGTACGTGTGGAGGAGCTATTTAGGAAACTTTTTGTTGTCTTTTGGTAGTCGTCTTGCCTTTCGGGCAGCAACAATGTAGTACGCGCGACGCGAATTGCGAAAAATGGCGACGTCGAAAAGTGCGAATACCTACAATCGGCTCAATTGGGAAGAAGCCGAATTCCCCATCCTCTGCCAGACATGCTTGGGCGATAACCCGTACGTACGCATGACCAAAGAGCGGTTCGGCAAGGAGTGCAAAATATGCTCGCGCCCTTTCACCGTATTCCGGTGGTGTCCCGGCGGCCGGATGCGCTTCAAGAAGACCGAAGTCTGTCAGACGTGCAGCAAGCTGAAGAACGTGTGCCAGACGTGCCTGCTGGACCTGGACTACGGCTTGCCGGTGCAGGTGCGCGACAATGCGCTCAGCCTGCGGGATGACATGCCCAAGTCGGACGTCAACAAGGAGTACTACTCGCAGAACATGGAGCGCGCCGTGGCTGATGGCGACCCCAGCCAACCGTACGGGGCCCTCGCCAAGGCGCAGAGCCCCAGCGACCTTCTGATGAAGCTGGCGCGTACCACGCCTTACTACAAGCGCAACAGGCCACACATCTGCAGCTTCTGGGTGAAAGGCGAGTGTAAGAGAGGCGAGGAGTGCCCGTACCGGCACGAGAAACCCACGGACCCGGACGATCCGTTGGCCGACCAGAACATCCGCGACCGCTACTACGGCGTGAACGACCCCGTGGCCGACAAACTGCTGCGTCGGGCAGCCGCCATGCCCAAACTAGAGCCTCCGGAGGACACTTCTATCACCACGCTGTACGTCGGCAATTTGGGCGACCGGCTAACGGAAAAGGACTTGCGCGACCACTTCTACCAGTACGGCGAAATCCGCGGCGTGACCATGCTGGCGAGGCAGCAGTGCGCCTTCGTCCAGTTCACCAACCGCGTCAGTGCCGAGCTGGCCGCTGACAAAACGTTCAACAAGCTCATCCTCGGCGGCCGCAGACTCGTCATCAAGTGGGGGCGCCCGCTGGCGCGCCAGGTGACACCCTCGGGGCCCGAAGGCGCCGAAGGTCGACCCCCGGGACCGCCGCTCGAGCCTGTTCCGGGCCTACCGGGTGCCCTGCCGCTACCACCCGACGAGCTGGCCAACAACTACTTCAACCTGGCCCCGCTTCACCCGCCTCCAGTCCCGTTCCCGCCACCACCCCCGCCGCCCACGGCGTTCCTCGTACCCCCGGGCGAGGCTGTGCTATCCCCGCCACTACCGCCTCCCCCTGGACTCGCGCCCCCGGGAACCGTGCCCCCGCCGCTGCCACTCATGCGCGCCCTCATTCACTACCCGTCTCAGGATCCCCAGCGTCTGGGCAGCAGGGGAAAACCTTAGCTGCACAGCACGGCTTCCTTGTTTTGCATTCCTCGGTTCGCGCCAGTGGCAGCGACGAGAATAAAAATAAACTTCGCGAATGTGAAGCCTTGTGCGTGCAGCCAGAGCAAGTGTATGTGCTTACTGAACTGGTAGGGTTTGAGCTAAAGTGGTCATGTGCCCTGTCAGTGCAGTTGTGCAGCCTTGGTTACCACACTCTGTGCTGTTGTTTCTCTTTGTTTTATTCCTTGTAGTTCATTGGTTGAAATGAATACACCTGATAACGGCGCTGTTTCTACAAAATCTGCTGTTATGCCTGTTTCCATGATGCGATTGTGCTTGTAAAACATTACAGTTAGTGCACGGAGCCCTCCAACCTGTCCCCTGGGTTTCTTGTTTATGCTTATGGTGCACAATTTCACAGCAGTATCGCACTGTTGTACACACTGCAGTGTGGTTCCTTTATCGCAGTGTTGTTCCTTTAAAACAGGAACAAAAGCTTGTTCCTCATTCCTACTCAATTTCAGAACGAGTTCCTGTTACAAGTTCTTTTACTGCAAAAGGAATTCATTACAGTTACATTTTCAAAATTTAAATGTGTCGTTTCATTAATGTTACATTTGATTTTTTAGTAAAAAAGTCACAATTTCGCCGCAAAGGCAAAGCAATGAATGCAATAGCAACAAATTGAAAGTCATGCGCAGAATAGCAAGCACAACGAAATGTGCCAGTGTTCCTCATGCACAAATAACGCACGAAACGTACTCACAGGTACAGATGAACGCAAATAGGCTTCTTAGTCGTTACTTTGCTGTGCCTGAAAAGGGCGCACTTTTCGCAAACAGAGGCTGTGCAACGATTGTAGTGACCTTTGTGCGCCCCGTAACTACAACAGAATCGTTCCAGTGCAAGCCTAACTGCCAGCCAAGACGCATGATCCTCCCCACCGGGAGATAAGGGAGCGTGAGAGATCGTCCACTCCCTCCTCTCCGCGGGTCAAAGTACGCATGAGAGATGAGAGCTGCCGTGCGCTTATTGCGCCATCTTGTTGATAATGCTGAAAACTCGTTTCCCCCTCGAGATGCCCGACAACAGCGGTAAGTGGTTTATATAAATAGCTTGCTGTTTAATGTTGAAGGTACCCTCGCTGGCTCAGTGGTTAACGCCTCGCATTCAAGACGCAGAGATCCCACGTTCGATTCCGCGTGCCAATGTCTTTTTTTCTGGATTTTTTTTCTTTCTTAGATTTTCATATATATATATATATATATATATATATATATATATAAAAATAAGGGGAAGAAGTGTATACCTAAGGGCTCGTTTTTCCGTGTTTCAACACAATAGTAATGAGATCTAACAGACAGTAATTCCAAGGAATGTACAGGGGAAGTTATTAGAACCAATGGAATGTAAATAAGAAGAAAGAAAAGTGGATGGAAAAATAACCAGCCGTGAGCAGGAACGCTCACGGCTGGTTCGCGGAGAATTTTTTTACTTCAATCTCTCTCTTTACTGGTTCTCTCAGCCCTAGATGTTATTGCATAATACATCGGGAAAATTGGCGCACGTGTTCTGGAAGCAAAGAAGATGAAATGGCAATAGTGATGGTTGGCCGAGCTGGTACTTGCTTAATGACATGCTTTGGCCGCACATAACACACACACAAAGTAAAGGAACACTCAACCCCGCTTGTCCTTGTCCTTTAGTGTTCCTTTGTTTTGTGTGTGTGTGTTATTTGCGGCCAAAGCCTGTCAATAATAAATATGGAGTGGGCATGTGCAGGCTCATGGTGATAACAATTCTCTTTCTACGATAGGAGGCCCGATGGCGGACGTCGTCGTGTTGATGAGTGGCGGATTTTCAAAAATAGCCGTCGGATGCGTGAATTCGCGACATCGGGAGCTACCTTCGCTAGCGCAGATTGACTTTTTACCACTTTCTTGTTTGAATTCAGCTATGACCTTTGGGGAAATGATAGTTAAATGATCAAAAGTGATTTTAGAAACAATATCTCAAAAGTGGAAGTTTTCGCAAAAAACACGATTTTTCCACCCGCATCTCCCCTTCATAAAAGCTTGAAAGAGCGCCAGATGTGCCTATATCTATAGTGTGGTAGCCTGTAATTTGCTTTAATTTTTCCAATATATACGATTGGAAAACCACTCAAGTTAGTGGGACCCCTGTGAGTGAAAATTACTAATCGAACCACATGGAAGCAAGCTTGTTGGTTTTACTTCATGACTGTGAATCAGTGATAAAAATGGGGATACTAAGAATAACAGTATGATATGACATTGGTTTCTTATGTTCATAGTAACCTCTAGAAACAAGTCGGGACACCCCTCTCCGGTATTACTTCACGCGACTGCCATTCCTAAAATGAGTGGCTGTATTTGCCCCGTGTTGTAGAACACTAGATGGTTGAGATTTCTGGAGCCCTCCACCATGGCCTCTACTACAGAGTCTCTCAAAATTGCATCCTGGTTTCGCTATGCAAAACCTTACATATTTTCAATACCATTATTGAATTTAAGCTCATTGTTCATCAAAAAGGGGGAAACAGTAACACGCCTTGCTCAGTATAATCAGCAGGTTTTCAAGGTCAGACTTCGTTGACGCAAATTTACAAAAGGGGCCTTTTTGGAAACAGGCCAAAGTTAGACTGATAGAACGAGCTGAGCACAGCCACAAATTTTTTTCAAGAGGTGGGGGTGGGAGGTTCAACCATACTTGATGTATGTGTGTGAATTTGTGTGCATGCATATATACACAAAAAAAATTGAAAAAAATTTCTGAGGGAGCTTTAGGCCTCCCCCCCCCCTCCACTTGGAACCAGTGATTTTAAGTATCTGCTTTATAGCTTCAAACTGTTGGTGGAACTGTAATGGTCTTGTCAGCAAGTTGTTCTGTTAGTTGTTTATACCACTGCATATATACCACTGTCACGTGGGCACCCTTAATTAAACCCCCTCCGACCGAATCCATAAACTTGGCCATTACACCTGGGAGATTCATTCAGTGCTTATAATTGCCCTTGTTCGAAGGAAGTCAAATTGAATTTTCTCACTAAAAGAAATTGGAGATATTCCTCAAAGTCTCATTTCAGTGAACCTGAGTATCAAAAAAGAAATAAACAGGCTATACATGCAGAATCATTCCTGTCAACTCTGTAATGATTTCTTGGAAATATGAAAACTCTTAAGTTGCATATTTCACTTGTAACATGCATCATTAAAAACTGATTGATTGCGTATATTCCAACTTGCCATCATTTTTTAATTGGTTCATCCTTACGCACTGCTTTGCTTGCATTTGTGCAGTTCTGTCCATGCTTCTTGTAATGGTCTTTGTGCACTTCATTGTAAAACAATTTTAAGGCAATATTGTCGGCAATTAAAGCGGTGAGCTATGCAGACACTATGCACCTCAGAAGAATCAGTTATGTCAGGACGCTTGAGCCCCTTCCCTATGTTTCATGAGTGGCAACATTTTGTTCTAAAAACACATAGACTTTTCACAAACTGCCATATTTCAATCTTAGCATGGACAGGCTTATTGTATGTAGTACATCACTACGTACAGTTAGTCTTGTTATGCATCCACCCCTTTCCTTTGGGTGAATGGAAACCTTAGTGCAGATACTTATTTCAATGAGATGATTCAAAACAGCTCTTTGCTTTCATATCACTTTATTAAGAGCTCTAATAAAAAAATTATGTTTAGCACAGTACATTTTCAGTTAATGTAAGAGGCAGTGTCTTGCAGGTCGTGCATATGAAGCCTTTCTTTTTTTATTCTGAGCTCATAAATTGCCATGTCACATAGCCAGCACTTCGATAGTGTACTATTCTACAGCTGTACAAGCAGTTTACTGGTGTCCTCATGACGAGGAACTTACCCATGAAAACTCTCTGCATTATTAGTAATTAACCATAACCAAGTTACAGCAAAATCTACATAAATTTCAGAATGCTTGCACTTTTATTAAACCCATTTAAATACAGTTATCTGAGAAATTTGAATTTTCAGGAGTTAATGTTACATAACTAGGTGCAAGGCCTCAACCAATGAAGTTAACTGTAGTCGTATACAACTGAAAAAGTATGGAGATGCCTTGTGCAAATGACCGAAGCATGCCAGCTGATTGCCTCGGTGGACAAAGATATAGTACTGCTCATGCACTCTGCAATTTTCTCCGAAGGTGGCGGCCCCACCAGTCATGCCCATGACGTCAGCCCGAAGTGTACACCTATTGATGCTGGCTTGTGTGCATTTGTCTTTGAGGAGGAAATACTACAAACTTTTGAAGTTGTATTCAACTGTAATAGAAATAGAGCAGCTTGGTTGTGTTGTGGCTGCTTAACTTTTTTATTTTGTCTGAGTTTCAATTTGTGTTTTCGTCTATAAGTTTCACCTGCTAGTTCACTCCATCATTCATCATGAATTAAAGCAGTATTTACTTTTTACATACAAACTTTAAAAACTGCAGCTAATGCAAGTATGAGATCGAATGAATTTCTAGCACGGAAACAATATCTATTAACATTATACAACCTTTGAATATGATTTATTCCTTGCAGAGTCATCTTGGCACACACTTTTACTCTTGGTTACTGAAAAAAAGAAGAAAGACGCCGAAAGCAAGTGGGAACGAGTGGCTAGCTTGCTCGCTTGTTCTCGGGGTGTGGCCAAGAATTAAGTAGCTGTTGTTGGTTTATTTGGTCTGTCATCGTTACTTACGCTGCAATAGTTGTTTGATAAGTGTTTTTGTGCCATTCAGACCAGACAACATGCCCTTTTTTTCGCCTGGGCCAGGGGCTTTTCTTTTGTCTGCTTCCACGGATTCGAAACAGGTGCCAGTGCATCTTTTCTTGCGCAACGGCATATCATCTGTTCTAATGGCTCTAGTCCCGACCAGTGACGGCATCATTCGGATGAAGGATTCGAAAATCATTCAGGCCGAATTACGGTCGGTGATAGCCCATTTCCAGTCTATAAGGAAGGTCCGCCAGATCGACAGAGGAGGCATACTGTGCTTTTTGCCAGACCAGTACTGTGTCCTAGATCTTCTAAAGTGCTCAATGTTTACATCCCAGCCGGTGAACGCGTTCATACCTTCACATTTAGCATGTACCCGAGGCCTAGTGCGTGGCGTCGACACCAATGTGCCGCCTTCCGAAGTACTAGGGTTGCTTTCGCCAGCAGGTGCTATTTCAGTCTATCGGTGTGGATGGGTGGTTGATAAGAACAAAATACCAACTGAGTCTGTAATTGTCACCTTTAGGGAATCAGTCTGACCATCAGAAATTAAGGCTTGGCCTTTAATTTACAGAGTAGAACCTCTCTCCCCTCGACTGCTCCAATGCATAAAGTGTTGGCGTTATGGTAACGCCATGAAAGCATGTAGGTCGGCGGTCAGGTGTAAGGCATGCGGGGAAGATCACAATTCCAGCGAATGTCAGAGTAATGAAGAAAAGTGTTGCCTATGTAACGAAGCTCATGCTGCCGATAGCTCTAGTTGTTCGGCAAAGGTACGTGCACTGCAAATTATAGAGATAGTAGAACGAAGACAGTGTTCATGGAAGCAAGCAGCACTTGAAATACAAGAACGAACACAAGGCTACGCCAGTGTTACTGCTTGTAATATGCCAACAATAGAAGCTCTCTCGGTCCTTATTGCGGAAGCAATTGAGAAGTCAGTGGAGAGGGCAATAGAGCGCAGCGCTGGGAACCTTTGTGAGTGTTTGGCCCCAATTCTCTTGAACGAGATGCCTCAAACGCTTGGTACAGCGGAAAATAATCTCAGTGCACCACCTCACATTGGTTACTCCTCTGAAATTTCAAAGGAGTATGGCTCTGATACGCCACAGCAGGCTATGGAAGCTGCAGATGCAGTAGATGAAGGTAGCGTGTCTCAATGCGAGGTTACCAGGAATGAATTGAAGGACTCAAATGAGATGAAGACAGATCCCCGATCGCTAAAGCCCTCAAGAGCCCCTTTATACAAAAAAGCCATCGCTCCTGTCGATTCAAAAACCAAAAAGTACCAGAAGAACATCCTGTCTAAAGCTGATTTTCTTAAAGAAAATATTGTAAGGCTGTCACTGAGGCTATTTTAGAGCAACAATAGGGTCACTTAAATCCTTTATTAGAACGTCACCGCCGGAAGCTTTTCAGGCCTGCGCGTCACGTGACGTGACGTCGACGACGTCACATCGCGCCGGCCGGCCGGCCGCCCTTCGCTGGGTGGCTGCGCCAGCCGCGAGCGCTTGCCGCGAGCGCCCTTCACGCCTACCGACTCGGGCGAGGTTCCTTGACACCATGTCCGCACGATTTATCAAGGTATCCGTTGATTGTATGGTTGTTTAACGCGCCGACGCAACGCAGGCGATGAAGCGCGCCGTAGGGGAGGGCTCAGGATCAAGTTTTACTACCTGGGAATCTTTATTGTGTGCCGAAATCTCGTACACACGGGCGTTTTTGCTTTTCGCCTCCATCAGAAATGCGGCCGCCGCAGCCGGGTATCGAAACTGCGCCCTAGTGCTCAGCAGCGCTACGCCTTAGCCACTGAGCCACCGTTGCGGGGGAACTTATCAAGGTATCAAGAAATAATGAATATCGTGAATGGAATAATGCGTATTTATTTATCACAGCCAGACGCCGTCTGTACAAATATCACAGTGCACATTGTTCTCGGTCCAGGCAGACGACAGGCAACACAAGATGTTGCCCTTAATGCTGAAAATATGCCAAAAGTACAAAACACAATATCTTGCCACATAAAACTCAGAAAACAAAACAGATTGTAACAGCAAAAACATCCCCGAGCTTTGGAACAGAAAAAGCACACTTTCATTTAAATTGTAGGTTAGAGGAAAACATACCATTCGTTTATCATAGTAGCAGTAGCAACACAAGGTATCAGGTTCAAACACTTGCCAAAAAATACAATACATAAGAACACTGGTGACTAAATTGTGGTCCACAGCATGATAAATGACAGAAAGAAAAGTAATTGTACTGCCACAGGTAGGTGCATGTTCTAGGGAAAAAATCAAACAAAAATCTAAGAAAGAACAAATCACAGTGCACAACATGTCTGTACACAGTGTGCACAAGGAAAGTGTACACAGCTTAGGTACCAAAACGGACTGTACAACTGCTGCAGTGGGCACCGAGGCAGTTCGAGTTAAAAAAAAGAAAAAAGTACAGCACCTTTAAAAGCTAACAACTTGTAAAGAGATACAAAACTGGAAACAAGGCTCAAACAAGGGAATGTATTGCTTGAGCCAGGTGGCAATAAGTGCAGCGCTCCTCAGACAGCATCGACAGGTTGTTCAAAATTTCCAACAAGGAACTTACTTTTTGAACTAAGTCTGGTACAACAGCGCTACCAAGGTTCTTGATTGGTGAACCTTGATAGCAGGCAAAGACTTCAAGGTTTGCAAACACGGTCAATGACGCATTCAAACAAGGTTCACGATAGTCGATAATGTTCAAAAACATGGAGCAGTCTTCTTTATGAATCACAGTCCACTTCGGAGACACTGACACCCCTTGCAGGCGAGCCCTTAGTTCTTCGAGGGACGAAAACCGGTCTCGTTCTTGCTCCGCTTCATATGACGCCAGCGACTCTTCTACAGCACGGGCGAGTTGGGAGGCTTCTTGTCGGCTCCTCTTGGCGTCAGGGGTTTCTCTCGTGCTCTGGCCTCGTACTGATAGGTAGGACGGACAGCCGGGAAATACCGTTGAGACAGATCCAGGACGCAACCGTGGTACTGGGAGTGCAACTACAATAACTCTCCCTGTCCTTGGATCCGTCTACGATGTCGTCTTCTCAATGCATGAAGCGTCGAAATGATCCGCGCACACCTGCACAAACGTTTCAAGAACGTCTGAGACGCCACTTCTCAAAAGAAAAAAATGCGCTCCCGTTTGCATGACCGTGTTTACAGTCCGTGTAGCTAAAACAAAGTCTACCTACGTTTCGCAAGCATCTAAATAAAAGCGCTGCGCTAAGCGGTACAAGCAACATGAAAGGAAACATGGGAGCGTGATGTCACCGCACTCCACGAAGCGCTTCCACCGAGAGCTTGCAAGAATGGACGACACCACGGCACTGTTAGTGAACAAAGCGCAGCTGACCATCCTTGCTGCGAACGCTGCTGGCGTCAGCGCTTCGCGAGGCCCGGCGGCCACACGCATAGTATTTCCCATCATAGGTGATTTCTACCCGAACAAGCAACGACAAGCTAAGAACAGGAGCATCTCAAATTCTTACCTTAGTGCACGAAGTCGGCACGAAGTCCTTCCTAGGAATGGCGCGTAGCCATTGTTTGAGAGCGTCGGCGTCTTTAGGGAAGGAAAACACTTGTATCTTCTTTCCTGTTTTGTAGTTGCCGGTGCATCCGGATACACAACACTTATTCGGCATTGTCGCATCACTCCAGCATCACGCACGGAAACGAAATTGCCGCAAAACAACAACGGAAAGCAACAAACGTGAAACACCGTCAACACCACGCCGCCGAACCGTCACCACTGCCGCCCGCGCTGCGCTCGCTGCCGCTTCCCCGAGAGTCGGCCGGCCGGAAATGACGTCAGATTGCTGGGCGCAGGCCTGAAAAGATTTTCCGGGGGTGACGATTAGAATCACCGGTCAATTCACTCTGCAGCAACTGGTCTGATATACTTGGCATCGAAGTTTTCTCCAGATATTATTGCACTACAAAAAACATGGCCTTCAATGCATCAGTCTTTTCAATTAAATATCTTCAGATCTTTCAGTCTGAACCGTCTATTGAAAGGTAGAGGTTTGGCATTTTTTAGAATAAATAGAATAGAATAAGTCTTAAGGCGAAAGTTGCTTATAAGCTCATGTCACCTGAAAGTAAAATTCTCGCCTTGGAAACAACCTTAGCAGGCTGCATGCCTTTTTCGGTGGTAAATGCACACTTTCCCAAAGGTGTAAAAGATACTCGACATTTAGACATTGCAGTGACATCTCGTTATCAAAACAATATTCTGGTCGGCGATTTCAATTCTCATCATACGTTTTGGGGTTTCCAAACTGATCGATGCGGTAAGAGATTGTGGGAGTGGACAGTGGATAACAACCTGTGTTGCCGAAATTCAAGAACGCCTACTTATATTAGTGATAGGTCTTGTTCAGCTTTAGATTTAAGTTTTGTGAGTCAATCACTCACTAGTTTGTCGTGGAGTGTGTGCGATTGTGCAACTGACAGCGATCACTTGCCTATATTATTCGAGATCGCTTGCCAAATTACAATGTCAGGCTCTCAAACTCGAGTATTTATTAATTATAACAAATTTCAAAAAGACTTAGAATCTGCTTTGCTAACTTATTTTGAAGAACAAGAATATAGGAAAGCCATGAGATTAAGTGCACTGATCAAAAGAACATATAAAAAAGCAGAACTTGTTGACTCTGCAAAGAGCACAACCCACGGTTTGTGGTGGAACTTTGACTGCGCCCGAGATTTCTGACGAAGAAAGGCAGCTTGGAAAAAACTTATGTATAACCAGAGCCCACAAAACTGGTCTGATTACAAGTATTATGCTGCAAGTTTTAAATGCACAGTATTTTTACATAAGGAAAAGTATGATAGAAAACACTATGATTACCTTTCAAAACCTAGCAACAAAAAGGCGCTGTTTAGGTTCATGAGATCACGTAAAATGTTTACATCTTGAAAAAATATAGGATTTCCAATTATGTTTTCGCAAGAAACAGAAAAAAAGTTACAAATCATAGCTCAAGGCCTGAAGTGTAGATGTACATCAACTAAGCCTTACGATCTACAAAAATGAGCATTAACGATGGAAGTTACTAAAGTTACAGAGGAAGAGTTATCGCAACTGAAACAAGATTTGCCCTCGTCACTTCCTAGTCCGGATGAAATTACAGCTGCTATGATAAAAGTATTATTCAAATTATTACCATGTTGACCTACTGTAAATTATTCGTTAAAATATGCCTAGATTCTGTATGAGTCGAAATTAACTAAAATAGTGCCAACACAAAACAGACGAAAATTTGGAAATAGAAAACATTTGACCCATTTCTCCTAAATTTAGTAATATGGTGAAGCTCATTGAGAGAATGCTCCATAAAAGAGTTATAATCTGCGTGGGGGAAAATTTAATAGTAAAGCCAAATCAAATTCGCTTCAGGACAGATTGTTTAATCTGGTGGGTGCACGCAGATTTAGAAAGCCGCATTCAACTTGCTCCCAAAAGAAGACAACATGCGTCACTAGTGACATTGGATATAGCTAAGGCATACGATAGTGTGGGACATTCAGCTTTATTACACAGATTCATCATCATCATCATCAGCCTGTCTACGTCCACTGCAGGACAAAGGCCTCTCCCATGTTCCGCCAGTTAACCCGGTCCTGTGCTTGCTGCTGCCAATTTATACCCGCAAACTTCTTAATCTCATCTGCCCACCTAACCTTCTGTCTCCCCCTAACCCGCTTCCCTTCTCTGGGAATCCAGTCAGTTACCCTTAATGACCAGCGGTTATCCTGTCTACGCGCTACATGCCCTGCCCATGTCCATTTCCTCTTCTTTATTTCAGCTATGATATCCTTAACCCCCGTTTGTTCCCTAATCCACTCTGCTCTCTTCTTGTCTCTTAAGGTTACACCTACCATTTTTCTTTCCATTGCTCGCTGCGTCGTCCTCAATTTAAGCTGAACCCTCTTTGTAAGTCTCCAGGTTTCTGCTCCGTAGCTAAGTACCGGCAAGATACAGCTGTTATACAGATTACAGAGGCATAATTTTCCAAAATATATAAAGTTGTGGGTGAAGAAACTTTTGAGGGGAAGAGAGTTTTATTGTTTGAAAGATGGTTGTGCATTGTCAAAGTGCAAACAAACTTGCTGTGTCCCACAGGGCGCTGTATTATCGCCAGTTCTATTTAACATAATAATAAGCACAATCCCGAATTGCCAGGACGTTGAGCTCTTTGTGTATGCCGATGATGTTGCATTTTTCACGGCACATAGTGACATATATTCTCTATATCAAAATCTACAGAGATATGTGAATATGCTGGAAAGATGGCTAGAGGCAATCTGCATGACCTTGAGGGGGGACGCGGCTTTGGGATCGCGAAAAATGGCAAAAAAATCGATTTTTTGAAACTCAAGTTTTTAGTTTCTGGAACCCTTTTTCTATCTGGTTCCGAAATATCTACACTGAAAACCGCGCAGAAGTGCTTCAGAAAATTCGTTTCACCCACCTAGGTAGCAAAAATTTTTATGGAAATGGCGAGAAAACGGCGATATTCAAAAAATTATAGCTTCGCGATGCTTGGGCCGGGAGCCGACTTCTTGGGCTCATCGGAAAGAGCATTTCTCCGCGTTTAACTTTCCCGCCTCAGCTGGCTCCTCCCTTTAACAACAAGCGAGCAAAAAGCAAATGTTTGAAGGCCGTTTTGAGGCCCTTGATTGGCCGTGGCCGCCTTGTTGCCTCAGCTCGCCTCGCCATTGGCCCGATGCTCGCTCCGAGAAATCGTCGTCTGCTGCTTGTGCGTCGCAAGGACATGGCTCTCGAAAATCGCCACTTCGTGACGTGTTCACGGCTTGATAATCACTTAAGAAATAACTGCGCTTTAGTTACGAGCAGTAAGCGGATGCGCGATCAGGTTACTACGAGCGTCAGCGCGGTCTACGAGCGCCGCGCGTTATTGGAGTCGTCTTTAGCCCTAACTCCGTTGACTGCGGGCAGGAACGACGCACTAGCGCATTCGTGGCGACGTGCTTCTTCGCAAGCAACGAAGCTGTAAGCGGCGGCACGATCTGATTACTGCGAGTGGCCGCACCGGATGCACGATCACATTACTACGAGCGGGCGCGCGACGGTTTACGAGTGCGGCGCGTCATCGGGGTCTGCTTTAGGCCTGACTCCGCTGACAGCGAGACTGCGGGCAGGAACGACGCGCAAGCGCACTCTTGGTGACGTGCTTCTTCGCAAGGAATGTACCACATCACTCGCTAGCTCCTCTGAATCACGTACGGGCATTTTACGCATCGGCAGCGGACAACATAGTCAAGCTCGTCACCCCCCCCCCCCCCCCCCATTCACTGCCAAGGATCGCTCGGAGCTGCGGCTAGCAGTTTCTCGCGTCGTCATTCGAAAATGCGATGCCAAGTGCAGTGCGTGCCGATTTTTTGTATTTGTAGTTACACATTTCGCGCATCGTCATCGAACGCCGCCGGCAAGTGCATTACGCGCCGGCTGCACTATCCACGCAGCCGCGCACCCCACGGTCATATGGAGTGCTGTCAATAAGCTTTTGTGATGCGATTCAGACGTGCTTGGAGCCGTGCTTGATATCGCCACGAACGTCTATGAATGTTTCGAGGTTAATGAATTGCTGTAGATTAGAGTTTCCGCGACCGGCTGTAAAATGATGCGTTTCACGGCTAGAGCAGCGGAAGAGCATGTGTGAATCAGGGGCACGAATTTTTATATGCCCGTTTCGTGTCATTAATTATACTGCTAGAAATTCCCGTGCCACCAGTCTTCTGCCCATAACTTTGTTATTTAGAAAGAAGGCATAGGCCGTTATGGTGTGATCCATTTTTCTGATGTAATAAACTTTTCTCCAAATAAAAAAAAGTTCAGTGAATATTTGTAATCAAGTACTTAATTACGCTAATTACAACTTCAGCATAAAAAAGTATGTGTAATAATTTCAGTATATGGTTTTATTCAATTACAATCTTTTCTGTCATACCTATCACACCTCTCCTTCATACAAAGAACTTGGTTTGAAATCCATACTTGTTCTTCGTAACTCATGAAAAGGAGTAAATCATGAAAAAAGTCAAATATCACAAGACAAACCTAAGATCACAATTTTTAGGTGTCTTAGAGACGTAAAGAAAAGTTGAAACTTTAAACGCAGCTTTCTCAATACTGTTTTTTTTTTTACATTATGCTAAGCCCCTCCACATGGTTCAAATGAAGAAATAATTTATTTCTCGTAAAGTATTCGTGGTATCGCTTCAAAATTTTTATCGAAGCACTGTGAGGTTCTTCTTACTGTCTGTGCCAATTTTCATTATTATCCAACGAGAAACAAAAAAGTTCATTGAAAAAAGCCTGTCGAAAAGTTCGACAGGCTTTTTCTCACAAGTGTGTTTTGGACATTGTGCATTGCTCGTGGAAAGAGTAGCACGAGAACGACTGGACCGATCTTGATTCTATTTTTTTTTCCTGAATCCCTGAACACTGCTTGTGGGTCCAGCAATCTTCAATTCCTGTTTTGTGGCCCTGTTATTTTTCTAGACGATGATTTGTCCGTGCCATTGTTTCTGACAATGTGTGTCGGCAGCCATGATGATCTCTAAAAAAAGAGAATTTATTTTAAAAATTCGAGAGTGTCATACCCTGTAGCTTTCTTTTGAGTAAAGGTCAACACCATTCGCAGCTTTCTGGCATGTTTTGTTGCAGCGCTAGGCTTTCCACGAGCAGACCATGTAATTGGATCGTGTAGCATTATGTAACTTGAGAACTACTGAAGCTATCATTATGAAACTGCATATTTCCCTATTCTAGACACTTACGAGTATGCATGCCAAATTTCATTGCTGTAGGTCAACAAATAAAAAAGTTTCTTTTCAATGCCACCTCCCCCCTTGAATGTATATAAGAGTGCAGTATTGATAGTCCCGTTAGCAGATCCCATCTTAATTTCAATATGTGATAAACAAGAGCCCAATCGGCAAGTGACTTGGGAAGGATATATAATTCCAACCTAAATTGGACTCCCCACATAGAAAGCATGGCATCTAAAGCACAACGCCCCTTAAGAATTCCTCACAGGCTGAGCAGCCGTCAATACGGTCTACCCAGAAGCACAATGATGATGATATATAAAATGTATATGTGACCAATACTAGAACTTGGGTGCATATTGTTGTCAGGTGGCCCTGCTTACAAAATGAAGCCTCCGTAAATGCTGGAACGAGAAGCCTTGAGATTGTGTCTAGGACTTCCTAGGTTTGTAACAAACAATGTTTTGTATCAAGAAGCACAATTGCCTACATTGCCTTGTTGTTTCCGTGGCTTAAAGGTTCAGGCATTTCTGAAATTTTATAGCTATACGCCAAGACGATCTGAATAGGCTTTTATAAACAACCCAGACACCTTTTTTCTTGCCCATCGGACATGGTTTTGAACACCTCAGATTAATTTTGTTGAGAAACAACTAAACAGGATAAATGTGAAAATTCGAGATGTGATTGCAGTGCAGGTTACAAATCAGCATGTTAAGATATAATTTGATGAGATTTTGCCCTCTAAGCCCAAATTAAAATCCCATAAGGTCTTGAATAGCCGACTGCAGGATTATCTTCCACATGCAGAAACGAATAATAATATAGCAACAGATGCTTCAGTAATGGATGAAAATACAGGTGTAGGTATATATACTCCCATTTGCTTGACTGGTCTTTTTCATTAACACTACCGAATTTCACCCCCATTTTCGAAGCTGAACTGTTGGCTATAGTTCTAGCGCTGCGAAAGCTACCTTTGAATGCATATAACGCAATCATAATCACGGATTCACTGTCAGTATGTATGTCGATTACAGCGTCAACAATATCGATGGCCTTAAAGACGCTCCTATGCTAGTCCCCCTCAGCTGCAGCCATGGAAATTAGTATGGGTACCTGGTCATTGTGGCTTAGAAGTAAATGAAATTACCGACTCTATATATAGCGCGAGCAGCATTGGAAGGGCCAGTATTATCAGCCCTTCTCGAAGTGGCCACTATAACTGCGACAAGATACAGAGAACTTTCGCTTCGTGCAGACGCTATGGAAGCAATAACGTCAACACCAGAATTTACTGACTTAACATCTTCGTGAAATTTGGTTGGTGTCCTACAAGACAGTTGGAAGCCATGATAACCAGATTTTTATGTAGTGTGCCCCCGTCAATATTCTATTCACATGGGCTGGTCTGGCGATATCACCGCTATGCAACTTTTGTTCAGAATCAGAAACAATAGAGCACTATTTTTTATCATGTGGCCAATGCAGATTGCTCAGAAAAGACTTCTAGTCATCTGATTCGCTAGCCTGGGGCTGAGCTTCACGATAGAGAATATACTTTTCTTCGGTGCTTCAAATCGGGGCTTCAGACATGGGAACGTTTTTTATGCAAATTGTAATTACCTTTATGAAACTAAAAGAATTAAGCTTTTAATTGCATAAGCATTATTCCTGCAGAAATCTTTCAACATAAACAGGAGCTTTGTTTAATCACACTAATTCCTATTTAAGATAATGAATGCATTGTCTGATCTGAACGAGTGACAAACAATTATTGCACTCCTTTCATGCTACCTAGGATGTCTTTTTCATTTTTTTTGGGGGGGGGGGGGGTATCGATATTGAATATGGAAAAAGTCTCACTGAATTAAGACATCGATTCTTAGCCGATCCCCCTGAGGGGGTACGAGCCATAGCTGTGGATTAATCATCATCATCATTTTTCGCATGATGCTCTGTGACCACAAGTGTTCATTTTGAAAAATGCATATTTTCCTCAAAAAAGAAATAGTGGGCAATGGCACACCCATTTTGGTATTAAATGCCTCATTTATATTCTTCATTAGCCTAGGCCTTTCATGCTTATGCCTTCGAGCAACTTTCCTTGCCAAGGTTACTGCTTTTCGATTGAACCAAAATAAAAAATGTCAGTGGGCACGGATTCAATGCTCATGATGACGTCAGCTTCACTGAGCCCCCTCTAGGACAAAGGCACAACAGACTACAAAAACTAGTTGAGTTAGAAGTATTCTACTACACGGTAGGAAAGGCTTTGCCAATATTTCTTAAATTCGCGAAGATTTATAGGCAGGCTGCCGCCATGTTATTACCTCAATCTAATTAATCTGCTCTACACACCTAACACTCTGTCACCCCTTGTTGTGTTTGCTTACTGAAATAATCTACAAAGAAACGAAATAATCTTCAAAGTATCCCTGAATTAGTTTTAATTTTGTGCAAAGACTTTGAGCCGGTAAAGCCATCCCTATAGTCATTGGTAAGCAATTTTTAATCTCTTTGTGTAAAGTCTGTGATTTATTATAGGGCTTAAAATCTGTGAATCGCGAGAGGTCATTGCGCTGCTGCTTCAGTCATTCTTACCGAACGCGTTCTTTTTTTAAAACGAAAATGTTTTATGCCAGGGTTCACAACATCTCCGCTCACGTACGTATTTCTGTCACGGATTCGACGTTGTTATATTATACACCACAGATCGCAAAGAAAAAAAAAATGGTAGCTAAGAGGTTGCCGCGGGACGTCGAGCCAGCGAGCCCTCGAATAGCAGCGCGTAGCGCTGACCACTACGCCACAGCACGCGTGATTTCAGATCGCTAACGGCAAGTCGTTTATGTACACCATATACCATTTAGCGGTTCTCATAGTTCCACAGATGCACGGCCGGGGTAGACTGCACCTGCGCGCTTCTTCTTACGGCCTTCGCAACGCATACTGTACGTGCCTCTCGCCACTCCTTTGAGGAAGGCGCTGCGACCCTGACCGACCCAACAGTAATGAAAAAATAGGGCACTGAGGAATCACAATAGGTATGATGTTTTGAGAGGAATATGGAAAGGGGTCATGGTTCCTAGTCTGACGTTCGGCAATGCGGTCTTGTGCATGAGATCAGAAGTTCAAGCAAGATTAGAAACGAAGCAACGTGGAATAGGTAGGCTTGCTTTAGGAGCTCACGAGAATACATCAAATCAGGGAGTACAATGTGACACGGGATGGCATCATTTGAGGGCAAGGAAGCTACCAGCAAGATACAATTTGAGAAACGATTGAGAAAAATGGGGGAGCGTTGGCTAGAAAGGTTTTCAGCTACTTGTACATGAAGAATGTCGATACGAAATGGAGGAAGCGAACCAGGAAATTGACGGGTAAATACTTATAAAACAGCAGGGGGCCAAACCAAAAAGAACTATCGGCTAAGAAGAAGGTGAAGGAAACGGAGACCAATATGTGGAGAATTGGCATGATTAAGTAGTCCGCACTAGAAATATATCGAACTTTTAAGCAGAAAATTGCCAAGGAAAGGATCTATGATAATACTCGGGGTAGTTCTCTACTGTTTGAGGCCAGGATGGAGTATTGCGAACTAAGAGATATCGGACCAAATACGGAGGGGTAGACACGGTATGCAGTGCATCTAGAGAAGAAGAGGAAACTGCCGAAAAGTTGATAATGTACTGTAAAGGGCTTCATGCTATAATTCAGGATGATGGCGCAGTTTTTCAAAGCACTGGGGTTTAGAGATAAGGAGGGCAAAATAGACTTGGCAAGCGTCTTCTGCGCCGTGCGGTGCAGCAGCCATCCCCACACAGAAGTGGCTTTTTGACCGCACAAAAGTGACGTCACTTAAAAAATTATTACCTAAAGCTAGTTAAATGTGCAAATTATTCGTGCGTAATGCGTTAAACCTACAAAGCCTTTACTAAACAAGTGTGTAACAAGTCAATTAGCCTAGGTTTGTTATTTAAATACATATTACAAGTATTTTGAATACAAGGGGGCGCCATAGGCGCTGCGGCTGCGAAAGGTAAACACTGCAAAATGGTAGCCGCCTGCGATGTGTTAGGTTTAGGTGGTGAAAACTCCGATGAAATCGTGGCCATGGCCTAGGCCACTCCCAAGGTGGACTGGAGTGTCGTAGCTGCTTCATGTTATTGCTGGATGCTTAGTTGAACCTGGTGGTTGGAGCTAGCGCGGCCGTCCACCGCGCCGCAGCTTCATCTAAGTGTGTGCGCCATAAAGTTTCTCAGTATGATGTGCGGTTTACAGTCGTTGGACGTACTGCATTTTCTAGATTGCAATGCCAAGCGTGGTGTTGTCAAAAGTGAAAGTGTTCTTGCTGCCGAGTTTTGCTTGTCGCGAAGGACAAGGTCGACGATGAAATAAATGCTTTCGCACGGTTCACGTGTGACTGACCGGACGCACATGCATGAAACCCCAGTGCGTCGGCGAAGTATTCATACAATAGATGGAAATAACTTTATTGTAATGTTCTTACGAAGCCTGTTATCTCCGAAGGTCAGAGCTACTGCATTGCCGTCTGTTTTGTCTAGTGCGAACACGTACGGCCGTTCTCATCCCTTGCTACGTGAATGCTCCCGTGCTGTCACAGGCCGCGCGTGTTATTGAGCAAGGCAGACAAGTAGTTAGATGGGCTAACGCCGTCGGCACTTGCCCTTGGGCATTGTTTATTAAGTGCTGATCGCCGAAAACATTGCGGTGACACGTCAGTATTTTTAAAGAAAGCGGCCTGCTTGTTACCTCGTCAGGTGATGGTACACTAAGCAACATAAAGAAAGTTGCCCGAGACTACGTTGCAGTGCACCTTTCTGTCATCAAAACTTTGATAAACCGTGAAAATCAACATTCCTGACACCTGTGCTGAAGAAACCAATACAGCCAGCTGCATTCGAGTTTTTGTGTCTTTTTGCGTCTCGCCGATTAAGAGCACTAATTCGCAAAACACTTTATCATAATAAATATAGTCAATCTTGCAAGAGTCATCGAAGATCCAATATTAAAGGGCCTGTGGACGGGACCACCACCAGCAGCAAGTCGAGCTAATGAGGCGGCGCAAATGTTAAAAAAATACTTGCGTGAACTAAAAAAAAGAGAAAGTATCGATAACTGCAATGGGATTTGAACCACTGACCTCACCAGTTCACGTGTAGCTTTAACCAACTACGCCACAGCTGCTTTTTTTTTCTTTATTGAGCTACGCCACAGCTGCCGATCGGTTTGAAATGACAAACAAGCCAATTCAGTATTCTTGTCACGCTAAACCTAAATAACATTTTTGTTCACTTTTTTGTATGAACGTAATTTTAACGGCTTTTATTGTTATGTCTAGACGTACCGCTAGACACTCCCGACTATTCAAAGAAAGCGCCTAACCGGTAAATGTACACGTCACTTCCGTGCGGCGCAGCAGCCGTTTCTGTGTGGGGGTGGCTCGTGCACCGCGCGGCGCAGCAGTTTCTGCCAATAGACTTTAAGCGGGTAAAATTAACTAGAAGGAGGTGATCTGATTGGTGGCTAAAGTCAAGGCATGAGTGAAAATTAAACCCTTCACTGCAAAGTGCCAGTCTTCAACTTCAATATCTAAAAGGAAATAAAAAAGATGAATCTAATTTTTTGTTCACTAAGCATTACGGC
Source organism: Rhipicephalus annulatus (assembly GCA_013436015.1). Lineage (NCBI taxonomy): Eukaryota > Metazoa > Arthropoda > Arachnida > Ixodida > Ixodidae > Rhipicephalus > Rhipicephalus annulatus. The sequence goes on from WOVY01013547.1 coordinate 160,444, forward strand.
TAGACGACGCTAGCCGCCGCCCAATTTTAAGGGTACAGCTTAATCAATCCATTCATTCATTCATTTTCCGCCGCTCCATACAGCGCGCGAACACATGAGTTCGGGCGCGCTTCTCCACTACCGCGCGTTGAAAAACATGTTGCCTAATTGTTGAAGGCACAGAAACGGTTTGTTTTTACTTCTTATTTACGCTAGGTGCATCGAGCTTAAGTTTATTGAAGAATGTGTAAATGTAAGAGCCCGAAGTACAGCTCTCCGCCATCAAACGTGTAGACATTCTTAGGTCTGAAAATAAATATTTTTGTCTGATAGGCACTGGAAATATTTGAACACTTTCACGAGAAAAACTTTGCCGAACTTCATAAATGTGTTGTTCACAGCCTAAAACGCTTCCTAGTCCGCTTGTGTGTGCAGGTGCACTACTTAATTGTCGTTCGCGTCAGTCGGTTTGTGTGGTTGACGAGGAGTAGGGCTGGACTGTTTGCAAAACTTCTAGCACATTTCTGCGTGGCAGGTGTTCAGAGGCCTTATCAGAAAAGACCACTATCTTGTCCCAAAGAGCTAGAAGCTCAGGCCTCGGGTAGTGTAGTTCGCTCCCCTCTTGTGCTCGCAGCAGCTTGTACAGCTGATGCTGCTTGTTGGTCGTCAGAAGCGCAGCGCAAGAGTTGCATCCGAGGTCTGTAATAAGCTTGGCGATGTAACCACAGAGGTATGCTAAGCCGGAGAAGGTGACAGATGGAGACGGACAAGTCTTGTACTCCGACAAAGACCTCAGGTCCTTATCAATTAAGTATTTTCAATATCATCGCAGCCTCTTCCTCAACTTCCACATTTGATAACTTGGTTTTGTTTGGTCTTGTGATGTGCAGCTTAACAATGTGGTCAAGAGCAGTGGTGACGGCTCTAGCATCCAGCATGCCGCCGCACATTGACCACACCCTTCGGAAGATTGCTTAGATGGGGTCACTGTTCAATTTCTTTGTCAGGACATAACTGACGCCTTGCTCCAGGAGGAATTCTGCTGTTTCCACCGTCGACCTTGTTGTAAAAATCAAGGCTTCTTACGCCTCGTTGGTGAAGCCAGCGCTCACGGATCTGATGGAATTTTTTTGTATTTTTTCCACATATAAGATAAACTCATCCTTCGGCCACAGTAGGCGATTGTCATTGCTCCTAAAGTGGGAGCTTTGTGGCCGCTTTCATTGAATGAAGTTTCAAGGATGTCCAACCATTTCTTCATGGAGTTCATGAATAAAATGGTTAAACTTTCTCCTTCGAAATCTCTGGCAGAACCCGTGGAATTTTGCTGAAGGTGCTCTACGGCTGCAGACACCAATTGAGGGGCGAAAACTTGAACTGCTCGCATCATAATTATTTTTTCCAAATTTAAACGGTAGACATGTTTCCTCGTCAAATTTCGGGCCAGCGTTACAGTCTTGTGTTTTTGATGCTCGTATGATATCTGCACAAATGCACCACTAATTACTTCTGTACCATCTGTGTGTTCACGTTCGAGGAACTGGTTTGTAACGTTTTTGAGAACGTGACACGGGTCGAAACTCGGAAAGATAATGCGGTTGGCGTCATGTGGATGACGTACAACTGTGTTGAGGTTGCTGTTATCCATCTGCTTAAACATCGTCACGTTTGCTGAATAATTATTTGTGACAATGCGAATGGTGATAAAGCCACATGATTCCACAGCAGCAAAGACCTCCTTCGCCCATGCAAAGAGGTACGAGTATGGAATCTTGTACCGACTAGTGGTACCATGCCAAAGACTGTATCCTATATATTATAGATGCACTTTTGTTTTATGCTAGCTTCATCTATTATTAATGAGGTCATATGTTGTTTGCTGCTGAGTAGCGAGGCCTCGTGAACCAGACTGTCCTGCATTGCTCATACCCGATGAAGTTGGGCTTGAACCTATATACCTCTGAACAGCGCAATTTGCTGGCAATGTCAGAATCTTCGAAGTGCGAGCGTGATCGTATACCCTTTTGGGGACAGAAAGCGCCATATCACACACTCCCTAACAACTTCTCCTGGGTACGCTGAAAGCTTATCTCCTTAACATTTTATTTGATGCAAAAGGAACACGGCCTTTTTCTCTCCTTTCTGTGCATCTGTTGCGATTTTCTTAACACACGCGTGGTGCTTGCATTCGCAATAATATGCGGACGCCTTTTCCTTTTCTTTCAACAACTGCTGCACCTTCTCACATTTCGAACGAAGGTACGACACCTGGGAGCGTAATCTTCCTATCATAGCCAGTTATCGACCCGCGCGATGAGCATTGCTGTTCATTGTTTGCGTACAAACACTTACTGCTTCTTGTTCAGTGAAAGCATCTTGTGAAGTCGCAACATCCAGGTTTCGTTCGTTGGTCTCCGCTTTTCGCTTTCTTGATGTTTGGCGTAGGGCCGAAGCTCGTGAGGCAGGATCTTTGCGGGGCTTCTTTACACTTGGTCTCATCTAGCAAGGATAGTCCTCGAAAAGAGTGGGCGAAGAGTCGGAAAGAAGTTTTCTAATGTGGCACGCAGGCACATAGCCTACATCGCGGAAGCGTCTGCTGCATACGACAGTCGATGTAGACTTGTCGTTGATGATAAGGTTCTCTCTCGCAATATTATTTTGCCATTCAGCGCATAGTTCAGCACTGCTTGGGATTTGGTAAAAAGAAATTTTCCCGAAGAGGACTGGTAATACGGAACATAACAATACGCCATCGCACATCTAATATATATCCATACGTACTGCTCGTACTGAAGGTTGTACGACCGTCTTCCCGAGTCGAAAAATCACTGCACACTGTACACTGAGAAAGCTCTGAAGAAAATGCAGCCGCAGCGGGCAAATACCAGAATACAGCATGTGTCACTAGAGGGAAAGAGAAATCGGCAACAAATTTGTAGAGCCACAAGAAAATTAAAAAAAAGAAAAAAATGTTTACTTGCCGAAAAGCTGAAATGTAAGTTTATCTTCCTAAACATGTTCTTCCACGAACTCGAAGTATAGCGCAATGTCACACACTTCGGGTGAGGCCCCACCGATCCAACATCGACGTGCGGCAGACTCGCAGGCTTGCACTTTACGCTTCGGCATGCGACGCCTGAAAGGCCTTGAAGTGGCACGTCTCAAATTTATTTGCAGGTCTGTTGACCCGTGCGTGGAGACACGGACATTTGCTTGAACACAAACAAGCATTTATTCCAAACAAGGGTAATAGGCAGGAGATTACAAAAATAACAGAGGGAAAAAACACTATTACGCGATGAAAAAAAACAAGGCTAACTGTACTCTATAAGAACATTACAACAGGCAAAGACAAAACACAAATAGGCGAAATTTTAATAAAATAACAACATGATGAAACAACAGGAGATACCAATAAAATTTAAGAAAAAAAGATCATGTTTGCGCTTCGGAATTTCCACGTGCAGCGTAGCGCACGCTACAATTATTTAAAAGCTGGTTAAAATAAAATAACAGTTTCAAAATAGTGACAATAAAAAGTTCCATACGGACTTGGCCAGCTCTTGGTACACATAGTTGAGTTGACGGGGTGTCACTGAAAATGTCGCCAGCTTAGTAGACAACGAGGGTGCCCGGTATCGCAGCCGTCTCAAAACGTTGCGCGGGTCACCCCATGCTCGCCGCCTATGCGAGACTCGCGACACCGACGACCACACTTCTTGCTGGCTGCACGTCAACTGCCCATTCCGATGCAGTCCAAACTCTTTCTGGGCGTGTGGCAGCTTGGGCTAGTTGGTATGGCACGACGATAGTTAAAGCGCGAGAACAAAACGACGACACAGCCTCTCGAGGTCATTTCTGTTTCCTCCACACATGTTTCTCCTTTTGGTACTGGTGTAGGAAAGACGCGGCGGCGCCGCCGCTGCGTCGCCAGCCGCCGGATGTCATCTCCCCAACACAAAAGCGCCCTTCCTTGGACGATGGGCCGTGCGGGTGAAACGAGGATTGCAGACGTTTGTGACAAAGCCCCCTCCTCAAGAATATTGCTTCGTAATATTCAAAGAAATCCCAAACACGTTCGAGAGTTTTCGGAATTCCGGTCGTTCCCCAACGCGTTCTCTTTTTCGCGCACCATTTCACTGACGTGGACGATATCGCAGAGAACTCACGACACGCTACACTTCAAAGTCTCTATACAGATGAAAGTCACAACTCGCGCACTACGTCACTCCCACCCCTAATGAAAATTAATTTTGAGAGTCTAATGTGCAGCTAATGCACACCTAATGAGTCACTAGATTGAAACTAGACCTGCAAAGCCTAATGTTTATTAGCATCAGGTGTGCAATAGAGACTCAGATGACAACATGCACCAGTATTTCTGATGATGAAAGTACGCAGACTTTCCAGTGCGTGTCCTAATTTCAAAACACATCACAATGAAAAAACATTTTTGTTTATCTTTTAGAGCCAACAAAAGCTCAATTTCTTACTACTAAATGTAATAATTGCGGGAATTCTAAATCCCAAAACCACAATATGATAATGAAGAACGCCGTAGCGGAGTGCTTCCGAAATTTCGACGATCTGTGATTTCTTAACGTGCACCTAAGTCTAATTCAATTACTTGCTGATCTCGACATTTACGTACATGTTGTCTTTCGGAAATCTAAAACACTAAGCAGTTTGTATTCTCATAAAATATAACATCGACATGACGAGAATGTCTTCGTATACATGCTTAAGTGTAAATCAGCTAGACAATAATAATAATAATAATAATAATAATAATAATAATAATAATAATAATAATAATAATAACATTCCAAGGTCTCTTATGCATTATTCACGTAAGACAACTCGAAGACGATAGCCATCTCTTTCTTTTTTCCAATCAGTTAATGTGTTCATTCTGCCGCCCTTCGAAAACTTCCTGCAACTAATGTGGTTACGCATTGCCTCCACGGTTAATGACACCGTTTTGCGTAGCCAATCAGCCAGCCAGCCTTTGGACAAGCTATGATGGCATTGTGTGCGATGTACTTTATCATCTCGCGCTACAATGACACGTCATCTCGTGGTGATTACTTTTTGCATGCATCTATCATTCCCTACATAGCAGGATGCGAGACGCTTCCAATGGTCAAATTTTACTTTTAATGAGGCATCTAAGGGTTGCGATTCCATTCGTAATCAATGATTTATTATTTACTTATTCATGTATCGTGCCCAGAAACAATTATAAGGTTGTACATGTGCATATAAAAACAACAATAACGATTATTATTATTATTATTATTATTATTATTATTATTATTATTATTATTAATGATGAGATATTCGTGCCAGAAGCGCGATGTGAAGGCAAACTTTACTGGGGCATTCAGGAATGCTTTCCACCCCCTTGCGCGCATAAATTTTGAATATGTATTTAAATCTAACAAGCGTAGCGTCGATCGCTTACGCAGAAGCGGTACCCCAAACAGTTGCATAGACGTTCCAATTGGCCATTTGCATGGAGGGGGATGGTTCCATTAGCCGATCAGTGGACACCAATGATTGATTGATTTGTGGGGTTTAACGTCCCAAAACCACGTTATGATTACGAGAGACGCTGTAGTGGAGGGCTCCGGAAATTTCAACCACCTGGGGTTCTTTAACTAAATCTGAGAACACGGGCCTACAACATTTCCGCCTCCATCGACAATGAAGCCGCCGCAGCCGGGATTAGATCCCGCGACCTGCGGGTTTGCAGCCGAGTACCTTAGCCTGTAGACCACCACGGTGGGGCTCAATGGACACCGAGGGCAGCACAGGAGATAAACTCATCGTATCGTTGTAGTGAGCATATGAAAGCGCATTTAAATATCAGTCATACTTTTACAACAAAAATCTGACTGGGAAAGGCAGCTGCCAAATGTGTGCCCTTCTCCCCCCTCCCCGGAACCGGTAGGTTGTATAGAGCGAAGGCGTGATGGAAAGGAAGAGAGAAGTTTTAATGCGCATTCCTGCCTCTCCCCCTGCCACTGTTTTGCTGTCACAACGCTAGCTGTCACGTAGAGACAGCCGCGTAGATAAGAAAAAAAAAGGGAGGGTAAGGAAAGGAATCCCTCGTTGATCTCGGGGAAGGGCGGGGGGGGGGAGAGGAGCAGGCGAATAGTCATTTTGCACTATGTATACCACGCCAAAATAAAAAAAAAGCGCCCGAAAGGCGCGGGGAGGGGGAGGGCAGAAAGGGGTAACGGACTCGGTGTGCCAACCCCTGGCTACAGTGTACTAGAATGTACAGAACAGCGCACCAACATCAACAGCGAATGTACAGTGTGCAGAACACCACTGCGTAGAGACGTAAAGGAACGGACACCCGGTCAGATACCTTTCTTCTCTGTAGCGCAGGAATGCATGCCATTCATTCTTTTCTGCACACGAGCAAAGCCGCTGCTGCTAAAGCATTGCCCTTGAGATCTGTACTTATTGGCATTGTGTTGCAAAGACTCAGAGATGGCCATTGCTGTTTGCACGAGTTGTGAAGCCTTTTTTTTTGTTATGCAAAACAAAATACAAACAACTGCATAACTACACATATTGCAAACTAATAATTAAGAAGTCTTCATTTGGCTTGAAAAGCTATAAATACAGTTGATTGTTATTTTAAAGTCTCTATATAGTGACTTGTTAGTGCTGCTATTTGCACACTTATTTTGGTTAAGCTTGTAAATCAGCAGTTGCAACAGGCCTCGTTGTACTGTGGGCTCACCATTAGCTTCACGCAAGAACATGTGCAGCAAGTCAGCGGTTACATAATTGCCGTGTTGATAGATATTTCGTGAATTGTATACTGATCCTCCTTTGGAATTCGTCTACGGGATAGTTTCCGCGTGTCGGGAAGTTCTGCTGCTTTGATCGAGTGGCGGACGAAGACTCGCCGTACGTTGTCTGCTCCAAACAGCCGCATCGGACGCGCGCCTTCGTGTTCGCTCTGAAAAGTGATTTCTTCCTCCATTTATCGATTACTCGTGTTTTTCGCGTGATGAAATGTCGAGTGGGCTTCCGAAGACAATGCTCGAACCCTGGTGTGACAAGCAGTAACTGATGTTATGCGAGAGCGTGAGCTTTTTGACGGGCGACTGAAGAGTGCACAGCCTATGCCAAAACTTCGGTAAGTTGGAGAAAGTCGCTGAACTACGTAGCTGGGTTACTTCATTGCGTGAGAAATGGTATGCAGGAAGCGATGGCCCGGGCGGCTTGTCGGCACAGCGGGGATGACGAACCAGAGACCCGATAGGGAGGTATGTTTTGAGGTGGCTTATTTTATATCACCGTAAGAAACAGTCGCTGTGTGCATTGATTACATGTTTTAGATTCGCGTTGCGCTACGTGATCTATCGTTGGGTCATGCAAGCCTCCTGTCGTGCTGTCATTCCTTGGCTGTTTACTGCACGTGATTATCCTCTGATCCCTTGTCGCCCTGTAAAAGTGTCTCCTTTTAAACATACTTGTGTCGCGAGAGCAGTTCACGTTCACCCAACTCGATAGTTTGTGCGTTTTTACGAGCAAAACAATCACACGACTGGGCACGTAGATAGAAAAACGCACAACCCTGTCAAGCACACACGAATGTTATCGTGGCTGCGCTCCGAATCCTTGTGCCAGAAATCCATGTAATTTCTCTATGGTTAGAATTTCACCCCAGCTGCCTCATAAATATTTTAAGCGAGCTAACTTGAAGTATACGTATTTCAGTAATCTACATTATGTGCTGAAACTAATAGTACACTCCTACCGCTGCATTGAAGATACGTTGATATCGAGTGTTAGTAGAAGACTATGGGAAATCAATTTAGTTAATTAAGCTAACACATGACACCCTTTGTTGCAATATTTAAATGAACTTTTGTTAGCTATATAAATATTTGTTTTCTCCTTGAAGCATACCAGGTGCTTCAAGTTGTATTTCCATGCTTTCTTTTTTACATCAGGGTTGTACTGATATTGCCTACTTGCTTGTGTGACGAGGATGTATAACCTATGTGTAGCATTCAGGGATGTAGTATTTATTTTGTTTTGTGAGGCAGTAAATTAGAAGCAAAAAGATATTATTCCTATGTTTCCAGATGTTGACAGAGAGTTTCAGAATAATAATATTTTTGCAAAGGGCTTATGTAATAAAAGAAATCCTACAGATAGCTTGTGTGAACAAAAGTCAAACTACGTGGTAATTTGCTTCAGAGTACCAACAGTTTGTTTCCTGAATAGCTTACATTTATGATGTAATACAATATATATGGCTCATTCTTACGCACGCCATGTGCGCATAAACCATGCACTCTTTGCAAATATTGTTTTCATCATTTTGATCACCCACACACATGCGCATGCTCTGCATAGTGTTATTACACAGTTTTGTGAATGCGAAACATTCATTGGCACTCTGTCAATTGTCAGCAAGAAGGGGCTAGTCCAATATTGCCTGTTTTGATTGTGCCATGATTGCTTTATTCAAGGATTTACCCTTTAATGTATCAAGTATACCGGGTCCCGCACAACGGGTTGGGAGTCCTCCAGGCAGAGTAAGCTTCACCACTGGGGCGACGCGTCACAGCTCCTCGAAGCCCGCCTGTACCCTGTTTAGCTACCGGTGGGTAGCCGGCTGGCACTGGGGATCGAACCCCGCACCTCCCGTAGCTGAAGCGGACGCGTACGTGCAATGCCACAGCTACGGTTAATGTATCAGTATACACTTTGCTATGACATGTTTGGTACTCGCTATCTGTGTGTGATATAACGTTTGTTGTGTGCGAAAGTAATATTTTGTGGTATTTTTTATGTGTCAGCGATGACAGCTGTTCATGGTCCCGACACAGAGAACAGGTTGCAGGGCGCGATTGGAGCGGTCTTCCAGCAAGCCCTAACGAGCCTTATTAAGTAGTAGGCATTTCTTTTTGTTACCACAGAGGGATATTTCAGACACATAGCACCTATTGAGGTATAGCATACACCGTATTTTAGCTTAGGTGTGGGAAGGCTATGTCCTGCACTTCAGTGCAGTATTCCTTGGACATGAAACATGCATCATTTGGTTTGTAATCCTTGAACATGGAATGTTGCCAGAGCCAACGGAGGCGTCTTGATAATGGGAACAGCTGTTCCTTGTCACTGCTGTCTTGAGCAAGGCAAGAGTTCTTGTTAAAGGGTTGCACAAGGAAAAACATTCAGCATTGTTTGTTAAACATTGGGTAATATTTAGCTCAATATAACTTAAAGATGAGACCGGTGCACTTTAAACAAAATGGGTTATTGGAACGGAAGCACAAAATGTACGGCGTAATGCTTACGCTGTATTTTTTAGTGCTTAGGTTGCAATTAACCATTTTATATAATGTTGGGGCACGTGCTGCGTCCTCTCTCATGGTCTTTGTGTTACATTGTGCTAAATATCACATAAGTTGAAAAGTTGGCTGCAGCGACATTCCCTCTTATAGGATTTGTTGGTCTTTTCAAGTTTCCTCCATTAACATCTATTTTGTTTGGACTGTCATGAAATTGTGTGCAGTAAAATCTTACTTATAATTATGTTTTGCTTATTGTCGTGATGATTGCTTTTACCTTAATTTTTTTCTAGTGGATATCAAAGATTTCCACTAAAATAAATAAATTCGTGTTCAAGGAAGTCACGGGGGTTGCTGTTTCAGCTCGTTTTCGAATTTTCATGTGTATGAGCAGATTTGTGGTATTTTTTAAAGTTGTAGTGCAATCTTGTTTTAAGTAACATCGTGCAACATGCAAGTACTTATTCCTTTCTAACAAAGCCTTCTCAGATAATCCTCATGCCTGAGAGTTTCATCATCTGAATTAGGGACAGCTTTTTTTGGGAGGCAGCACATACTCATGTTTCATCACATTGTTTGGAACATGTTCCCACTACAATCTATGGCAATACCATGAATATGTTTATGTAACACAGCTCACAAGACATAGAGGCCTATCATACAGAGAAGTGTAATCAGTGTGATAGTGCCTTGAATAGCCTTGTTGGACTGCAAAGTTAAATTGTTGAATGAATTCATGCTTTTTTGGAAGTACAGTGCTCACGTATTGAAACAGGACACTCGGAGCGTGTGGCCGACGGTACATGTGCCGCCGCTCGTGGGTGTGCGCAGAACCAATGTGTTGCGTTGTGGTATAGGGCGATACGGGGAAGACCTATGGAGCATGGCTACTCCTTCTGATTGCCAAATTGTCGGCCTGTAGTTCACCACGTGTACACTACCAGGGCAGCGCTGCAAGGCTCATGCACATTCGCATGTCTACTAAACTGGCTCGCCGCTGCGCACAACTTTTATTGCCAAACCAGCAGACGACCCTCTCGTTCTGCGTGCTTAGGCAATGCAGTACGCATGCTGTGCAAGTAAGACGTAGGACTCAGTTAGTAGATTGCGCCTTGTGTGCGTTTGTAGACATGATAAACATCTGCACAAAAGCATGAAAAGTTTACTTCGTGGTTTCTGTCTCGAAAAAAAAAAGAAAATGTGTGGCATGCTTACCTTCATTCAACATGAAAATAATATCATTTATTAGTGTTGTTAGGACAAACTGCAGCCATTGTTGAATAAAAATGCGAGAAGCTCGCTCGTTCTTCTGTGGCCAACAGCTCTACAAATGCTTGCCACCCAAAATAGCCGCACTATTCACTGTTTGGGGCGAGACAAGAAAGTACTTAGTTATTGTTTTATTGCTGCACGGAAATAGGCCCGTGGCTGGTACTTTTCTTTTTCGTTGTGACAAAAAGCTTGAAAAACTTCTTATGCTTTTGTGCAGCTATTTATTATGTCAACGAGCGCATTTCAGGCACAACATCTTAGCGGTATCCAATTACTTATTTGCGCAGCCTACGTGCCCCATCGTCGAAGGGCGCCGATCGAGGGCGTTGTCTGCTAGCATCACAATATAAATGGTTCACACAGTCCTCATCGATTCGGGCTGCATGTATGCAAAAAAGCGCGAGCCTTGCAGCGCCTTGCTGGCAGTGTGCAGTTTGTGAACTAAATGCCAACTCTTTAGCGACCGGAAGGAGTAAGCCTGCTCTTTAGCTGTTTTTGCCCTCACTCTATACAACAATGCAACATCCTGGTTCCGCGAGCACCCATGAGCAGCAGCACATGCATTGGCGGCCACGTGCTACGAATGTCCTATTTCAATCCGTGAGTACTGTACATATATGTTGACCATACTGGCACGTTGGTACGTACTAGGAAACAGGAGTGCAAGCAAATACATGGACTGCTGCATCAATTATTCTTTCTGTGTCAGCGTCTTAGCTCATGATGCTGTTCACTCCTGAGTGTACATTTTATTTCCTGGCTAAGCTCCTACATACACTCTAAATTGTATTATCTCTGTGACGTAAGGGTTCAGGCGATATTTTGGGCATCTGCATGGTCTAAAATAGTCATGAGTTTTACACTGTGATGTGCTATTTCCTTAAATACTTGAGTAATGCAAGTGTTCGGTCGGGTTGGTAATTCATCGCCTAGAAACTTTTGTAAGGTACGGCAAAATATCAACAGAGACAAGGGAGAGGACACAAAGTAGCGCTAGCTCGTGTTGTTGCCCTTTTGATTGGGCATGTTTTTACTGCTGTTGAAAGTTTTCTTTAGAAAGAGTTCCTATCCTTGTCCTATCAAGACGTTCAGTAAATGCCAACACACCCCAGTGTAGATTCTTGTGCTTATTAATGACCAGCGATCAATTTCATAATTTGCAATACTGGCTAGTGAACATGGGCAACTGTGCACTCTAAAGCATGGAGCTAGGTAAAAATATTTCCTTTTTTATAAAGGTTTTGTCACATCTTCAATGTACCTAAATAATGTATTTTTAGCTATTGAATAATATGTAAAAATAATCAAGGGTACAAAAATGTCTTGTTTGCTTCCTCCAATCTGTTGCTTGTAGAAAGATGTGTAGAAATGACCTGTAACATGTTACAACATGCATATCTGTGTAATATACTGTAGGTTACAAAAAGGACAATTTTTGAATTGTTTTCGCTAGAGTTGTGTAGCTGTATCACCTAGACGTAGCTCTACATTTTATGTGCCTGTTTGTTGCTCAATTTTATCTTGCACATAGGCTAGCGCATAAGAGTGGGGGCAGCCCCCTCTCCCCCAACTTGTTAACTAAGACGGGGCTACAAAATTGGAAGCTTACTCAACTAAGTAAGGGGGAGTGCCGTGGTGAACCTCCCTGCCACCCAAGTGTAGGGAACCTCTGCACACGCCTATGACTTTGCACCTCTGAGCATGAATCCTCAATAGTTCTCAGTTAAAGAAGAGGGATTTTAATGTGGAAGCTTTGTGTAAAACAAAGTTGCGGAATATAGACCCACTGTTGCATGCCGTAGTCATACATTGGGTGCCATTGGAATCGTGAAAGGAGGTTATTCTGCAATATTGCCTTAGACAAGCTGACTCAGCTGATTTCTCTGTTCGTGATAGCTGGCTTCTCTCCAATTACTGATCAATCGGCAGCCCTCTGAACTGATGTATAGTGGTTAGTTTTTTTTTCAGTGCAGCATGAAGTCAAGGCTATGTGGTTGACATTGAATCCAGAAAGATTATTTAATATAACTAACTGATAAATGTATATCACTATTTAAAAAAGGCATAACTCATCAATTGTAATGCCTATTCATGTGCTGCGCTAAAATGTATGCTTCAGTGCCATCTAAGTATTTATGTTCTCTCTTGCAGGTTTTAAATACAGCAGCGGTGCCACCACGACGGTGCTACAAAAGACCCCATCATCAGTGCAAAGTCAAAAAATAAATACAAATGCAGTTATACCTGGAAATGTCTTATTTGGTGTTTCTTTGTTTGTTTGTACTTATAAAACAGGACTTTCGCAAGAATTGTGAACAAGGACGAACTAGCTCCATTTATTGTCCTATCTGTACTGAATTTCTTGACAATGTAATGCGTGTTTCCAAATGCAGGCATTATATACTTGCAACTTTATTGATCAGCTTCGAAAGATTCTGACGTGTAAAAAACTATCATCTGTTCGTTGGTGAAAGTGGTCCATTGGTATTTCCTTTACAATCCTGTAATTTGTGCACACTTTCATATTAATAATGAAGCGATTTATTGATCTGCTTTTCAGCAAGTGTTCTGTTGATGGCATAGGACCTTATTCTACAACGCGATGTTTGATGTCAACCTAATGCATATGCTCGATAGCACTTCACTAGACAACAGCCATCAGAAACTCAGATGTCAGGACTCTGTAGACTAACGCTAGCGAATGGTCATCAGAAACTCTCATGTAGGGCCTCTATAGACTTATGCTAGACTATAGTCATGAGAAACTCTGTCATAACTCTATAGACTTACGCTAAGCTATAGTCATGAGAAACTCCAATGTCATAACTCTATATAGACTAACAGTGGCCAATTACTACTAGACTCACATTAGGTACCCATTAGAAAAGCGCATTAGACTGACATTAGACAGTTTCAAGATTGTGATGTTGAATGACATTAGCCTGTTTATAAAAGTGCATAAAATTTTTCATTAAATCTTTCAAATTTTTTCTTTTGTATGTGTGTACACACATACGAAAGGAAAATTACAAAAATACTGCAAACTTCAAAGCACAAGCCTTCTTTGATGCCACATATTCAAACATACACGCTTTAAGCGGTATAGAAAAGTCGCTTAATGACGCGCAGCTTCCGAAAAGGATGAACGAGAAAGAAATCAGCATGATTGCGCAGTTCCTTAACTTGCTGTACCCTAAAGCGCCTTATTTCAAAATAATAATAAAAAAGAAAGCCTTGAATATCATAGCATCATGTTTATCGCACATGTGTACTGTGATATACTTCAATAGTATGACCAACCAGTATTTAAAAAAAAGCCCAACTAAATGAAGTAACAATGTCCCTAAAACAAAGCTTCCCTAACTGAACAGTAATAAGTTGAAACAACAGAACATCGTCTACAATCACACAGACGACGAAATAAAACCACTGAAATAACTAAGCTGTTGGTACCCCCATTTATGGAACACTCCGAAATCGAAAGACGTAAATGAACATTGTTTCAAAAAATCAGTCATTTGCCTTTAAGCTTACGTTGATTGATATGTGGGGTTTAACGTCTCCAAACCACCATATGATTATGAGAGACGCCGCAGTCGAGAGCTCCAGAAATTTTGACCGCCTGGGGTTCTTGAACGCGCACCCAAATGTGAGTACACGGGCCTACAACATTTCCGCCTCCATTAGAAATGCAGCCGCCGCAGCTAGGATTCGATCCCGCGACCTGCTTTAAGGTTACGTTGGCATTTCGATGTACGCAACCACTATTCGCGCTCGAGGTGGTCGCGCTCTTGGGGAGCCGTTCGAAGCAACCAGGGCAGACAAAACAGCGGATGGTCGCTACCCGGACGCCTGTTTCCCGATAGTTTGCCCGTGGTAGCAAGCCATCGTCGACAACGCGTTCTACTGAAATGGGTCTCGCGACTACATCGCGTCGTCCAGCCATAATGTGCTCCTTCCCCGTGCATTCCGCTCATCGAACACCAAAATGGAGTGGTGGGGGTTTCGCTAGCCGTTTTGCTAGCGCCACATACACCAAATTTGGTGTTACGTTACGTGACATCAATGAATGATGAAGGTATATGTATGGTGCAAGCATGATAATCATGACCCGCGTGCCGTGTATTAACATAACAACATACCACGCTCAGGATTTCCTCGCGGCCGTTTCGCTTGTGCCGCATGTATACCAAATTTGTTATTACATAAAGTGAATGGACGACGAATGTAAATGACAGGTCTAAAATCGATAATCATGATATGCGTGTCATGTAAAGCATGACTAAATGCTACGCTCATAGCGCGCTAGCAGTCGTTTTGCTTTCTCCCCATATACCAAATTTGGTATCAGGTGACGTGAATAGATGACAAAGGTAAATTACACGTCAAATCATCTTAATCATGACATGAAAGTGATCTACGGCATAATTTACATCCACCTCGTAATGTTGTGAGGATTTTAAAGTGACATATCAACCTCCCTCCTTTGCGCTTCGCATATCATCGATTCCCACTGTACGTGGAGTCTGCCAATTTTTTCGCATTCGGTTGGTACCCCCCCCCCCCCTCTCACTAACACAACGCTTTAAGATAGGGTAAGCTCCATTCCGCACTGCAATATTAAAGTTGTGTAGACACCAAGAGCCCTATCAGGAAACGAAGCGCAAAAAAAGAAAAATCACAGCATATCCGCGGAGTGAAAGATGATGAGTGGGGTGAAGAGTCCTTCCATCCGGGTGTTCGTCCGTCCTTTTGTTTTTGCTTCTTTCTGTACATCCGTCTGGGCGTCCATCAGTCCGTTCGTGCCTCTGTCCATGTGTCCATATCCATCCTTGCGTCCGTATGAACGGACACAGAGGGGCAGGAACGGACGGATGGATGGACGCACGCGTAGCAGACGCCCCTTGATTTCCGTGTGCTCCCGTGAGCGGAAAGCCCCCGAGTCCTGACAAGTCCGGCACAGCAGCGGCACTGCGCGGCAGTTCACCGCAAAAGGCCCACGTGGGAACCAGCGCTTTGAACTGTCACCCTTTCTAGGTCACTCTACGCGTACTCTCCGCCTATGACGCCAGGTAATAATAGGCAATTTAATAATGAAAACGGTGTCGAATGCCATGTTTTATACTAAAAGGTCGACGTGACTTCAGCATTTCTAACGATCACCGGAGAATTACACGTCCTCGAGGTATGTTTTTCTTTAAATGTGCATAATAAAGTTGATGTGCCACCAGCACTGGAATAGGGGCGTGACTTTATGGGTATATTGAAACATTTTACATGTGCGCGGATGAAGTTGACAGGAACACCGGAAGTGGTCTCGTTCCTGTCATCTTCATCAGCCTAAAAATAACAAATTCAATGAGAGATCAGGGCTGGATAGCTGTTGCGCTGAAAAAGAGCATCTGGCGGGGAGTCGCGCCCAGGCGACCGGCTGCAGTGTACCATGGTCAAAGAACGCGCGTGCACCGCTGCTGTTCTTCACTTTGCAGCGAACAGCTCCAGAAGTCATTGCGCCAGTTCTATCATACTCTGGTTTAGAAAAATAACTATGTCCGATGGCTACTACTCTCACATAAAAAGAAATTGGCAGAACCAAGGTACAGTGGGAATCAATGAAATGCGAAGAATGAAAGAGAAATGTTGATATGTCACTTTAAAATCAGCACAACGTTATGAGGTGGGGCAAATGAAGCCGTGCATGACTTCCATGTCATGATTATCACGTTTGGATGTGTCGTTTACGTTCGTCATCTATTCACGTCACGTGATACCAAATTTAGTATATGTGGAGATAGCGAAACGGCCGCGAGCACGCTATGAGCGTGGTATGTTGTCATGTTCTTACATGACACGGGTTCAGGATTATCATGTTTGCGCCAGTTATATACTTCATCATCCATTGACGTCACGCAACACCAAATTTAGTATATATTGCCACGTTCTAGTTCTCAAGTTTTGTTATAGCCCCAATACACCACATAATTTTGAGCGCAAACCACGCCTGCAGTCTTCGAGAAGCTTCAGGAGTGTAGTAGATCATTTCCATAAAATCACGCCCACTCCGCTAATTACACAGATTATTCTAGAGCCTATGTCACCGCTAGCGATAACACTAGAACATTCGACGGCAAGTGTATTAATACCGACGTGTTTCACCACTTGTCAGTTTTATCGACGGCTGACGCTCCGTTCGGCGTCATCAGTGAAAGCCTGCTACTGTGATCCGACTATCCGTTTACCGGGCACACGTTCGCCCAAATAAACAGTTTAATCTTCTACGTACTCTCTGCTTCTTCGTCGACGTCACGACCCCGTGACGTCTGGTGGAGGTGCTGCTTCTTTGATGTTCCGGACGCCCCCTTCATGCCGCGAGCCCAGCCCAAGCGGTATTATGGCTGCGAGTCCACATCGAACGTCCACGCCTCAGGAAAAAGGCAATCTGTGTCAAGGCCAGCACGCGAGCCCGCCTGATGCGAACAACTCAACGGCATCATCACCCGGCGGCGCCTGTCTGTCCCGCAATGCACTGCGAGCCCGATCAGCCCACGAGCCCGTTGAAGCAATCGGTGTCTTCCTGTCTGGCGAGTCTGACGCAATGCGTGGCGACGTCACTCGTTCTTGGGTGCAGCCATGGACAGTGCAGCAGCTCCGGATACGATGAGAATGACGCAGCCCAGCGGCGACTCCATTGGAGGATTCTGACCTCACGACCAGTGGCGCTTCTGGTTGGACATTTGGTTACTCAAAGAATCCACCCGGTGCATATAAAAAAAGCCCTGCGGCGCGTCGCGAGCAGTAGACCTATGTGTCAGAGGAGAGAGAGCTCGGCTTTTCGAGTCGCTAAACTGTCGGCCCTAGTGCCGAATTTGTAACGCCTCTGTATATATGCTGTACATAAACATTGTTTAACTCACCGTCGTCTCGTCCGCTCGTCTATCAGATCTGCGCAAAAGCAGTCGCGAGCTGAGAAACCTACGCTACCAAACGGCTGGTGACCTTCCCGGCGGAGTTCGAAGCAGTGGCGCCTTCGGGACCGTGTTGGCGTCGCCGTCTTTCGAAACAGCGGCAAAGAAGACATGGACGCCAACTGTGAACAGCGAACAAGCCGCAGGCAGAGGGGACTACAATCAGAGTACGGGCCCCTTCCTGAAGCAGCCAGGCAGACCCGGATACCGACATCAACTACAGCAACCATAACCGCCCCCGTGCAGCCTGCCCCAGTCATTCTCCGGGAGCCCAAGGAACCCCCAACGTTCCATGGATTTTCAGGTGAGGACTCGAAAAGCTAAGTCAAAATATACGACCAAGTCGCCGCCTTGAACAGCTGGGACCCCGAGAAAAAATTACGCCGCGTCTATTTCTACTTGGAGGCGCTGCGAAGACGTGGTATGAAAACCATGAATCCACACTACGAACGTTGTTGCGCACGTTCACGAGCGTCATCCGCAAGGAAAGGGCTGCCACAATGCTGGAGACAAGGGTGCAACTTCGTCATGAAAGCGTAACCCTCTTCGTCGAAGAGATGACCCGACTCTTTCGACACACCGACTCCAAATAGGCTGATGAAAAGAAACTCCGGTTTCTCATGCGCGGAGTCAAGCAGGAACTGTTTGCGGTACTTGTCCGGAACCCACCCAAGACTGCCAGCGAATTTCTCGCCGAGGCCACAACTACAGAAAAGGCGCTTGAGATGCGCACCACACAATGCAACCGCCGCGCCTCATTGAACTGCACTGATGCCTTCAGTACCGCCGACCAGCGCGAGACGATTCGAGTGATCGTACGGGAGGAGCTGCGGAAATTGTTGCCTTCAATAACGCAGCCTCAAGCTAATTCGATCACTGACATTGTCCGCGAAGAAGTTTGGTAGTCGCTTAGAATCGCAGAAGCACCGCAGCCTGAACCGGAAGCAATGAGCGACGCCACTTCAGTGCGCCGCAACGCCCCTCCACGCCCTCGTCAGGACACAGCCTCGCCGCAGTTGTTCCGCCAGGCACCACCGCCACCACCGCCGACGCCATACCACCCACCGGCCGGCCAACGCTACGCTTCAAGGAAAACTGATGCTGGCGCACCCCTGACCACCGCCCACTGTGCTACCACTGCGGCGAGGCCCGGCACACTTACCGCCGTTGCCAGGCCAGTACCGACAAATGGGACTGCGTGGCTTCGCCGTCAATGCACCACGTCCGAAGCCAGGGGAACGGCCGCGTGACATCGCCGACTACCTGACAGGAACTCGGTGGACACCACGAAGTCCTTCCCGTTCGTCGTTTTCCAGCCGATTGGTATGGACCTACTGGGGCCGTTCCCGACGTCGGCTTCGGGAAACAAGTGGATCGTGGTAGCTACCGACTACCTCACCCACTTCGCCGAGATAAAAGCCCTGCCGAAAGGCAGTGCATCCGAGGTAGCTAAGTTCTTCGTCGAAAATATCATCCTACGTCACGGCGCCCCGGAGGTCCTCATCACCGACAAAGGAACGGCATTCACTGCTGACCTAACTCAAGCGATCTTGGCATACAGCCAGACAAACCACTGCCGGACGACAGCGTACCACCCACAGACCAACTGCCTCTCCGAGCGGCTAAACAAGACGATCGCCGACATACTGGCAATGTACAGTACTCACGGATTGAAACAGGACACTCGGAGCGTGTGGCCGACGGTACATGTGCCGCCGCTCGTGGGTGCATATGGAACCAATGTGTTGCATTGTGATATGGAGCTAGAGTGTACTAGAATAGGTTGAGTGGCGCAATCGCCGGGCGCCGCCTACGCTTCCTGGCGAAGCCCGAACTGCGGAAAGTTAGTGTGGGGGCGCTGCGATCGAAGCGGCTTGGAAATGTCCTCCGCGTCCGCCGCCGGGCCATTGCAATTTGCAGCGAAGGCGACGGGGACTGTGTGTTGCGCGAAATGTTTTGCAACTCAGTGCCGTTTACTCGTGTGTGAAAACGGTGTAGCCATGCCGAAAGGCAGGCATCGGCATTGTTATGCGCCAGGCTGTCGCACCGGTTACTCGGGCGTTAAAGTGGAGAAGCAGCTTTCATTGTTCAGCGTGCCGAAAGATGAAGCTCGTCGGGTGCTCTGGGAGAAGAACTTACATCGGAGCGACAAACCCCTGGATAGCAAATGCGCAGTGTGTGAGCTCCACTTCAATAAGCGGTACATTCAGCGGGACTACGTGCACATTGTGAACGGAAAGGAGGTGAGGATTGAGCGCGGAACACCGGCACTAACGAGCGACGCAGTGCCTACGGTATTGCCAAATGCGCCAAAGTACTTGAGCTCGACAGCTCCCCCCAAGCGAGCACCTCGCAAACGGGAGGCACCAGCCAAGCTTGATGATACAAAGCACAAAAGAAAGTTGAAAGCCCATGCAGCACAGCGGCTGTGGAAGAGCCGTTCGAAAACGACGGATTTGATTCCCCGGTGCTTGGCGCTGACAATTTGTGTAATCTGAGTACTCCGTCTGCGTATTGGTCGTCCCATCGGTTTCCAAACTTTGAAGGTACGGTATACGCCCTTGGAGAGCTTGTAGAGTCCACTGGGACCGTAAAGTCGGACCGCTCGGTCCTCTTCAGTGTAAGCAAGGACCAAGAAGCCTCATTCAGGACATTCCTCGCTGGGAAATTGATCACTGAAGGACGTGTCGAGACTGTAAGGGAAGCTGAGGAAGTTCTTCTTCGAGCCTCAGGCTTACTGAAATGCCCTGGTGCCATGTCTACATCGGCGATCATCGCAGAGGGGCTAACAAAGAGCCTCCTGAAAAAAAACAGCCGTCATTGGCGGCGCTTTCTACAGCCGGAGATGCGGAGTAACGACAGTGACAGAAAGTAAGGGCGAAACTAATCTTTCACTTGTGTAACTTGTGTAAATGTAGTATATTTGCACATAAGGCAACATGGTAAACTGAAAAAAGTGTGAGATATTTTGCCCGAGCTCCTGAGACGTAACAGAAATTGTTTTGAAGGCTGATAGCTTCGTGAACTTACTTTACCTCAGGAGCAGTGACACATATTTGGTGCTGATGAATTATGTTTATTTGCACATTTGCACAGCGGTATACTAGAGAAGTCATTTAGCAAACCCAACAAAATAACATTACCATGCTTTTCAGGAGCTCCTTGCCTGTCTTGCCGGTACCTTCGAAAGGCTCTTCTCAAAAGAATGTCTTGGCTCAAGTGCCATCGCCGAAAGCAAGTGAGGACAGCTGCCCAGAGGCTGAGGTCAACCTTGCAAAATCACAGGCGCCTTTCTAAAAAGGTGCTGAGCCTGAAAGGTAGAATTGAGGGCATGCGAGCCAAAAACGCGGCTTTAAAAGAAGAGACACTGGAAGAGAAGATCTCTATGCTGCCCCCAAAGCAGCAGGAAAATGTGCGGCACTGTTTCAGAGAATCAAAGCGAAAGAGCACAAATGGCATGCGTTTCACTAATGAATGGATGCTCGAATGCATTCTCATGAAGATGAGAAGTTCGAAGCTCTACAGACATCTGAGAAGACACAACATTCTCGTTCTTCTGGGCGATACTACTCTGCGGAAGTACACCGCCTCGTACAGGAGTGGCTTCGGTTTCAACAGAAAGGTTCTAGAAACTTTGAAGACGAAAAAAGACACAATGGACACCTTCAGCCGTCATGGCGGCATCCTGGTGGACGAAATGAAGTTGTCTGAGCACCTTTCAATTGACAAGACTGGTAGAATCGGAGGCTTTGTCGACATGGGGCCCTTTATACCACGAGCAGATGCGAACCTTCCTTGCGACCATGGTATGGTTGTTATGTTCGTGCCATTCGCAGGCAAATTTTCTCAGGTTTTGGGGGTGTTTGCTGTGCACGGAAATGTTAAGGGCGACCTTCTCTGCAAGATATTGATCGAAACAACGATCCTAGCAGAACAGGCAGGACTCTTTGTCGACTTCATAACCTGCGACGGAGCTTCGTGGAATAGACGAATGTGGACATCGATGGGCATCCAGGGAACCTCAAGCAAAATAACGTGCAAGGTGAAGCATCCTGTGGACCCCAAGAGGAACCTTCATTTCCTGTCACACTTTCCTCATCTAGTGAAGTGCCTCCGCAACTCCCTCTTGAAAGGTGGTTTCAGCACACCAAATGGACGGGTATAAATGTTTTATTACATTCTTGCTAAACATTTTATAATAAGTCAACTGGCTAATCACTGCACTTTTATATTGATGCAGGTGTCAGTGTATTTTGTGGCCGAGGCTTTCAACCTGGACAAAGACAGCATCACCTTGAAGGCTATGCAAGGGCTGACTACAAGCCACCTTCAGCCCAATGACTTCGAGAAGATGAGAGTGTCCTTTGCCTTCCAGCTATTCGGAGACTTTGTGCTGCGTGGTCTACACCACTGCAAGGACACCCTTGAGTCACGTTATGGAAAGGGTGCAGTTGATGCTACAGAATCATTCTTCAGGTACTTAAATATATTGTATCTGCTGTATTCTTTGGGCAAAAGACAAGAGTGCGTTAATGGCCATCACTGTTGAACCCAGCTCTAATGAAGATTTTTTTTTGCATTTACAGGTTGATGAACCAACTTATCAAACTGATGACCTCCAGATTCAAGCCCAAGGCTCTTTGGCCGCACTCAAGTGGTAGTTCTGCGCTCTCCAGTTTTCTAGACTACATTGACAAGTGGGAGCAGCATGTCGGCAAGGGCGTCGGGTTCCTTAGCAAGCAGACAGCTACTGGCCTGAGGGTTACGCTGTCCAGTGTGCTTTCTTTACTGGACTATGTTACCACAAAACTAAGCTACAGGTATTTGATGACGAGTAACTTAAGCCAATATCCACTCGAGAACTTGTTTGGAGTTGTGCGGCAGTCGTCGGGCTGTAATGACCATCCGACCCCAGAGCAGTTCTTAATTGCTGTCAACTGCCTGAGCTACTATAGCCTAAGCCAGTGCACGGTGCGAGTGTTACACCATTGATGCTTACATCACTGCTCGACACTGGAGATGCACACTCGGCAGATGCAACAAGCCTGCAGCAAACAATTGATGCCCACATCGCTCAAGGAGATCTTGACGTGATAGAAAGCGCTGCCTGCCATGACAGTATTGTTGCCCCAACTGAGCATTCCAGCCTTGTGGGAAAAAAAAGTGACTCTTGCCTAGCATATTACATGGCTGGATATGTTGCTAGAAAGTGTGGGCAGAAGTCAGGATGCACTGCTTGTCGTACTTCACTGCTTTTTCCAGCTTCAGAAGGGAAGGAACATGAGTGTTCGGCCTTTACAAACTTTTGCGACAAAGGTGGTTTGTTGTACCCGTCTAAGGAGCTGTTTGACTTCGTTAGCTATTTAGAAGACACATTTACAGACTGCTTCAGCACTAATGAACTGCGCAGTGATAGCATTTTAGATGTGCTGCATCTGGTCAGGGTTGAAGGGAGACCCCTTGGCTGTGCTCAACATGCAAAAGCAGTGAAGTCTAATATGGTAAAATTTTATGTTGTCACTCGATTGCACTTTTTGGTTAAAGGAATCAATAGAGCTAAGGAAGAACGGCGCAGGAGGCTGCAGCACCTAAAGCTCCGTAGGTGCGTGTAGGATTCCCGTACAGCTGAGTGCTCCACTCGTCCTGTTACATACCTGTAACAGTTTTCTTTGTACATAATATTTACAGTGATTTTTTTGTACTTTGAAGTTTATCTGTGTACATAGCCAGTGTAACAGTGATACTTCTTTGTATTTATATGTAAAGCAATAAGTTTTAAGCATCTTTATTTTTATTTTGTTTTCCTTTAAAATGTATTTTTACGCATAGTGTGTGTGACTGATATTTCTTTGTATATAGCAGCCGGTTTTAAACATCTTTATTTTTATTTTGTCGTGTCTGTAAACACATTTAATATGCTGTTGACAGGTGGAAAAAACCGCGTTGGTTTATGCCTGGCTTTATCCTTTGGCTAAATTACAGCTGCTTGTTTCTACACATTGAACGATATTTGTATATTTGCTGCTGATCCAATAAAAAGCTAAGGGATGCAGACATCGCTGTTGTCCTTTTAATATGGGTGTAAGAAAAAGCAGTTTTCTATTAGCATCGTTATTTAAAGCCTTCCTTCCCGTGGCCGAGGCGTTGTGACAAAAGCAGACGTGTAGCTTTCGCTCACGACATGCATTCCAATTTGAACTGCTATTTACAGCTTCGCTTTACTGCGGCCATGCACAATGAGACGGACAGCACGCGGACTTGACAGTTTCTCTCAATTGGTAAAAAGACTAAAAAAAATGGAATCGCGAAGAACCTACGCAAGGGGTGCATTCGCGCGTCACCGTAGCAGACGCTCAGAGCCGCGAAACCAGTGCAGCAGCATTTAGGGGCAATATTATGAGGCGAGAGCCTGATTATCGTGTGGAAACACCATTTTTAATGCTACTCTGACAGTATAAATCTATAGCCGTACACCGGTAAGAAACTGGCCGTCGCACGTGTCGCCAAAGGCGCAGAAGCCCGGCAACGCACGACCGCGTGAGCGATGCGCGACCAAGCCGGATTGCTCGTAGCGCCCTCTATCGCAACCGCGTACGGAGCTTCAGGAAAACAGCGGCGGTCGCGCCACTCAACCTATTCTAGTACACTCTAATGGAGCGAGGGAGAGAACATCTACGGAGCAGGATTATTTCTTGCGGTCGCCAAATTGTCGGCCTGTAGTTCACCATGTGTACACTGCCAGCGTGGCGCTGCAAGGCTCACGCACATTCGCATGTAGACCGCACTATAGCTCGCCGCTGCGTACCACTTTTATTGGCACGCCAGAAGACGACCCTCTCGTTCTGCGTGCTTAGACGAAGTAGTACGCATGCTGTGCAAGTAAAACACATGATTCAGTTAGAGATTGCGCCTAGCGGGCGTTCGTACACATGATAAACATGTGCATAAAATTATGGAAAGTTTACTTCTGGTTTCTGCCTCGACAAGAAAGAAAATGAGTGCCAGGCTTGCGTTCATGCAACATGGAAATAATATCATGTATTAGTGTCGTTAGTGCAAAGTGTAGCGAATAGTTGATTAAAAAAGCAGAAGCTCGCTCGTTCTTCCCTGGTCGACTGCTTTACAAATGCTTGCCACGCAGAATAGCCGCACGCACTACTAGCTGCTCGGGGCGAAACAACAAAATACTTTCTGCGCGGAAACAGGCCCGTGGCTGCTGCTTTTCTTTTGTGTCGTCGCAAAACGCTTCGTAAACTTTATATACTTTTGTGCAGTCAGCTATGTCTACGAATGAAATACAGGCGCAACTTCTTAGCGGTATCCAATTTCTTACTTGCGCAGCCTACGTGCCCCATCGTCAAAAAGCGCCGATCGAGAGCGTCGTGCGCTTGCACCATAATATGAATGGTTCGCACCATCCACTGAATTCAGTCTGCATGCATGAAAACGCGCGCCAGCCTTGCAGTGCCACGCTGGCAGTGTGCACATGGTGAACTACTGGCTAACTATTTAGCGACCGAATAAAGTAAGCCTACTCAGTAACTGTTTTCGCCCTCACTCTATACCACAATGCAACACCCTGGTTCCGCGAGCACCCACGAGTGGTGGCATATGCACCAGCGGCCACGCGCTACGAGTGTCCTGGTTCAATCCGTGACTACTCTACGTCGATGTCGAACACAAGACCTGGGACGCCATTATTCCGTATGTGACCTTCGCATACAACACGATGGTGCAGGAGACGACGCAGATATCTCCATACAAATTGGTCTACGGAAGGAGCCCAGCAACGACGCTTGATGCCATGTTACCCAACGTCACCGACGAAGAAAACCTCGATGTGAGTGAGTACATACCTTCAACGCGCCGAAGAAGCCCGACAACTCGCGCGCCTCCGTATCAAGAATCAACAGACGACCGACAGCCGCCGTTACAATCTTCGACGACACTTCGTGGAATACCAGCCCAGTGAACGTGTTTGAGTGTGGACGCCGATACGCCGACGTGGACTCTGTGAAAAGCTTCTGTGACGGTACTTCGGACCGTAGAGGGTGGTTCGACGTCTCGGCCCACTTGATTACGAGGTTGTCCCCGACGGCATCGAAACTCCATAAGCGCGAAAATGCACGCGACAGCGACGAGCGACGCTATGAGCGACGAAACAGGGCGGTCGCGCGACGTGTCGCGTACTCATTTTCGCGCGATCGCTCGGTTCTCCACATTTGGAAACCGTCGCTCGTCGCCCGGAAGTGCTGGGCTCAAGCAGCCAATAGAAAAAAACCGGAAAAGGATATACATCAGTGACGTACTGCCGGTTGTTTTCACGGCCAACGGCGATGAGCGCAACACGTACAATCGTCACCCCCGGAAAATCTTTTCAGGCCTGCGCCCAGCAATCTGACGTCATTTCCGGCCGGCCGACTCTCGGCGTCACCCCCGGAAAATCTTTTCAGGCCTGCGCCCAGCAATCTGACGTCATTTCCGGCCGGCCGACTCTCGGGGAGCAGCGGCAGCGAGCGCAGCGCGGGCGGCGGTGGTGACGGTTCGGCGGCGTGGTGTTGACGGTGTTTCACGTTTGTTGCTTTCCGTTGTTGTTTTGTGGCAATTTCGTTTCCGTGCGTGATGCTGGAGTGATGCGACAATGCCGAATAAGTGTTGTGTACCCGGACGCACCGGCAACTACAAAACAGGAAAGAAGATACAAGTGTTTTCCTTCCCTAAAGACGCCGACGCTCTCAAACAATGGCTACGCGCCATTCCTAGGAAGGACTTCGTGCCGACTTCGTGCACTAAGGTAAGAATTTGAGATGCTCCTGTTCTTAGCTTGTCGTTGCTTGTTCGGGTAGAAATCACCTATGATGGGAAATACTTGAGCGTGTGGCCGCCGGGCCTCGCGAAGCGCTGACGCCAGCAGCGTTCGCAGCAAGGATGGTCAGCTGCGCTTTGTTCACTAACAGTGCCGTGGTGTCGTCCATTCTTGCAAGCTCTCGGTGGAAGCGCTTCGTGGAGTGCGGTGACATCACGCTCCCGTGTTTCCTTTCATGTTGCTTGTACCGCTTAGCGCAGCCCTTTTATTTAGATGCTTGCGAAACGTAGGTAGACTTTGTTTTAGCTACACGGACTGTAAACACGGTCATGCAAACGGGAGCGCATTTTTTTCTTTTGAGAAGTGGCGTCTCAGACGTTCTTGAAACGTTTGTGCAGGTGTGCGCGGATCATTTCGACGCTTCATGCATTGAGAAGACGACATCGTAGACGGATCCAAGGACAGGGAGAGTTATTGAAGTTGCACTCCCAGTACCACGGTTGCGTCCTGGATCTGTCTCAACGGTATTTCCCGGCTGTCCGTCCTACCTATCAGTACGAGACCAGAGCACGAGAGAAACCCCTGACGCGAAGAGGAGCCGACAAGAAGCCTCCCAACTCGCCCGTGCTGTAGAAGAGTCGCTGGCGTCATATGAAGCGGAGCAAGAACGAGACCGGTTTTCGTCCCTCGAAGAACTAAGGGCTCGCCTGCAAGGGGTGTCAGTGTCTCCGAAGTGGACTGTGATTCATAAAGAGTGCTCCATGTTTTTGAACATTATCGACTATCGTGAATCTTGTTTGAATGCGTCATTGACCGTGTTTGCAAACCTTGAAGTCTTTGCCTGCTATCAAGGTTCACCAATCAAGAACCTTGGTAGCGCTGTTGTACCAGACTCAGTTCAAAAAGTAAGTTCCTTGTTGGAAATTTTGAACAACCTGTCGATGCTGTCTGAGGAGCGCTGCACTTATTGCCACCTGGCTCAAGCAATACATTCCCTTGTTTGAGCCTTGTTTCCAGTTTTGTATCTCTTTACAAGTTGTTAGCTTTTAAAGGTGCTGTACTTTTTTTTTTTTTTAACTCGAACTGCCTCGGTGCCCACTGTAGCAGTTGTACAGTCCGTTTTGGTACCTAAGCTGTGTACACTTTCCTTGTGCACTCTGTGTACAGACATGTTGTGCACTGTGATTTGTTTTTTCTTAGATTTTTGTTTGATTTTTTCCCTAGAACATGCACCTACCTGTGGCAGTACAATTACTTTTCTTTCTGTCATTTATCATGCTGTGGACCACAATTTAGTCACCAGTGTTCTTATGTATTGTATTTTTTGGCAAGTGTTTGAACCTGATACCTTGTGTTGCTACTGCTACTATGATAAACGAATGGTATGTTTTCCTCTAACCTACAATTTAAATGAAAGTGTGCTTTTTCTGTTCCAAAGCTCGGGGATGTTTTTGCTGTTACAATCTGTTTTGTTTTCTGAGTTTTATGTGGCAAGATATTGTGTTTTGTACTTTTGGCATATTTTCAGCATTAAGGGCAACATCTTGTGTTGCCTGTCGTCTGCCTGGACCGAGAACAATGTGCACTGTGATATTTGTACAGACGGCGTCTGGCTGTGATAAATAAATACGCATTATTCCATTCACGATATTCATTATTTCTTGATACCTTGATAAGTTCCCCCGCAACGGTGGCTCAGTGGCTAAGGCGTAGCGCTGCTTAGCACTAGGGCGCAGTTTCGACACCCGGCTGCGGCGGCCGCATTTCTGATGGAGGCGAAAAGCAAAAACGCCCGTGTGTACGAGATTTCGGCACACAATAAAGATTCCCAGGTAGTAAAACTTGATCCTGAGCCCTCCCCTACGGCGCGCTTCATCGCCTGCGTTGCGTCGGCGCGTTAAACCATACAATCAATGGATACCTTGATAAATCGTGCGGACATGGTGTCAAGGAACCTCGCCCGAGTCGGTAGGCGTGAAGGGCGCTCGCGGCAAGCGCTCGCGGCTGGCGCAGCCACCCAGCGAAGGGCGGCCGGCCGGCCGGCGCAATGTGACGTCGTCGACGTCACGTCACGTGACGCGCAGGCCTGAAAAGCTTCCGGGGGTGACGGTACAATGAGCGCCTCATTGATGTAATCGAACGTGGGCGCAACAAAAAATAACGCAATGCTTATTACGCATGTGCATATAAAAAAGTGCTGCAAGGCAATAATAAACACTTTCCGTATCATTACACAACAATATATCTTATTTTTAAATTGGAAACCGCTCACTACGCGTTTTTCTTGGTGCGAGTTGACGGCCTCATGCCAGCAACAGTGAAATTCGCTCGCCGAAGCCGTCGCGTGAATGAGGTTTGCCTGCGCTAGCGACTGATCGCGCGACGCCGGTCTACGTCGCGTCGCTCGTCGCTGTCGCGTGCATTTTCGCGCTTATGGAGTTTGGGCCTCAACGACGCCGATCGCGACCTGAAGTCGGCCATATCACGCGCCTCAAGCCGTTTCATGTGCGTTAACAAACAGTGTTTTTTTGTATTATTGCTGTATCGTAATTTATTCATTGTAATTTCTTGTATTATTATTGTGCTTTCATCTTCCGTTAAAGCATCGGGACGATGCCTTTTTCCGTGGGGGGCTATGCCACGTTCTTGTTCTCAAGTTTTGTTACCGCCCCACTACTGCACTACGTAATTCTCAGCGCAATCCGCGCCTGCAGTCTTCGAGAAGCTTCAGGACTGTAGTAGATCATTTCGATTAGATAACGCCCACTTCGCGAACTATACAGAATATTCTAGAGCCTATGTCACCACTAGCGATAACGCTAGAACATTCGGCGGCAAGTGTATAAATGCCGACGCGCTTCACCGCTATCAGTGCAAGCCTGCTACTGTGATCCGACTTTGCGTTTACCGGGCACAGGTTCACCCAGATAAACAGTTTAATCTTCAACGTACTCTCTGCATCTTCGCCGATGTCACGACCCCCGTGACAATATGCAGAGCTAGAAAACGGCCGCGAGCGCATCGCGAAGGGCCCAATATACTCCAATGTAGCGTTGACGCACGCGCATGCTGGGCACAGCGACGCTACGTTAGGAAAACGCGAGCACTCTATCTGGCGCGACGCCAGGCGCGACCAGTGTCCGTAGGCGCGGCCTGACGGCGACCGGCGCGAAATGCGACATGCTGCATTTCGCGCCGATGCCATAGGGCACCCAGCACCTCCTCTATTTTAGGGGCGAAGCTCCTTATGGCGTGGCTTGTGCGTCCCTCGTAGTGCGTAACCACCAGTGGCACATACCCTAAATAGGTATAACATTTGACCTCCAAGGTGGTGCCGGTGAGAGATTTCTTCTGTGCGTTGTTTACCAATAAAAAATAAGGCTCAATGTACATGCCAATGGCTGCTAATGGAGAATGAGAGACAGGAGCATTCGGCTTTTAGTCAACGCGCACGCTGCAATCCCCATTAGCAGCCATTGGCATGTACATTGAGCATTATCGGACAAGAAAGGGTTGCTACATTATACTCATTATACTCGCTCGGTGTAACCTCCTCAGTTTTAACTCGGCCGGACTCGACGCTCCTTCTCCGGTGCTCCTTACGGCCTTCTCAATACCGGCGCCGCGCATATTTTTTTTTCTGACGCGTAGAGGGCAGCACCACCTCACTGTAAGCTCGCCGGCTCCCCGCGTCGCCGACTGCGACTTTTCTTGACTGCGTTCGATGACCTCGGGTAAACAATGCATCAGACACGCTCAGGCACGCTAACTGCACTAGCGTAGCCATGGTTTATTGTTGCGTGCCACTGTGTAAGTCACAGCAAGGGAAGACACCGGGTGTGTCGTACCACCGATTTCCTAGCGATGAGGAACTGTGTTCGAAGTGGAGGAAAAATGTTTCACGTGAAAAACTCGTCATCAATGACAAGTCCGTGTCGACTGTAGTGTGCAGCAAACACTTCACGGAAAATGACTATGTTCCCGGATATCGTATCCGGAAACTGCGTCCAGGAGCCATGCCACGGTCTTCGATCAGTATCCTTCGTATATGGTCCCGGCTACGAAGAGGCCGCGTAAAGAACCTGCAGCGCGTGGCCCCTCGGCCACCTCGGCTCCTCGACAGCCGACGAAACGGAAAGCGGAGTCATCGCCGTCTACCTACGGGAAGTTGTAGTCCACCTTACGACAAAATAAATATTGCTTTTTCTCTCTGAATTTTGTGCGCTGGAATGGATTACTGTTGCTTGTGACAACACGCGTGTGCGAAAATCCGGGAAAGCTGCCGGAACGGTTGCGACTGGGTAAGCGGTGCTCTCAGAGGTTGACTATACCATTTTAACTTCATCACATGCAACGACCGAACTGTATTGTGTGGTTCATCTTCAAGAATTCAGGCGCCGCAGTTGGTTCTGTTCCTCGTACTCAGCGCTGTTATGATGGCCATAGCGCTGTGGCGCGCACACTGCGCCCGTGAACGCGCTTGGAGGTGGCGGAGCAACAGTGGTCTAGCAGCGCCACCCCGAACTCTCGGCGGCAGGCAGCAAAACGCCCCAATGCGAAGGCCGTAAGGGGAGCGCCGGAGAAGGAGCGTCGAGTCCGGCCGTGGTTTTAGAAGGGTTTAGCTAGCGTTGAGCCGCAGGGCCATGAATACAATGAACTATTATATACCATGAATGAATTCGAGGTGGTTAAAGAGGGGAAGCAGATACGAAGCGCAAGCCGTAAGAAATTAAAAGCTGATTCCTCCTGTCTCTCATTTCACATTAGCAGCCACTGGCATGTACATTGAGCACTATCTGACAGGAAAAGGTTGCTACGTTATACTCGCTGGGCGTAACCTCCTTGGTTTTAGAAAGGTTTGGCGAGCATTGCGCCGCAGTGCCATGAATACAGTGAACTAGTATATACCATGAACTCAAGGTGGTTGAAGGTGGGAAGTAGACCCGAAGCGCAAGCCGTAAGAAAGCGTGCGTGTGCCACCTCCTGTTTATTCCTTAGAATGTCCACTGACTGGCGCTGCTTCTATATGGGGAATATATGATAAAGAGATGCAAGATGGTGGGACTTTGAGTGTTGAATAGATGGACGAACGGACACACAGACAGATGCATGAACGGACGCAGGCGCGGATGCATGAACGAACACAGAGACGGGCGCACGACCAGACGCATGGACGGTCACACAGATGGACGCATGGACGGACGAATACTTCGCCCCACTCTCCGACTGGCTTTTCGCCCCAGTCTCCGACTGGCAGCACAGCGACTGGCTTTTCAAAGCGAAGCATTTCTTGGCGAACTTCAGCGACGTTGAGCGTATCTATCTATCTATCTATCTATCTATCTATCTATCTATCTATCTATCTATCTATCTATCTATCTATCTATCTATCTATCTATCTATCTATCTATCTATCTATCTATCTATCTATCTATCTATCTATCTATCTATCTATCTATCTATCTATCTATTTGCCTTCGACATTTAGCTCTCCAAGCCTTTTGGATAATGCTATCGATACCAAACTTGGTATAATACAACATGACTGTATTGCAAAAATAAATAACCAGTTATAACATGAAAATCGTGACATGTATGTCATAAATGTCATGATTTACATGTCGTGGTCTTGCTGGTCTTGCGGTGGTTTCATTAACATGATATGTTGCAAAACTGGTATGGTATGGCATGACTTTATGGCGAACACGAACAACAGACCCTAACATAAAAATAATGACATGCGTGTCATGAAACAATATGGCTACTTGCCATGCTCATGATGCGCTCGCGGCCGTTTCACTAGCTTCTCACGAACCCCATTCGGTATTACGGGACGTGAACGGACAACATAGGTAAAAGACACGTTCAAACATGATGATTAGGACATGCATGTCATGTAACAACGTGACTACGTCCCACACTCTTGATGTGCTCGCGGCCGTTTCGCCACCTTCAGATATGCCAAAATTTAATATTACGTCACGTGAGTGGATGACCAAGTATGTGACTGGCAAACATGATAATCATGAGATACGTCTCATGTAAGAGCATTATTACACGCCCCACTCAAGGCGCCAACGAGGTTCTGCCCACTGACCTTCATTGTGGATCTGCATGCCAAATACTCGCCGGCGCGCGCCGCCCTGCATTGCTTTGGCGCATGCGCGTTTGAGAGCACATGGTGTCCCTCCGTCACGAAGAGAGGCAGACGCGGTGCTGTTTAAGTAACGTCGTCGGTGTGAAATGCATCATGTCGCATTTCACGCCGGTGGCCACCGGGCCGCGCCGATGGACGCTGGCCGTGCCGGTCGCGCCTGGCGTCACACTATAGAGTGCTCTCGTTTTGCCAGCGTGGAGTCACTGCGCCCAGCCTGAGCGTGCGTAAACGTTGCGTCGGAGTATATTGGGCCCTTCATGACGCACTCGCTGCCATTGCGCTAGCTCCACATGTACCAAATTTGGTATCTTGGGAAGTGAGTAGGCGACGAAGGTAAATGACACGTCCAAAACTGATAATCATATTACGCGTTTCATGTAAAACATGACTACATGCTACGCTCATAGCGTTCTCGTGGCCATTTCACTTGTTCCACATATACCAAGATCGGTGTTACGTGACGAGAATGGACGAATAATGTGTATGATACGTCCAAATATAATCATCATTTGGATTTGATGCAAAACTTGACTAAATGCTACGCCGATAGCACGCTCGTGGCTTTTTCGCTAGCTCCGTATACCGAAGTTGGTATCAGTTGACGTTAATAGATGACGAAGGTAAATAAAACGTCCAAACATGATAAATGACATGGAATTCATGTACGGCATAATTTACCTCCGTCTCCTAACGTTGTACTGCTTTCAAAGTGACCTATCACCACTCCTCATTCGTGCTTTGCATATCATTGATTCTCACTGTACGTGGGATCTGCCATTTTTTCAATTTTGTGCAATAACTTTCCTTCGTATTCTGTAATTTTGCATCAGTGCTCTTGTTTTGGTAACGTATCACTAAGAACGCGTTGATAGGCGTCTTATTCTTTGTTTGCAAGCGCTCGAAGGAGTGCTCTGCCGAATATCGATCCCGATCGAAATATAAGTGGAATTCACAGGTTGAAGTAATGAAACAAGACATACCAGTTTTTATGCACAAAAACAAAAATAAAAATAATAGAGTTGCTACAAGTTAAGAAACAACTGGTTGAACTGAAACCACTTGTCAGTGCAACGTTGAAGGTGCACGTGTTTCGTGCATGCTTTTTAAAGCTTCAAACATTTCTGTGACAATGACTTCCTTTGATAAAGCCTGGTCATATATTTCTTATCGGTGAAGTCAACGGCATAGTTTGTGAACAGCGGCTTGGCGAACTTTCTGCACTCAAGTTCTAATAATTTGCGCCTTTGGATTTGGTCACAACGGTCACACAGCAGTACTGGCAGGCGAACAATTACATCCGCACTCTTCACGACGCACGTCTGTAGCTTAAGGAGAGCTGTGTGGTGCAGAATCATTCCGTCCAGAAATCTTTTCAGGGCATGCAGCACACGCATGAGCTCCGCAGTGGGGTAGCACAAGCCACCTCTGTCCTGGTGAGAAATCAAGCCGTCCGTAGCACTGGGGCTGCTTCCTTTTGCCTTCAAGACTAACAACACGCAGCGCTCGCAGTCAGTCATTTCACTCACGACGCGAGATTTGTATCCTGCGATGAGAGAAACTGCTGCTATATCTGGCATGAGCATAAATGGCTCCGTCGAAGTGCAGAGTTCCTGCAGTAGGTGCTGCGCCAAGGTCACTGCTGTGACCGCGCTTTTTGTTGATGGGCTGTTCGACTAGCCGCTCCTAATAATGCTTTCCGAGGAAGCGAACGCAGCTGAGCTCAGCACATTTCTTGTGTGGGGAGCCGCAACGATGCCCGTCTTCAGCATATTCTCAAGGTCCGGAAGAGTGCTTCTGACATCAAACATATCATTGCAGCCAGCGCTGCGTCAAGCTTCCCAAACAGGGATTCGATGAAAACGTTCTTGTCAACACAAATTTGAACCCTATATATAACAGAAAACAGATACACTGGACGTTGGCGAGTGTGGTGAATACCAGTGCATGGTGAGTTTCTTTCGTTAGAAAGTTCATTGGCGCGCTTGCCATCTTGAGCTCTTCAATGCATTCTAAAAAAAACAACAAATTCCAGCCAATGAAGTCTGGAGTACTCAGGATCATCAAACAGCCCGGTGTCCAGATGGCTCTGGTGAATATACTGCTGGCAGTTGCTGACGTCCATAAGAGTAAACCATCTGCTCACACTATTCATGAACTCAACAGTTGGACCGACGCTGGCAAACTTTGGGTCGCACGTGTATATACCCGGCATGATCTTTCACGGAGACAAAGCCGCTGTCACGGCTGGTGAAACTGGATGACAGGCTTGACTCCCATTTTTTTGTATTAGACTGGTAGACGTGTTTCCTCGTGAGAAAACAGACCGGCTTGATAATCGAGCCTTGCTGCATCTTATAGAGTCCTATATGAAGGTTGAAGAAATTTCGCCATTTCTTCCCAATTATCGTGGAGAAATTGCGATCGGATGTTTTTGAAGATGCGACTTTGATCGAACGCCAGGAGCCAACTGCGGCTTGGGTCAGCGGGATGAGGCACTCAGGTTTTCGGTTGCCCACCTGATAATATTTCCATTGCCACGACGTTCATTTTGTGGTTGTCCGTCACAACTCGAACTATATCGAATCCCGTTTCTTCTGTTTTCTTGATGACGTGCTTGGTCGTTTCCGCAAGTAGTTTGTCAGTGCATGATCTGGTAAAGACGTATATCCCACTGGGATCCGAAACGTAGCGTGGAGGCCACAGATCGAAAAGCACAAAAGCGAGTTCGCAAGTTCGCTTCTTTCAGAGTCTGACAACACTTGGTTCAGAGCGTCCATGTCTATGTCTCCCAAGAAGGCGTCTCGTTGTTTGTGGTATTCAAGCCTTTGCATTATTCTGATTTCGTCTGTGATGAGGATGCGAATTTGGGCTTGCCCCGTCCCGAGGCACTTCATTTCAGTGTTGAGCCTCTGCTTCACTAGCTCACCGAAGCCTACTTCTCCTGCAGTTGTTCCCATGTATCTTTGTAGCGTAGTTCTGTACGAGAGTGCGAGAAGCTCGGTCCTGATATACTCGTATGACTTTTTTTGAGAGACTTCTCAGAATCACGCACTGTCGTATAGTGGTTTCACACCACTTTGGTTTTTTCACCTTGTAGTTTATGATTTGGTTCATTATCACTCTTGCTTTAGTGCAGCCCTGATCGCAGTCTCTGGCTACTTGAAGAAATTCGCTTACTTTGCACGCTTCCTTTAATCTATTCAGCTCTTTTTTGTAGGCATCTACTGTTGCCTGCAGCCTGTCATTTCGTTGCTCCCACGCCCTTTCTTTGTCGCGCCATTTTTTCCGCTCCAAGAAGGCTGTTGCGGAGCTTCTGCTGTCGGCTTGAACACCAAAGATCCTCAAGGCACGCGCACGAGCACCCTCTTCTGCTGGCTCCGCATCAGTTGCCCCAAGAAAGTTTGCGGAATGACA
This sequence comes from Rhipicephalus annulatus, assembly GCA_013436015.1. Taxonomy (NCBI): domain Eukaryota; kingdom Metazoa; phylum Arthropoda; class Arachnida; order Ixodida; family Ixodidae; genus Rhipicephalus; species Rhipicephalus annulatus. The sequence continues at coordinate 196,366 of WOVY01013547.1, forward strand.
GTAGTGACTAGCTGCTGCTACAAAAGGGAAGTCTTGGATGTCGCTTGGAGCAACACTTTCTGGTTGTTGCCGGCTACTGGGCTCAGTGGCTTCGTCAAGCGTGTTTGCACTATTCTGTCAAGTGCCCGAGAGAAGACACTGCAACAGAAGGCGACGAAAGCTCTGTTGAAATTCCTACGCGACACCGACTTGAACAAGCGACTGTAACAGCAATGTCACACACCGCGAAAGACAAGACTGGACTATGACTGAGTGTGCGCGCATGTGCTGCCGAATGTGCTGTTTCTATCTTCCCTCTCTGCTCTCTTTCATCTCCCCCATCCCTCTCCCATGCGCAGGGTAGCAAACCGGCTGCCTATAGGCTGGTTAACCTCCTTGCCTTTCTTTCCCCTCTATTTTCCTTCCTTTCCTTCCTTTGCGCGAACTTCTGGTGGCGTTGTAGGGCGCGAATTGATTTCCAGACTTGACAGACTTGCCCACGTGTCCGTCGAGGAATCCTGCTTCCTTTTCTGAGTGCTGCTGTAGCTTCTCACCTTTGGTGGCTTCTTTCTCATGTGGGATGGGTAATGCGAAAGACACTCGGCATCGCATCGGGCTTTAGCATGCGTCTTTTCGTATTTTGCCTAAAGTGAGTTTCCACAAAATGTAGGCTGCACACGGCCTAGTAATTCGAAGTGGAGTTCGGCACCTAGTTCTTCCGCTTGGTAACTCGTAGCCATCGTTCACGTAACTCAACGTGAGTTGAAATTTCGTGAAAGGGCGCACCTGCTTCTTTCTTTCGCTGGCTAGAAGTGCAGAACATAATGCATCAGCAGCGCATGGTGACCGGTAAAGAAGCAGGATGACATCACCGCTAAAGCAAACAGACGGACCTACAACTGCCACTGCAACCAAATGACGGGTTAAACTTGTCGTCTGCAAGGTGACTGAGACGCGAATTATCACTCCGGTAAGGGGCATATTGACAGCTTATTTCACGTTTATTATTTATTACGTGTAAACACTACTTCTTTTAATGTGATGGCAACAACTCCGAGCAAGTTTCGCGATTACTTTAAGCAGACGACAAAAAATCACGTCATTTTAAGCTGCTTGAAGATAATTATGGGGCGAAGCTTTCGGAGGTGATTATTGTGATGAAAGTTGAGATAGTGCTGAGACTGATTGTGGTTGTAATACTTATATATTTTTTTATTCAAAGAGATAGTGCTGAGACCTATTGTGATATAGCGGTGATTCTTCTTTATAGCTAATATGAGGTTCCGAGCTCTGGGTTACGTTGTGACTTCATAATCAGAGCTTCATTAGCTATTGTCTCTGGTGTAGAATTTTCTTGTCGGTATTGCCGCCTTGCATCCGCTTCAAGTTGTCTCAACGCCGCGTCAGCTTGGTGTTTTCCCCGCTTAGCCTTTATTCCTTAGCCCCAGTCTGTGGTGTAGAACTTTGTTGTCACCATCACCGCTTTGCATCCGAATTCCTTCTCTTTTGTTTCCGCGGTAGCTTCCCGTCGACGGCGACGCTGATACTGAGCACGTAGCGCTTTACTGCGTTCGTCTTCGTTCATATGAGAGAAGAGAATGTGTGGTATAGAACGTGGTTATATATATATATATTGTGAAGAAGAAGATGTGCCTGCAGCAAGCAGCATCGCCAACGCCTGGCTCTCGCGGCTCGTGTTTCGGTTCGTTGCTGTGCCGATCGCTGGACGGTTCTTCACGCTGTCTCGTCGCTGCCTTTAACGGCTAATAAACCTCTTCACATTTGGTGGAGGTGCTGTTAATCCCCGTTGCTACACCCTGGAGCTGCGAAGCCGCACGCTACCACCTGTCATGACTACCAACGCCACTACATCGACGCCTTCGCTCCAGTTCAACTGCCCTGGCCATCCTAGGCTACGGGAGCCGAAGGTCTTCAGCGGTGCGGATGGGACCGACGTCGAAGACTGGCTGGAGCACTACGAACTGGTCAGCGCCAACAATAAGTGGGATGAAGCCGACAAGCTGGGCCACGTGATATTTTATCTCACTGGCGTCGCCGAATTGTGGTTCAATAACCACAAACACAACATCCCCACATGGAGCGTCTTCAAGACGTCATGTGCTGAAGTGTTCGGTCGGCCGGCTGTCCGCAAGCAGAGGGCAGAACAGCGCTTGCGCGTCCGCTCTCAGCAGACTGGCGAGACATTTACCAGCTATATTGAGGACGTCGTCGACCTTTGTCGACGTGTGAATGACACCATGCCCGAATCTGACAAGGTAAAAAACATCCTGAAGGGCATCGACGACGGCGCATTTCAAATGCTCTTGGCGAGAAATCCGAGCACGGTTTCCGAAGTCGTCAGCCTGTGTCAGAGCTACGACGAGTTAAAGAAGCAACGCACTCTGACTCGGCAGCCTCAGCATGGTGGTGAGTCACTGTCCAGTTTCGACACCCTGCCGGACAATTCACCGCTGCTTCAGCAAGTTCGAGCCTTCGTCCGTGAGGAAGTCGCCCGCCAACTTTCCCTAGTGCCCTTCACTCACGAGACCACCACCCGTCTACCTGCCCCGCTTCGCACTGCTATTTCGGAAGAGGTTGCCCAAGCTGTTCCTGTTGCGCACCACGAGCCGCCTCTATCCAGCCTTGCCCACTGTCAGCGTGCCGCGCAGCCGGTAGGCCCTCCTGTCGCCTATCCGCCAGCCATGCAGCCTGTGGCCGCGCCCCTAACGTATGCAGCGCAGCCTGTGGCTCCTCCTGTCGCCTGCTCGCAAGTGATGCAGCCTGTAGCAGCGCCGTTCACATATGCAGACGCTGTGCGTAGGCTTCCGCAACCACCCTACACCTCGCGCTCACAGCCCGCGCACCCGGCTGCTTATACTGCACCTTGGGCGGCACCACCAGTAGCCAATTCTTGGAGGACGCCCGATAACCGACCGATATGCTACGCCTGCTTTACTCCCGGACACGTTGCCCGCTACTGCCGCCGTCGACCTCAGACGTTCGGCGACTATGTCCGATCGTCGCAAACCGGCAGCCAACCCTTCGCGCAATACGGGCCGGTCTCGTCACCTCGCTATGCCCCTCCTAACGACCCCGACTTCGTGACGCCGCGCGCAGCCTCTCCTCGTCGGCGATCGCCCTCCCCCATGCGTCGCCGGCCCAGACCTGACCAGGAAAACTAAGCACCGCAGTTCAAGAGGCAAGAACTGCGCCATTTTCGAACTGTCTAAGCCCTCGCCCCTCTCCTGCTAACGTGGTCGCAGTAACTGTTGAAGGTTATTCTACTTTCGCCCTTGTAGACACCGGCGCCGCTGTTTCTGTTATTGCCGCTAATGTCTGCCGTGTATTACGTAAAGTCACGACGCCGCTTTCGGGACTGTCACTCCACACCGCAAGTGCACAGCAAGTAACGCCTCTCGCAGCCTGCACTGCAAGAGTGTCCATCGAAGGCATTGTTTACACTGTGGAGTTTATTGTCCTCGCTGTCTGTTCGCATGATGTCATCCTCGGATGGGACTTCCTATCCCGCCATAATGCCGTCATCGACTGCGCACGCGCTGAAGTTGAGTTTTCACCCTTTTGTGATGTCCCATTACTTGACGCTCTTCATCAGCCGCCGAAGTTGTTCGTGCATGAAGACACCGATATTCCGCCTGAAAACTTCGCACTTGTTCCAATTTCATGCAACGCCTACACTGACGCTACAGTCTTTTTATGCCTTCCGATATCTTCACGAGTCGTCGAGCTCTGCCGCTGCCTTTCGCAACGATTGACCTTGCCGCCGGAAGAAGCAATATGTTCATACTAAACCCGCTTTCCACAACTGTCACTTTGCTTGCGGGGGAATGTCTCGGCCGCGTGCAGGATCTCGACCCTTCGTCTTTGGTTAATGTCCCGGATGACTACTGCGACCACCCAAAATCACTGTCGGCCCTCGAGGAGTCGTCCAAGAATACGTTTTCCAGCGCCATCGCCGACACCCTTACTCCCACCGAACATGCCGACCTGCTTGATCTTCTGCATGAGTTCCGGAATTCCTTCGATGTGTCCCAACCTCAACTAGGCCGCACATCGCAAGTCAAGCATCATGTTAACACCGGCCTACACCAACCACTGCGTCAAAGACCATACCGTGTCTCCACTGAAGAGCGCCGCATAATCAACGATCAAGTCGAAGATATGCTTCGTAGAGACGTTATTCGACCATCTCACAGTCCCTGGGCGTCTCCTGTCGTCTTGGTGCGTAAGAAAGACGGATCTATCCGATTTTGCGTAGACTATCGTCGTTTGAATAAGATAACCCGCAAGGACGTATATCCTTTGCCGCGCATTGATGACGCCATCGACACCCTTCACGGAGCGGAATTCTTCTCGTCGCTGGATTTGCGGTCTGGCTACTGGCAAGTTCCAATGGCTGAAGCCGATCGCCAAAAAACTGCATTTATTACACCTGACGGACTATACGAGTTTAACGTCATGCCCTTTGGGCTTTGTAACGCGCCTGCCACGTTTGAACGACTTATGGATAATACGCTACGTGGCCTCAAGTGGAATATGTGCCTATGCTACCTCGACGATGTCGTGGTTTTCTCGCACGACTTTCCTACGCACCTCCTTCGCCTCAGGCAGGTTTTGACTTGTCTGACCAAAGCTGGCCTGCAGCTTAACCTGAAAAAATGCCGCTTCGCTGCACGCGAGCTCGTCATCCTAGGCCACATCGTGTCGAAGCACGGCGTATTACCCGACCCAGCAAAACTTCGAGCAGTCGCAGAATTTCCCAAGCCGACGACCATGAAGGAACTTCGCAGTTTTGTAGGCCTATGCTCATATTTCCGGCGCTTTGTTCGCAATTTTGCATCCATCATGTCACCATTAACCCAGCTTCTTCGCGGTGACGTGAACCTCTCCTCCTGGTCCCCTTCATGTGACGTTGCCTTCACTACTCTGCGCCGTCTGCTCACCTCGCCACCTATTCTTCGCCACTTCGACCCGACGGCTCCTACCGAAGTGCACACCGACGCCAGCGGCGTCGGGCTAGGTGCTGTCCTCGCGCAACGAAAACCCGGCTATTCAGAATACGTTGTAGCCTACGCTAGCCGCACTCTGACGAAAGCCGAAACTAATTACAGCGTGACAGAAAAAAGAGTGTTTGGCTCTGGTGTGGGCGCTTGGAAAGTTCCGGCCGTACTTATACGGCCGCCCGTTCGATCTAGTAACTGATCACCACGCGCTTTGCTGGCTCTCCACGCTGAAAGACCCTTCTGGCCGCCTTGCGCGATGGGCACTCCGAATCCAAGAGTACGACATTCGCGTCGTATACCGCTGTGGACGCAAACACTCTGACGCTGACGCCCTGTCCCGCTCACCTTTGCCACCAGATCCGACGTGCGGAAACACGTGCCTCCAGTACTTGTCATCGTTAAATCTTGACTCAATTGCCACCGAACAACGTCGTGACCCGTGGATCGCATCTCTTCTCGAATATCTATCCGGTACGCCCAACCTTCCGGTATCTCGATCCCTCCGACGTCAAGCTTTCCATTTTGCCATCCGCGATCAACTTCTCCATCGACGCAACTACTCTCCTGATGGCCGCCGGTGGCTACTGGTCATTCCACGCACTTTGCGATCGCAGGTATGCGCTTCTCTTCACGACGATCCACAATGTGGCCACGCCGGGGTGTTCAAAACATATGAACGCCTTCGCCATCGCTATTACTGGCGCGGCATGTACAATTTCGTACGCAAATTTGTGCAGTGCTGTCCTGACTGCCAGCGACGCAAATCAACACCGCTACGTGCTACTGGCGAATTGCAGCCACTTCCGTGCCCTGCCAAGCCTTTTGATCGCGTTGGCGTTGACCTCTACGGCCCCCTTCCATTGACATCAGATGGCAATCGGTGGATTATAGTGGCGGTCGACCATCTAACACGCTACGCCGAAACAGCCGCTTTACCGAGCGCTACCGCTCAGGATGTCGCCTCTTTCATTTTACGTCAATTTATCCTTCGACATGGCGCACCTCGAGAGCTCCTTAGTGACAGAGGCCGCGCTTTTCTCTCCGAGGTCGTCAAAGCTCTGCTTTCGGAATGCCACGTCATTCATCGGAAAACGACGGCATACCACCCGCAGACTAATGGGCTAACGGAACGGTTTAACCGCACGCTGGGTGATATGCTCTCAATGTACGTGGCATCTAATCATAGCAACTGGGACCGTGTTCTCCCATACGTGACATTTGCATACAATACTGCAATACAAACAACCACAGGATTTTCACCTTTCTTTCTTCTTTATGGACGTGACCCTTCCCATACAATTGATACTCTGCTTCCCTACCGTCCTGATGCTTCCGAATGTCCACCTATCTCCGATGCTGCTCGACAAGCCGAAGAGTGCCGCCAGCTCGCCCGTGCGTTCACCTCGGACGAGCAGCAACGCCAGAAAGAAAACCGTTGCACCTCTCTTCCGGATCCCAACTATGCCCCAGGGTCTCTCGTGTGGCTTGCCATCCCATACCAAACTCCGGGACTCTCATCAAAACTTGTCCCCCGGTACGAGGGGCCTTACACCGTTTTAGAGAAAACCTCTCCGGTTAATTACTTAATTGAGCCAGTTTCCCGATCGGATGACATGCGCCGGCGTGCACGTGACATCGTCCATGTTTCCCGCCTAAAACCGTATCATGAGCCTCTCCCTGAAACTTCTTAGGTCGCCAGGATGGCTCTTTTTTCAGCGGGGGCGATATTGTGAAGAAGAAGATGTGCCTGCAGCAAGCAGCATCGCCAACGCCTGGCTCTCGCGGCTCGTGTTTCGGTTCGTTGCTGTGCCGATCGCTGGACGGTTCTTCACGCTGTCTCGTCGCTGCCTTTAACGGCTAATAAACCTCTTCACAATATATATATATATATATTTATATATATATATATGTGTGTGTGTGTGTGTGTAGCGTTGACAGCAGCGCCATCACATCTACAATTAACCACAGTGCCCTATGCTGCTTATAAGTTGAAGGTTACATGTAAAACGGTTACCACCAACGCCCTCTGTGGCCTATAAGTTGAAGTTTACATAAAAAATGGTTCAGAAATGTCAGACAGATGAAGACGTGTTACGGACAGACGGGAGACGGCGGACATCGTGAGGTCTTAAGGAGCTTCGCCCCTAAAAGTGCAGAAAATAGGCGCGCGAGCTGCGGAGAGCGTCGTCGTCTGCCATAAGGTAATAGTGCAGAGTCGCCAAGCGGCAGATTCGAGACAGTAAAGGGAGGGGGCACGGGGGGCGCTCATGTGGCAGACACAAATATATATATATATATATATATATATATATATATATATATATATATATATATATATATGAGGCGCTGGAGTTACATTACCTGATGCCGATGCGTTACCCAGACAACAGTGCGTCTCCTTCTTTTCGTGACGGAGGGACGCTGGACGCGCTAAAAGGCGTATGCGTCAAAGCAACGCAGCGCGGCGCGCGCCTGCGAGTATATGGCAGGACCGGCGCCTAGCGTGTCAACGACACGACGAAATGAACGCCGGCGAGCACGCGCACCACGTCATGTTGAAATGTAGTGGCGCCGTGACTGTGACATGTAGTCATGTTCTCACATGACACGCATCTCATAATTATTATGTTTGCACTAGTCATATATTCTCATCATCCATTGACGTCACGTAATACCAAATTTGGCATATGTGAAGCTAGCGAAATGGCCGCGAGCACATCATGAGTGTAGCATGTAGTTATGTTGTTACATATGACACGCTTCTCATGTTTAGCATCTTTGCACCAGTCACAGACCTTCGTCATCAATTACCCCGCCGCGGTGTTCTAGTGGCTAAGGTACTCGGCTGCTGACCCGCAGGTCGCGGGATCGAATCCCGGCTGTGGCGGCTGCATTTCCGATAGAGGTGGAAATGGAGTAGTGCCATGTGCTCTGTCTTGGGTGCACGTTAAAGAACCCCAGGTGGTCAAAATTTCTGGAGTCCTCCATTACGGCGTCTCTCATAATCATATGGTGGTTTTGGGACGTTAAACACCACATATCAATCAATCAATTCGTCATCAATTCACGTCCCGTAATACCAACTTTGGTATAAATGAAGCTAGCGAAACTGCCGCCAGCGCATCATGAGCGTGGCATGTAGTTATGTTATACGACACGGATTTCATGATCATCATATTTGCACCAGTCACATACCTTCGTACCCATTCACGTACTGTAATACCAAATTTGGTATAGGTGACGCTAGCGAAACGGCCGCGAGCGCATCATGAGCGTGGCATGTAGTCATGTTGTTACACGACACGCATGTCATGGTTTTTATGTTAGGGTTTGTCGCTTGTGTTCGCTATGCCATCATGTCATATACCAGTTTGCAACATTTCATGTGAACGAAATCACCGCAAGAGCTGTAAGACCATGAAATGTAGATCATGACACTCATGACATACATAATACATCTCATGATTTTCATGTTATAACTAGTAAAATATGTTTTTCTTACAGTCTTAGTATGCCACACCAAGTTTGGTATCGACACTATTATCGAAATGGCCAGGAGAGCTAAGTGTCGTAGGCGGCTAGATAGATAAATACGCTAAAAGTCAGGGAACTTCGCTAAGAAATGCTTGGCATTTAAAACAGTAAAAAAGGGAAAGGAGCCCTACAAATCAGACTGGGTCTATGCATAAGGCATCGAATGGATGCTGCTGTGTCGTGATGGCAACTCCGTCGTCCTCATTTTCTGGTTGGATGATGGGTTTTGTGTTAAACTGGTGCAGGCTGACATGACCCCATCGATAAGTGCTGCGACAATTATCACGCGGCCCACATCTGCAGTAAAACAAAACAAACAAGAAGTCACAGCTTTGAAGGCAAGACAAAGCAATGAACGCGATAGCAACAAATTGAAAGGTCACGCGCAGAATGGAAAGCAGATCGAAACTTGCCCCGCGTTCCTCACGCACGAATGACGCACAAAACGTACTCACAGGCACGGATGCACGCGGATAAGCGTTTCATTTGTTACTTTGCTGTGTCTGAAAAGCGGTAGCTTTTCGCAAACGGAGTCTGCAATGATTGCAGTGACCATTGTACACCCGGTAACTACAGCAGAATCGTTCCAGGTAAAGCCCAAGACCAGCCAAGGCGTACGACCTTCCCCTCCTCACCACCGCGGGATAAGGGTGCATGAAGGAGCGTCGCTATGAAGCCGTCACTCCCCTTCTCTGGTTAGTTAGTGGTTCGTAAGGAAAAGGAAAAATGCCCCTTATTTCTGTCTGCCTACAGGCGACACGGCGCAGTGCCCTTCTCTGAGCCGGGCAAACTACGCGCAGGAGATTGGAGTGGGCACCACCGCGCGATGTGACGCGAGCTCATTGCGCTATCTTGCTGGTAATGCTGAAAACACAATCCCCTCCCCCCGAGATGCTCGTGAGCAGCGGTAAGTGGTAGATATAACTAGCTTGCCGTTTGAAGGGTGAACGCTGTCCTCCGGGGAGGCTCAGTGGTTACCACCTCACTTTCACGACGCAAAGGTCCCACGTTTGATTCCGCGCGCCAGAGTGTTTTTTCCTGGAATTTTTTTTCTTGCGTGTACATATATATAGATACATTTACATACACGGTGCTTGACATCGACGCCGGCGCCAGCGATGGCAAAATGCAGCCTTGAGTGTCCATATAATTGCTATCGCATTAAAAAGATTGCCCGCAGCTTCCCTCGGGGGAACACTGAGGAGGATGCGGAGCATATAATTGGTTAACGGGGTGTTAAAGTGCGACTTACTTGGGTCGATGGCTAAATTGGTTAACGTGGTTGTGAAATGGGGTGTTAAATTGCGACTTACTTGGGTCGATGGCTAAGTTGGTTAACGTGGTTGTAGGAGGGGGTGTTAAATGAGTGAACACGTACACACGTATGCGAAAGGGCGGCGCTGGTCGAAGGGACGTCGATCATTGTGTTTGTGGATTCGTTGGAATTCATTTCACCGCGACCTTCGACGTCGACGCACCGTACAAACCAACCGACGAGCGGCAACTGAGCGAGCGAGCGCCGACCTTGAGTATATATACAGCGCGACGGCGCATGCACTGTCAGCTGTTGAATGTTCTCGAAGCGCGACGGCGCATGCGCGTCCCCTGGAGAATCAGGAGAATTGTAGAATGTTCTCGAAGGGGAGAAGCGCGCGCGGCACAAATGGTGGGTGACGGTGCATGCGCGCGTCAGCTGTCGAATGTTCGAGAAGGGGAAGAAGCGCAACGGCGCATGCGCGCGCGTCAGCTGCCGATGTTCTCGAAGCGCGACGGCGCATGCGCGCTACATTATACAGCTAGCGAATGTTCGTGAAGAGGAGAAGCGCACGCGGTGTGTAGAGGAGGAAGGGTGCACAGATGGTGGAGGAGTGAAGCGCGCGCGGTGTGTAGAGGAGGAAGGGATGCACGAGGGTGGAAGAAGGAGGAGGAAGCTTGCGGACGGCGCCGCACTACAAGCCTCGAGTATTAGATGCTCCGCATCTAAAAAAAAGATGAAGTTGTAGCTGCGTCAATTTTTGTGGCATCGTACGTACGCCCTGTCCGCGGTATGTATGCACGGGGACGTTCATCAAGCAAGCCATCGCGGCAGCATAGCACGTGTGGTGCGTGCTGCTATGCTTGAGGGAGCCGGATAGATTCCTGACAACGGCGGCTGCACTAAGATGGGGGGTGCAATGGAAAGAACACCCGTGAACCAAGACGCATGTGCGCATTTCAGAACCACAAGTGGTCAAATTTAATCCTTATACCCCATATTGCTGCGTGCCTCAAAATGACATCTTGTTTGACACATGAAAGCCTAGCAATTATCGATGTTGAACATTATTTTAAGTCGACACCGGTAAGCACAGAAAATTGGCAGATCCCACGTAAAGTGGGAATCGATTATATGCGAAGCACTAGAGAGAAAGGTTCATATGCCACTTTAATATCAGCACAATGTTACGAGGTTGAGGTAAATGTTGCCGTATATGACTTCAGTGTCGTGATTATCATGTTTAGATGTGTCGTTTACCTTCGTCATCTATTCACGTTACGTGATATCAAATTTAGTATATGTGGAGCTAGCAAAACGGCCGCGAGCACCCTATGAGCGTGGTATGTTGTCATGTTCTTAGATGACACGAGGGTCAGGATTATCATGTTTGCATCAGTCATATATTTCATCATTTATTGACGTCACTTAGCACCAAATTTGGTATATCTGGAGCTAGCAGAACGGCCGAGAGCACATCATGAAGGGCCCTGTATACTCTGATGTAGCGTTGACGTGCGCGCATGCTAGGCATAGCGACGCCACGTTAGAAAGCGTGAGCACTCTTTAAACTGACTCCCGGCGTGACCAGCGTCTGTTGGCGCGGCCCGACGGCAACCGGCGCCAAATGCGACATCCTGCATCTCGCGTCGGTGCATGACCCAGACAATCTTGCGCCTCCCTCTTTTCCTGAGGGAGAAACGCCGGACACGCTTAAGCGTGCATGTGTCAAAGCAACGCTGCGCGGCGCGCGCCTGCGAGTATATGGCAGGACTGGCGCGTGGCGTGGCAACGTCGGCGTGACGCCACGAAATGAACGCTGGCGAGCACGTGCACCATGTCACGTAGAAATGTATTGGCGCCTTCCTTGTGCCATGTAGTCATGTTCTCAGATGACACGAATTTTATGATAATCATGTTTGCACGTTTTACTTACCTTTATCATCTATTGACATAACGTAATACCGAATTCGGCATATGTGAAGGTAGCGAAGCAGCCGTGAGCGCATCATGAGGGTGGCATGTAGTCATGTTAAATGACTAGCATGTCATGATTATCATGTTTGGATGTGTCATTTACCTATGTCGTCTGTTCGCATCATGTTGTACGGAGTTTGGTACATGTGAAGCTAGCGAAACGGCCACGAGCGCATCATGAGCATGACATGTGGTCATGTTCTTACATGACACGCATCTTATGATTATCATGTTTGCAGTAGTCACATACTTTCGTCACCCATTCACGTACGGTAATAAGAACTTTGGTATATGTAACCCTAGCGAAATGGCGGCGAGCACATCATGAGCGTGGCATGTAGCCATGTTCTTACATGACACGCATCTTATGATTATCATGTTTGCAGTAGTCACATACATTCGTCATCCATTCTTGTACCGTAAAACAAAATTTGTTATGTGTAACCCTAACGAAATTGCCGCGAGCGCATCATGAGCGTGACATGTAGTAATGTTCTTACATGAAACGCATCTTATGATTATTATGTTTGCAGTAGTCACATACTTTCGTCATCCATTCACGTACCGTAATACAAAATTTGGTATATGTAACCCTAGCGAAACGGCCGCGAGTGCATGATGAGCGTGACATGTAGTCATGTTCTTACATTGCACGCATCTTATGATTATCATGTTTGCAGTAGGTACATACTTTCGTCATCCGTTCACGTACCGTAATACAAAATTTGGTATACGTAACCCTAGCTAAACGGCCGCGAGCGCATCATGAGCGTGGCATGTAGTCATGTTGATACATGACACGCATCTTATGATTATCATGTTTGCAGTAGCCACATACCTTCGTCATTCATTCACGTACTGTAATACCAAATTTGGTATATGTGACGCTAGCGAAACGGCCGCGAGTGCATCATGAGTGTTACTTGTAGTCATGTTCTTACATGACACGCATCTTATGACTATTATGTTTGCAGTAGTCACATACCTTTGTCATTCATACCATAATACAAAATTTGGTATATGTAGCCCTAGCGAAACGGCCGCGAGCGCATCATGAGCGTGGCATGTAGTCATGATCTTACATGATACGCGTCTTATGATTATCATGTTTGCAGTAGTCACATACCTTTGTCATTCATTCACGTACCGTAATACAAAATTTGGTATATGTGACGCTAGCGAAACGGCCGCGAGCGCATCATGAGCGTGGCATGTAGCCAGGTCTTACATGACACGCATCTTATGATTATCACGTTTGCAGTAGTCGCATACTTTCGTTATCCGTTCACGTAGGAGGACGCTGCTGGGATGCCGATGAGTGCAGACGCGTGCACATCGAGCTCCGTATGTTCTTGTCTTTTCTGTATGGTTCGACCAGTTGAACCGTCCAGAAATTGCCACAGGCGTGTAGGGGAGGTGCTCCGGTATCGGTGGACTCCAGTTTCACTGAAATCGGACCATTTTTCTTTTTTTTACGGCCACTTCTTCGTTCGCCCATGTGGAGCCTTCGCTACCTCTAGATTGGCCGCTAGGGGGCCACGGTGTGCGGACGCGCGTCGCATCGGCTCCGCAGATTTTCTATGGTTTTTCGGCGATTTCTGGTTGTTTGAAGTGCATCGGATTTCGTGAAGTACAGCGAACAGTGAACGTCGAATTTCAGCGGTGAGTGGCTGTTTTTCGGTCTTCTGCAAGCTGAAAACTTCGAGGCAGCGACCGTCGCGCCCGGCCAGACGCACCGCCGCATAGCGGCTTCTGCGTCGTGGTCGCGTCTCAAGCGTCGGCGGATGGACGCTCTTCAGGAAACACCGAGGCCTCCTCAGGAGCAGCCACTGGTTCACACAGATGAGGAGTCTGCTACAGAAACCACTCAAATGGACGTTCAGACCTGGTCACTGCAGGGTTCGTCCGAAGAAGTCGACAATGTGTCTGCAGGGGAACGCCAGGATGGTGCCGCATGGACGGAGGATGGCTGGCACACGGTTTTGACACGCCGGCAAAAGAAGAACCAGAAGAAAAACCAGAAAAACGCGTCAGAAGCTGTGGAGTGCAACGCCTCGTCAAGCAGCCCACCGAAGCAGGGAAATCAGGTGAAGCGCCGACGTCGTACGAGAAGTCGCCGTCCGCTCCCGCCCCTGCCAAAGGACGACATAAAGATCATCCTTAGGCCTCACAAAGGCCTCGCCGTAAAAGACGTACTCGGCTATGAACTTTCCACCGCTGTAATAAACGCTTGCCACCGACACTTCGACGGTGGTTGCTTCATGCTGCGCGTCCACCCGGGCTCGAATATTATCATCGTATCGACGCCCCACGAGCATGTAGCCAAAGAGCTGCGAGAGATCACGCATCTGAATATCAGGGGACGAGTGCACTCATTCAACTCGTATGTGGCGGATCCTGAGGACGTCCTACGAGGCATAGTCCATGGTATTCCGTCGGGGACTTCTCAAGCAGAACTCATGGCGAATCTCCGTGTGAGAACACAGGGGGTCAAGATTGAGCGGGCACGCATGCTCGGATCTACGAAGACCGCCATCATTACCTTCACGGGCAGCACACTGCCTAGGTGCGTCTATTTCATGGGAGCGGAAGCCATCTGTTATCCCCACAAGCCTACGAGGCAGGCTTGCAAGGTATGCCACTCCACAGGGCATCGAACTGACGTGTGCCCAACGCCCGACGCCAATGTATGCTCCACGTGTGGAACAAGTGAACCCGCACAAGGACACGAGTGTACCCCTAAGTGCGTGATATGTGGTGAGGACCATATGACAGGTGACAAAATGTGCAAGAAGAAGCTTAAACACGTTCCGCCTAGGAGGTCCCGAGTGGATCAGCCAAAACGGAGGCACCATCCACGCTGGTTCAGCTCCGAGCGGGACTCGTCAGTGGAATCACGCTCACGTTCAAGATCCAAGTCACGGGCTTCCTCAAAGGGTCGAGCCCAGTCTGCGTCCAGAAAACAACTCAACAAACAGCCGCATCAGCAGCAGCACCAACAGCAGCAACAGCAGCAGCAACAACAACAGCAGCAGCAGCAGCAACAGCAGCAACAGCAACAGCAACAGCAGCAGCAGCAACAGCAGCAGCATCAGCAGCAGAAGAAGAAAGCGCTGGTACAAATCTTGACGCCGCCCAAAGAGGGGACGGAGGCAGCCGCCTGCCAGCCAGCAAACACGGTGAGCTGGGCGAGGATTGTGTCTCCATCTGCTCCCTTAATTGAGAATCCCGAATATCAGAAAATGGTTGCCGAGAATAAGCAGCTTGCTTTAGAAAACGAGAAACTTCGATGCCAGATTAAGGAGGAACGCCGGGAGTTCCACAAAATCATATCATCTTTAGAAACCAAACTTGAAGCCAGGCTTAACGCCTTAGAGGCGAACAACAACGCCACTCATGCTATCTCCAGGGCAACCGTAGCCCACTCTTTGGAGGGAGGAACGGCGAAAGTAGACATACCTCAGAGGTTTAGCGAGGAGGCCCACGTTAGCCAGTTACAGATGGGGGAACAGTTGCAGAGCTTGCGAAACTTAATGCGAGAACTCCAATCACAACAGCAACGAGCAGCGTCTGAACTCCGAGAGCAGATGATGCAGCAAATGCATCAAATGTTTTCGGAGTACAGGAAAGAGTTTGCAGCAGAAACGGAACAACAAAGACGATACGTTAATGACTCAGTTGTAGGCATTCAGCGTGCCATCAACAAGCGGGTCAGTGTTACCTCCGCGAGCAGTCCACTACCGAAGGACCGTCGAATCACGGAGAAAGCAGACACCCCCCAATAAAGGCAGTAGTCACCATGGCGCGAACTAATTCCACGCAAAACTCCGACCACCTAGAAATCTGGCAGTGGAATTGTCGCACGTTCCACAAACGAGCGGCGGCATTGCAGAATTACATCCATTCGGCACTAATCCCACCTGATGTAATATGCCTGCAAGAAGTTGGGAACCGTCCCGTCAAATTGCAGGGATATTACACATTATACGATCCAAAATACCCCCGCGTTGCAGCGCTGGTGAGTAACTTCATGACAGTCGCGCTAGATCATTACGATCAGACTGACATTAATCACCAAATTATCGATGTCTTCCCACAAAAACGAGGAAAAGTACGAACGAAAATTTTAAACATATACAGTCCTCCCAAAAACCGGAATGACGACTTCGGCCCACTCCTAAACGAGGCAGTTCGAGCCGTTGGCACCAGAAATCAATTAGTGGTGGTGGGCGACTTTAATGCTCCGAGCACCGCTTGGGGCTACGTCCGGGATTCACCCAAGGGAGTGTTATTAGAGAACACCACGTCTAAATTAGGTTTTACCCTTATCACTCTGCCAACAGCACCCACCAGGCTTGGTAATAGCATTAGCAGGGACACGTACCCTGATTTGACCTTCACCTTCAACATTAAAAATGCCACGTGGTCAAACCTCGATGAAAATCTTGGTAGTGACCATTATATTCTTAGCACCTCTATAGCATCACCAAAAGTTCGTCGTGTCGCTGGTGACGTTGTGATGACAGACTGGGTGACCTTTCGAAAGCGCCCTCTGCCGGAGCAAACGCCCTGTGATGTCAGTGGGTGGGTTGCTTTCATTCGAGAAACGCATGATGCCACCTCTAAGAAAATAGCGCGCACAGTTGAGGCGCCTGCGATAGACCGGCACCTATTGCACATGTGGGATAGTAGGCGACGCCTGATCAAGAGGTGGAAAAAACAACGCCTCAACCGCTGCCTCTACAGGCGAATCGCTGCTCTGTCGGAGGAAGCGAATGAATACGCCACGAAACTTGCCACCGATGGTTGGGTGCAGTTTTGCGGTTCTCTCCGCGGTACACTAGGGACTAGCCAGACGTGGGCGATACTGAGGTCCATGCTGGAGCCGGACAAATCTAAATCCTCCGTGAACCGCATTCTTCAAAGAATAGTACACAGCTACCCCGGCACCGACGGAGAGTTGATCCAGGCGCTTAAAGACCGTTATATCGGTACTGATGTGGTTCCGCCAAGTACATTAGAGTACATCGGTAGCGAGAATGCCACATTAGACGCCGCAATCACGAAAGAAGAGGTTTTCGCGGCAGCCCAGGCAGCCAATCGGAACTCTGCGCCGGGGTCGGATGGTATAACAAACGCTATGATAAGAAACCTCAGCACTGAGGTTCTTGAGCAGATAACGCAATTTCTCAACGACCACTGCTGGTCCCAAGGTCACGTTCCTCCGGAGTGGAAGGAAGCCAAAATAATAACTATACCAAAGCCCGGTAAAGCACCATCGCTCGGAGCCCTGCGGCCCATTTCGCTTACTTCGTGCATGGGCAAGCTCTACGAGCGAGTAGTACAGACACGGCTTCAAAATTACATTGAAAAAGAAAATCTGTTTCCCGCTACCATGATTGGTTTTCGCTCCGGACTCTCAACCCAGGATGCCTTCCTCCTTTTAAAAGAAGAGGTCATGAGTTGCGTACCCAGGGGAGGCGAACATTTGGTCTTGGCCCTCGACCTCAAAGGGGCCTTTGATAATGTTTCGCACGAGGCCATTCTCTCTGAACTCAACACAATCGGCTGCGGAAAACGTACATTTAACTACATTAAATCCTTCCTCTCTGGGCGGACGGCAACTATTGGGATAGGCGACACGAGATCGGTGCCGTTCTCGATGCCAAATAAAGGCACACCGCAAGGGGCAGTCATCTCCCCCTTGCTCTTTAACATAGCTATGCGCAGACTTGCTCACGAGCTCGAAGCAATCCCGCACCTTGGATATACATTGTATGCGGACGACATCACACTCTGGGCTACGAAGGGTTCACTGGCGCTGAAAGAGCAGACCCTCCAGGCTGCTGCGACAGCTGTGGCAGAGTTCGCAAGAAATAGTGGGCTGAGCTGTGCGCCTGAAAAATCTGAACTCATAAGAATACACAGTAAGTATTACAAAAGTAACGGTGACATAAACTTACAGGTAGACGGCCATGCCATAGCCGAGGTTACTCAGGCCCGTATACTTGGCTTCTGGGTCCAAAGCAATGGCAAAGCCAGTCACACGATAACCACCTTAAAGACTACGGTTAAACAGATAGCTAGAATGATCCGTCGCATCACTTATCATAAAAAAGGCATGAAAGAAAAGGATACTCTCCGGCTTGTCCAGGCCTTAGTTTTGAGCAGAGTGACGTATGGCCTACCGTACCACTCACTCGACAGAAGTGAGGAGAGCCAGGTGGATGTGCTCATTAGAAGCGCTTTTAAGGCAGCACTTGGTCTACCCACCAGCACACCGACCGAGCGGCTCCTAGCTCTCGGTATACATAACACTTATGCTGAGCTCAGTGCCGCAGTCCTCATGTCTCAGAGGAATCGTCTAAGTGAAACTTCAGCAGGCAGGGCGATACTCACTAGAATAGGAATTTCGCCCCACCCACAGCACATTGATGAGGAGCTGGTCGACGTAGCCCAAGAGGTCCGCAGGCGAATCTCAATCGCACCGGTGCCCAAAAATATGCATCACGACTTTCACGCTGAGCGACGTACTGCGAGGGTAAACTGGCTTCGAAAGCAATTCGGCTCAGCTTCAAATGTCGCGTACGTCGATGCGGCCAGTTTCGATTGGCAGAGACACATAATTACTGCTGTCGACAACAACATGACGCTGCTAACGAGTGCCTCCGTACGCACGACCTCGGCTACAAAGGCGGAGACGATGGCCATAGCCTTAGCCTTAAGGTTTCAGGAGCGTAGAGGGGAGCCATCAGTTATTTTATCCGACTCCCAGGAAGCCTGCCGGCTCTTTTTAAGGGGCCGCCTTCCAGCAATGGGGCTGAGGCTGCTAGGATCCAAACTCACTCACCACCATCGCTTGATCTGGTGCCCGGGACACGCAGGTCTCGAAGGCAATGAAAGGGCGGACGCTCTAGCTCGTGCGTTTTGTAACCGAGCGGAGAATCCATCTCTTTCATTGACCATGCCAATTTTACCTAGGGAGATTCTAGCTCACCAGCGCTTCACGCGTCAAAAATGTGGAACACCTCACAGATCCCTTAATGGGGAAGAGGCCACTGACCTTAGAAAAATTCAAACGGATGTATTTCCGCACCTACTGAAGTTACACGCGATACATCCAACTCTTTACCCGGCTGTATGTCCATGGTGCGGTGGAAGACCGACTCTCTACCACATATCGTGGGGGTGCGATCGTAAACCAAGCGACATAACCAATTTTCTCGGCGAACCTTTAACACCTAGTATGGAGCAGTGGGAGGCACACCTCGCTAGCTCGGACCCAGGGGTGCAGCTCGCACTACTGGATCAAGTCCGGCGGGCGGCTAAGGCCAGTGGAGCCCTGGACGTAGGGCCCCAACCATAAAGGCTCTAAAACGCCCCTCTCCCTTTCCCCTTCAATAAAGTTTTACTCTCTCTCTCTCGCTACCTCTAGCGTCTAGTAGAGGAGCGGCGGCGACGACGCCGGGAGACGCTCGCCCGAAGACGACAACCACGGCGTTGCCGCGGTTGCTGACGGCTATGGACTCGACTGGGGAGTCGCAAACAGCGTCCGTACGACAATCCGAACCAGGTTTGGGTGAAGAAGTCATGGACTTTGCCGCGCAAAACCGGGATGAAGCAGCACTGCCTGGGAACTGCAACGCGGCGTCCACGCACGCCGACGCAGATTTTTCCGCCCCAACGGAGACCGACCGCACAGAGGAGGGATGGCAAATATCCCAATCGCTCAGAGCGAAGAAGAAACAGGCGAAGGAGCGGAAATTTCAACAAGGAGGGGACTTCTCCGCAGGCAGCAGACCTACGACGGACAACCAGCCAAAGCGCCGGGGTCGACCTACAAGACGGAGGCCCCCAGCACTACCCAAGGACGATCTGAAAGTAGTCTTCCGACCTCACCAGGGACTGCCTCTGAAGAATGTGACCACCCAAGCGATCTCTGACGCTATAGTGGAGGCTTGCCAAGGAAAAGTCAGGTGGGATCAGTTTATTCTCCGCATCCGACCGGGGTCCAACATTGCGCTAGCGTCGACTCCAGACACGACCGTCGCGATGGCGATGAGAGGCGTCACGTCTTTGAATATCAACGGAAGACCGCACCCGGTCAACGTCTACGTTACGGCAGGTGAAGGAACCAAAAAATGTGTTATTCACGGTATAGAGCCGCACACCCCGTCTGAGACCATCAAAGCGAGCATCCGTTTTTCGCACCCAGAGCGTGACGCTGGTCGACGCTCGGATGTTGGGAGACTCTCAGAGTGCCGTCTTAACTTTCTTCGGGGACATTCTACCAAGATATGTTTACTACAGAGGAGGTGAGAAGGAGTGTATTCCTTTTCGTACCACCGTCCAATTCTGCCGAGCGTGTGGGGAGGTTGGCCACCGCACCGACGTGTGTCCGCAGCCAGACTCACCCGTGTTCCATACCTGTGGAATCCGCAACCCCGAAGTAAACCATAATTGCACTCCGACATGCGCAATTTGCACGGGAAACCATATCACTGGAGACCGCAGTTGTCTGAAACGCCTCAAGCCTATTCGCAAGCAAGCAGCGAAACCACCCAAAAAACCACACAAGCCAGCCCCTCGCTGGTTTCAGTCGGAGGAAGAGGAATCAGAATGGGAGTACGGACGAGGCGGGACCCGAAAGAGCCGTTCCAGAACCCGCACGCCGTCGAAAAAACCGTGCCGTGGAGACAGGACAACCAGGACAGCGGCATCCAATGTCGACTTCGACGCCGAGAGCAATCTCCCAGGACAATCCGAACGCGCAAGCCCTTCCGAGAAGCAAGCCACCGGGGGCGTGTCCTGCACATAGCAACCCACAAGCGGACGCGGTAAGCTATGCGCAAGCCGTATCTCCCACTACCAAACATAAACCCGTTACACCAACGATCACAGAACACCCAGAATACAAGCGGGTAGTGGCTGAAAACAGACAACTTAGAACAGAACTACAGGAGGTTAAGTCTCGAATGGCGCGCCTGGAGTCACTACTAAACCAGTCGAGCAACACAAAGCCCGGCGAGCACACCTGTTGTCTCGCAGCCCGTTGCGCAGCCCGTGGAAACGCAACCACCACAAACACCGCCGATAGCGTTCCTAGTTCAACAAATTCAACTTGTTTTTGCCAAACTAGGCCAGATGGAACGCACCATAAGCGACTTGAGTCAGGCGCAGAATCCTCGCAAGAGATCTTGTCAGAGCCCGGGTGCCCCCACCAGACAACCTAAAGAAAGTGGAATAACAGATGCCGAGAATACCAATCATGGCTAGACACCGTAACAATAAAAAGACCGAGCAAACGGA